>OX453280.1:3838858-4166358 GCA_949710005.1 Ricordea florida
ATGTTTCTGTATGAAGTCCATCCCAGTTATTCCATCCAGCTCTATTTCAGCGACCCACACATTATAAGAGACCTGCTCATCGCCCAGGCGAATTGTGAAGCGTTCCCGGTCTAAGAACGGCAGAGAACTGCCGTCGGCAAGAGCGGACCTCACATTTTTCGAAATGCAGCGCGAAACTCGCGAATTGCTCGGAGATAAATAGCAAAGGATAGTCGGAGTTTGTCGACTAGCCAATCAGAGTGCACCTTCAACGCTATTCACTGCTTTAGTATATACTACTGTTCGGAGCTGCAATTTTGCCCTACCTATTTTCGCGGGAACTGAATTTGGAGAAATGGAAGGGGCATAGTTGGCGGAACTTAAGGAGCCGAACTTAAATTTCACGATTTGTCCAAAAAGATGCATCACGAGGGAACTAAATTTCGCAAAAATTCTCAAGATATTGATCTGCGTCCACACAGCTAGTCTCAGAATTGGTGCGACTGACTTTAATTTTCTATAGTGATAGTTTCCATTACACTGAACAAAACCATCTGCCAAGAACAAACTGAAAACAATTTGGCATGTACGTTTGCTACACTGATTAGAGCTATGCAGGAGTAGTACCGCTTTACATGGCACTGTCAAATTACGCTTACATCTCAAGGGCATTGTCAATCTCTGCAAAGGGGTCCTCGTTAAAATTGATTTTACAAAGAATCATATAGCAGGGTATTAAATTTCGCTTGATTCATTTTCGCGCCGAGAACGTTTTTTCGCGGGAGTTTAATTCTGCGATTTTTTTTACCAGCAGTAAGCGGTCGAAACGTCGCGATCCACATTCAAATGACTACGTTGTGAGACAAATGAAAAGCTTATTTGACAATTCTAACTCAGTCTATCTACCTATCTACTTAAGACTATAAAACATACATTAATTTTCGTTTTCCTAGGGTTGATTTCATCTCACAGGGTCCATGTTAGCTGGGCTTAAGCAAAATACGACGAGGACGTTGGTTTCGACGGCACCAAACTATAGGGAGTTTAAGGTCTCCGAAGGCCACGGTAGACGAAAACGTCACCCCACAATATACCATGGCTCTATCATAAGTCTTTCGCGATTATCCAGTCTCGTTCACGTTCTACAAAATGGGCAAAGTACCCTAAAAATAAATTGGTACGAGCGGTTTCAGAGTGAAAATAGAGAATGAAGGATTCTCTGTTACATGCTTACGTTGTCATCAAAACCTCAAATTCGGTGATTTCACGTAGTCGTTATGCAGAGGACCGCTAATATACTTGCTAAAATCCGTGCAGCACGTGCAGCACGATTATTTAAACTCTTTTGACCAATGATGTTGTTTAGTGGGGTTGTCGTAGTCGTAGCCGTCGTGGTTTCTTAAACTCCCTAACAGCACTAATAGGGAGCTTAAGATTTTACGACGGCGACGGCAACAACAACGCCACAAAACAATGATATCATTGGTTAAAAGAGCATAAATAATCGTGCTGCACGTGAAGCACGGATTCATGCGGTAATCCGCATAACGACGACGTGAAATTACCAAATTTGAGGTTTTGACGACAACGTAAACATGCAACAGAGAATTTCTCATTCTCCACTTTAACTCTGAAACCGCTCGTACCGATTTATTTTTAGGATATTTCGACCATATTGAAGGACATGAATGAAACTGAACAATCGCGAAAGACTTATGATCAAGCAAAGTTATATTTTGAGGTGACGTTTTCGTCGACCGTCGCCGTCGTAGATCTTAAACTCCCTAATGAAGGACACAATACAACTGCGCGTTTAAAATACAGTCTGGTAGGTTTCTTTCCCGTCCGGTCCTCTGCAAAACAACAACGTGAAATGACCATTTTTCAAGCTTCCTCCACGACGCGAGTGTACAACGGCAAAACTGACAACAGAAATTCAGAATGAAATGAGAACGGTAACAACTGGACAATTCTACAGTTTGGAAGAAATATGGGTTGTTTACCATTTACCACAAATTCCCGGAAATTTCGGTTCGGAATTTTCGTTCGGAAAGAACGGTACGTGTCGTTTACCATTTGCCCCCAAATTTCCGGATTGTCGCGCCGCGCTAGACTGGATTCATATTTTGTTGTTGTTGAAGCGATTGCGCTCGGAAAGGCCTGAAACTAGTACGAAACTCGAGGAACTTGTAAATGGTAAACGAATTTCCATTCGGAACTCCTCTGGCGTCCCAACCGGGAAAACGGGACTACCTTTTCAGAATTTCCGTTTGTCCCGGGAATTTTCCAGTGGGACGAACCGAAAAAACGTTTACCATTTACATCCCAACCGGAATTTCCGGGAATTTGTGGTAATGGTAAACAACCATGGAGTCCAAAGAAAGCACGCCTTGTATCATTGGTACACGAGCCTGAAAACAAAGGCACTTTTTAACAGGTTCCGTCCTAGGCGTCGTCGTCTTTTTCGCTTAAGCCCCCAAAACGCTTTATGTTTTGGCCCAACGATGACGTTGTAAACATAAAATTTTTCAGCAAATGTTCAAAGTTTCATGGCCACCGTCACACCATCCGAAAACGGCAACATGGACATCTCCACACGAGCATCCTCCTGTATTTTCAGGTTTATGGTGTGAATCGCTCTGACTTCCTCGTTACTCTCTATATCTTGAGGATTGACAACTTTATTTCCTTGAAGAACCTAAAATGATAGTTTTCCACATAATAAGTTTAGTCATACAACAATTTTTAGCGTTCCCACGAGGGGTATATTCATAGTAAATGACTCGAAAGTCTTGCATGCTCATACAGAAGAAATCAATAGTACACACATATTACAAACAGCTGATACAAAGCATACCGTTAAACCTGATGACAAAAAAACTGCGACATTTAGACATGGAGTGAAATTAACGCTGCATGTTATCCTCATACATCTCATGCCTCACCAAATGACCCTGCGGTACCCCCATTGAAAAAATAGGCAAGCATTGCATGCATGTGGCTACTGCATCTATTACGTTTATTCGGACCTTTTTGCCATACCTATCGCTTTTCGTCGATTTCATTACTTTTACATATTCTCTTCTGAGTTGAAAAATAAATCGATATAAAAGCGAATTGTATGGTGCATTGTGATTGGCTAAATACTAGGCAGGCGCTGATTGGCACCTTCACTCACTCACTCACGTTTCCTTTGACAAATGGGCTCCTGCATTATTTCATATGCAGCAGCCAAGAAAATTATGGGCACTTCCTAAGACTTAATTACTTGAAGTGACAATAACGGGGGTGCTCGTCGTGCCTTTCTGGCGGTCAAAATTTGTAGATTGGTACGTCTTGGGCCGCAAAATCTAATGACGACTTATGGATTATCGCGACACCTTTTGGGGAGAAAAATATGACAGGAATATTTGCCAGTCAAAAATGTTCAACATTATAAGGTATTTGATCAAGAAGTCTATCTCTTCATTCTTTATGAGTGTCCTCTTCCCCTTTTCCTCCCCACACCCCCCCCCCACCCCCCCACCCCCGTTGGCATGTCACATACCATGCCATTGCACAAATTTATTCTTTCTTTAATCCTCAATGCAATGAAAGGCCGTTATTTTCAAAATTTCAAAGCAAACCATCAGAAACTTAGGGACCATTCATTTTTTAAGAGATGGGGGGGGGGCTGGTGGGATTTGAGGGGGGGTCACGCGAAAAAAAAATGGCTTCAAAGGGGGGGCCACCCCAAAAAAATGAAGAAAAAGGGGAGTCAAGCGAAAAAAAAGCGAAAAAAAGTGGCATGAAGTTTTCATAAATTGATGAGAAATTCTCCTGCTTTATTCACGAAATATAAACATCTTTTCGAGGTGGCCAAGGGGGGGGGGGGGGGGGGTGTCATCCCAAAAAAATTCCTTTTGAGAGGGGATCATGTGAAAAAATTGGCAAGCTGAAGGGGGGTCACTCAATTTCGCACTGACACTCCCCCAAATCCCACCAGCCCCCCCTATCCCTTAGAAAGTGAACGGTCCCTTAGTCCAGAGTACTTCACAGAGAACTTACATTATCAAGAACTATCAGCCCTCCTTTGCTCAGCAGCTTCAAAGATTTCTCATAATATTCATCGTATCCTGTCTTGTCAGCATCAATGAAAACGAGTTGGAATGTCCCAGCTTCACCAGCAGCAAGTAGCTCATCTGCAAAGACAAAAATAAGTGAAGGCATCAATATGACTGATTAACTACTGTGAGAACACCCGAACCATGAACAGTTGCACCTTTTTCAGACATTATCTTCTGCATTCTTTTGGAAGCTGTCAATCAGTGCTTGCATCACTTAGGATCTTCAAATGTTATTGGGTCATTTTTCCGACATTATTTCAACAATTTCTGCGAAATTGTTTTAACATTTTCCCAAAGATGTCTATAGATCTAAACTACATTATATCAAGAAAAAACGTAAAACCGGAGGCCAAAGGCGAAGGCATGGAATTGTGCCGGTGCAGGCAGATCGTCAAGGCGCTATGTTCCAAAGCGAGGCCAGAGGACCAAGTCACACCAATCAAAGGATTAAAATGTATGGTGAGCCAAAATATGCTATAGAGCCTATTCACTCACATGATCAGCTGCCATGTTTTTAACAGAAACAAAAGAAGATGTTTGTATGAGAATAGAATTTAAATCCTGCAGGATCAGTTTGGGACACCAACATGGCCACCTGGGACACCAACATGACTGCCGTGGCGTCATATGCATACGCTCAAAAGAGATATTCAATAACTGAAAGATTCTCACGGTTATGAAAGCAACATAGTCAATGGCCAAGATAAGACCTGAATAAATCAGGCTCGAAAGGGTACAAACCCATGGCGTTGCGATACCGGTGCAACACTCTAACCAACTGAGATATCAAGCCAACTGGGAGCTGGTCATTTGTGAGTTCGTACAGTACCCGTAGATGAAAAAACATTATATGAAATCTTCACACTTTACATGTTCACTGCGATAGAAAGATATTCATATATATTCTGTTGAGGCCTGGATTTTTTCAGGTTTTATCTTGGCAACTGACTATGCGAGGATCTTTCATTTATTGAATGTGCTATCAGTTATGAGTATAAATCTACTAGCGTTCTATCACAAATGCTGCGCTCTGATTGGCTACGCTACCCACAATCTATTCTGTGTGCCCTTGCTAACAAAATGGTGGCCGCTTCTTCACGTTTTCGAGGTGTCCGTGAAGAAGATTTTGACAGTTTACTGGTCGAGGCTGTCCCAGAAAAGATAAAGTTTTGAACGACTAGTAGATTTATACTAAAACAATTAGATTATTCTCTCTCGATTTCTATGCGTGATAGTTGACGAGGGCGCACCATCACGCGATAGAAATCTCGAGCTCATAATCTAATTGTTTAATATAACCTGTGAGCACCTGGTGCATCCCATAGAAATTAAATTGTCTTACCCAGAGTCTTAGTAGCTGGTTGAAGTTGCAAATCTAGCTTTGACTCTACTCCTGCCTAAAGGTGCAGATGAAAAACAGGTACATCATTCTGCATCAACTGAAGACATTTAAGGCATTTCAAGCTTTCACAACACGAACGCGACAAATAAAATAAATGACTAATAAAGTGAATGCACAGAAATTCAAACACAGATATTTCACTTTGATGAAACTGGAGTGGCAACTAACTTAATGATAATGATAATGATAGTCAAATAAGCCACTTAAAGATTTACAGATCCTAATTACCTCTTTGAAGTATTGTAGGCTGTTGAGCTCTCTCAGATACTCATCTGTAATGTCACACGCCACAACTTTTCCTTCTGGAGGCAGTGCAATGGCCATGCTAAGGGCGTTATAACCCGTTAGAACACCTAACACACATTCAAGCTCAATCAGTTATGCCAGAAATTTAAACTTACTTGCAAATACCGGTAAATTAGTTTCAAGCATGTTGCATATCAGAATTAATTCTCGGTAAGGAAGAGGATAATAAAAGCAAAGAATTATTAGATATTACTAGAAAGTTAAACTTCACCTTTCTATATGCAAAATATTACTTGTACAATCAGAAATTATTTCATAGCGAGTTATCATTAAATGAATTTATAGGCAATGTAAACTTTAGATATAACTTTGAAAAATTTAAGGGTAGTCGAGCGATGTTACAAGATAAGTAGTGTAGGAGTTCCCTCGTAAGTAACAGCATTACAAGACAATAGTTATGTTAGACATGTTGTAAATAGCGTAAGTACTAGTACTGTATGTGTAACTGTGTTTGCAAAATAAAATATACAAAAAAAAATATCTGATCATGCACCTTTCATGGTCACTACAACAACACTTGAATTATAGACAATTCATCTTTATTTCAAGCGTGTTGATTTTCCGATAATTACTTACTGCCAGTATTCAAGGGCCTATCTTGCCTTTCTGTGCTTTGTCCCACAAGGCAAAACAAAATTCTAGAAGCTTAACGTTCACAGTTCGTGACTTAACTTCTGGGAAACTAATTTTTTTTTTACAAGGAAAAAAGGCTGTTCTGTTTCTGGCAGTTTTTACAGCAAATGGAAATGCAAAACTGATTGTCCTCAAAATTTAAAATATGCCCTCGGAGATTCGCTTCTCGGCCAACTGCACATTTTTCGGACAATCTCTCAGCCACGGGCATTATCTTCCAATATACCAGCCGTCGGAAGGGGTTTATTTACTAAGTGTGTTGTACCCTGTGAATAGGGAACCAATCAGAGCGAGCGTTTACTCATATCCAGGGGTTGTAGATATAATAACGTTGAATGTCCCGAGGTGGAGAGCCAAACAGATTGCTCAAAATGCCAAGGTTGCTGAGTTGGCGTATACTAATACAAATTTATCATATGACTAAAGCAGTCCATGGACCCGTAAGTACAACCACCTACTCAGATTCCTTTATTTCTTGTCCTGAAAGGGACAATGTTTCACCAGTAACCGACTGGTGAATGTCCCAAATAATTTTGCGTATTTCGAAGTCATATTTTTCACTTTCAAATCAAGCTGGCAAAAAGTACGACCTTTTTTAGATAAAATAAAATCTCATAAATACCCTGTTTCGATTCTTCAGGTCAGTATTGTTTGAGCTCACAAATTCTAAATGCACTGTCCAGTCATATAAGAATCTCTTATTGACCACACTTGCTTGGGACCAAACTGTGAGAATATCAACCAATGGTCTATTTTGTACAGATCTAAGGCCGATATTCTCCCAGCACACCCCTCGCACTTGGTCAGTTACATGAAAATATGTCTAGTTTTCAGATGCTTACCAACTTCTATGACCTTCTTTGCACCTGTTAACTTAATCAGCAATCTCATAAGCTGTGCCTCATCTGCACTGCAAATCTTTTTCCCTTGTGGATGGTTCAGCGTTACCTGCAGATAATTTACTTCCACATGTTCCACATGCAGTATACATACCATAAATCTTCTATTAAACCACTTACGTAGCTTATTAATTCAAGTTTCCTTTGGGGGATGGCTTATTAGGGGGGAGAGGGGTTGCCTTATTAGAGGGGAAGGGGGATGGCTTATTAGAAGGGAGGGGGGATGGCTTATTAGAGGGGAGGAAAACTAAATTCAATTGCTGATGCCTTGTCCCGATTCGAATTTCAGCAGTTTCGTCACCTTGACCCCAGTGCAGCTCAAACAGCAACACCGGTACTTCAGTCATTGCTGGCCCAGCTTCCCACAGTCTGAGCTCAAAGTACCAGTTTTACCTCCCCGCCAATGGGTAGTGAATCATGTAAGCCTTTACAAAATATCCCGAGGGGTAGTGAATCATGTAAGCCTTTACAAAATATCCCGAGGGGTAGTAAATCATGTAAGCCTTTACAAAATATCCCGAGGGGTAGTGAATCATGTAAGCCTTTACAAAATATCCCGAGGGGTAGTGAATCATGGAAGCCTTTAAAAAATATCCCGAGGGGTAGTGAATCATGTAAGCCTTAACAAAATATCCTGAGATCTTCTGATTACCGTAATTTCCGGCCGTTTACCCGCGGGTAATGCGTTAATTTTTCAGTAAACTATTGTTGCTGCGGGCAATAGGATGGTGTGGGTTATCTGATAATTTTTTAATCTTCTCGTAAGTATTTAACGGTAATTATAGTAAGGAGAGAAGATCGAACAGAGATAAGTTATTACGAGCATGCAAGGCTTAGAGCACTTCAAATTTGTGAGTACTCGAACTATTTAGCATGACTTTCTTTTGTTTTTGGGTGCGGGTAATCTACTGAATCTTTTTTCTCCCTTTGGCAAAAATCGACCGGTGCGGGTAATCTGCCGTGCGGGTAAACGGCCAGAAATTACGGTACCCCCCTCCCCGCTCCTGAGGAGATCTCGGGATATTTTGTTGAGGCTTACATGATCCACTACCCCAGCCAATGGTCTCGCCCCCTCAACACGTAGAGTTTACTCTTCAGCCCAACAATAGTTCATCAACTTTATAATCGTAGGCTATGACTTAGAATTCCCTAAAATGACCGTCTATGGGCTAGTTAGACACCAATCTGCCATAAAATCAAAAGAAATCTTTTGGGAAACAGTTTTTAGCGGTCCGCAGGACCCGAAGTTTAACCCTAATTTTGCGCAAAATTGCAGTTTTTGCATAGTAAATAATTGCGTGACACGTCTTGTCTCGAAATTAATGTAGACAGAAGCGCGCTGGAAGCTGATTATTTTGAGGCAGAAACTGAAAAGAAAATTAAAAAGAAAAATAAAAGTCTTCAAAAAACATTGATATTTACGTGGATGTTTTCTCTATTCTTTGAGTTGTGCGATGAGAAAACCCTGTCCTGTACTCCGATGCTCTATGAATTACGGTGCATAGTTTTTATTTCACTCTTCATCGACCAGATTTATCAGTAGAAGAACAGTAAAAACAAGCACACCGAAACGAAGCAAGTTCCCTCTTAAATAAAAGAAAACACATAAAAGGATACATTTCACTGAAGTAGGGAGAAGTATAAATGCTGCGAGGTACACGTTTTGAAATAAAAATAACATCAGCCTCTGATCCAGTTTTTAGAAGCCGCCCCTCATGGCGTTTCAGTGAACATTCACAAAGCTTAGTCGTAACAAGATTCCATAATTAGCTTCATTAAAAATAATATGAATACTGTGGCTGTATTGTTCAGGGTAAAACGGAAAAACGAATTACGGTAGTTTCACCAACGATTATTTTCCCCAACGGTCATTTCGCAAACGTCTGGGGTCAGTCACAGCAACAGCATGTGCACTGTGGTGCGTATATGGTGCAGGTTGATACGGAAATCCAGATGTATTCCCCTTTCTGCGAGTATTAAAGCACGTTTAGCGACGATCAAGGATCGACGAGGTTGTGCAGTGGAGACTGCATTATTTGTATCGCTACAAGATTGGATGCATAATGATTTATCGGGTTTTGAAGAAACCTTGCTTAACCTTCGGGTAATTATAGCCTTACCTCTCGGAGTTTCGCCAGGGGAGCCGGTTCCCTAATGCCGTAATTGAGCACATAGTTCGTCACAACGTCTCCTTTAGCGGTCAACTTCATGTTACACCTACGATTGCTATTGTCATCATTGAAGACTCGACTCAGAAAGTATCCAAGTGCAGTAGAGGATACTGCTATTCCTAAAGCCCCAAACAGAAGCTTGTTATCGCTTAAAAAAGACATACTGTACTTTCGATACTGCCCACTGTGCCCGATGCCGTTCCTGTGCGGTAGCCGTTCCCGTTTAATGACTGGGAAAGAGGTTGCATGGGGCAGTGCGTGGTGTAAGCATACACAAAACATCCCGAGTGATGCGCTTGTGCACCCTGATACTACGCCACAGGGAAAGATCTCATGTATATACCCACCACGAGTCCCCAAGTACGTAACACACATTAAATTGTTCAGTGCACCATTCAAGTACGTCAACGTACCATTCAATTACGTACAAGGGACTCGTGGTGGGTATATACATGATATCTCTGCCTGTAAAGGGAAACAATTACAGGCAATAGGACTTGTGGTGCGTATATACATGAAATCTCTGCCTCGTCACGAGCCCCTGTTACCTTGTCGTCACGAGCCTCTGTTACCTTGTTACTTGAGTAACCTTGCTACCTCGGTTACTTGGTTACCGCTGTGTAAAAAAAATCAACTTTTTTGTTTATTATTGCCTCTTTTGCAATTGATACTATAAATTAAAATGGCTAAAATCGGTTCCGGACCGACAGTAGTAAAAAGACAAGTAAAAAGGTAACAAATGGTTTCGTGTGTAATTTGGAATAAATGAGCACAAGTAGTTTTTTCAAATACTGAAAAAAATTGCACGATCCTGTACATGTAGGGCGAGTGCGATTTGGTGTCTGAAGATTTAAAAGTGCTTAGGGACCGTTCATTTTTTAGGAGGAGGGGGTAGCCTGGTGGGATTTAGGGGGGACATGCGAAAAACGGTCTTTGAGGGGGGATATTCCAAAAAAATGGGGAAATGGGGGGTCACCTAAAATATTTTTGCAATACTTTGAAATGGCATTGTTTTAGCAGGAGCCCATCAATGAAATTGCTGCTTCTTAGGGGGGGAGCATGTGAAAAAAATTGGCAAGCTGAGGTGGTCACGCAATTTTTAAATTGGTCTTCCCGAATCACACCGGCACCCCTCCCTCCAACCTCGTTCCCAGGGCTTTTCCCTTTGAAATTGGGATGGGCGGGAATTTCAAAGGGAAAAGCCCTGGGAACGAGGTTGCCCTCCCTCATAAAAAATGAACGGTCATTTGATTACTTATTACTGGAAATAATATACACATACAGAAATTTAATTTGTAATTTGTGCAATCATGCAATTTCAACTTTCTGCACTGTTTGGGATTGACGTGTTCTCACCCAATCAGCACGTTTAAATTTAATGATCATAGCCAGCGTGTAGCTCAGGGTAACAAACCAATTCATGGAAAGTAATAGGATCACCCAGGGAATGATTCCCGTACAAATTTCATGATTGTATTATCTTCTCCACACTTGACGTGGGGCAAGGATATCATCAACTCTTACTTGATCCGGAGTCCAGGAAAACTGCGACTCAGTTTAGTACCTCGTGGGGAAACATGCGAAAACGTCTGATCTTTGGGGCAAAAGCATTACAAGATCTCTTTTATTAAGCTATCTACCAAATCTGTGGAGACATACCAAGGTGTCTGAACCAATGGGATGACATCTTGCTAGGAGGAAGAAACATGGAGGAATACAACAAGACATTGGAAGCAGTCCTGCAGAGAGCAGTCGATTTTGGAATCACGTTCAATTCCGACAAGTGCCAGTTTGGAGTCGAAGAGATAGAGTTCTATGAAGACGAGCTCACAAAGGACGATTTAAGCCAAACACAGAGAAAATCAGAGCTGTAAAAGAAAGCAGCCTACCAAAGTCAAACGAAGCTGTGAGAAGATTCTTTGGCATGACCAGATACTTATGAACGTTCATCCCAAGATATGCATCACTAATATGAAAGCTGACCCATAAGGATACAAAGTTCAAATGGGGAGCAGAGGAGAATGAAGCATTTGGGAAGCTGAAAGCAAACATAACAAGTGAAAGCACAATGGCATCCTTCAATCCAACTGGACAAATGGTTATGAGAGTGAAAGCCAGCTTCCATGAAGGGTTATCGCCGACCAGTTAGCTCAGTTGGTTGAGCACTGGACTATCGTGCGGGAGGTCGTGGGTTCGAACCTCGGCCGGACCATCACTCAGGGTCTTTAAATTATTTGAGGAGAATGTGCTGCCTTTGTAATGACATCTGCAAATGGTTAGACTTTCTAGTCTTCTCGGATAAGGACGATAAACCGTAGGTCGCGTCTCACTACCCTTGGTTGTAATAACTTCGTGGGACGTTAAAGAACCCGCACGCTGTTCGCAAAGAGTAGGGGACGTAGTTCCCGGTGTTGTGGTATGGCCTTTGTGAATGTAATTTCACACACGTACGTATTATGAACGAGCTTATATAGCTCCTAGACGTTACGTGTATAAATAAAGTATTGATTGATTGATTGATTGATTGATTGATTGGAGACACGGAATGGTCTCCAACCAGTCCACTTCATTAGTCGTACTATGACCGACACAGAAAAAAGATATAGTCAGACAGAGAAAGACGCCATGTCAGTACAAAGAACAGGTTCAGAATTTACCTCCTTGGAGCGCCAAAATTCAAGATCATCACAGCCGACAAGCCACTACTCCCACTGTTTAATAAGGCAGCCATGCGACTCCCACCGAGAATCGAAAAGTGGGTACAGGGTTAAAAATTGGCGGTCGCACGGTCGAGCATGCTCTTATTCTAGATCAGATCAGGGAAGAAACTTGCAAAGATATCCAACTTCAAAAGCTATCCACTAGGATACTTAACGGGGACTGGGAACAGCACAAAAAGGACCCAGACATTGTGCCGTTCAACAGTGTGCAGCATGAGTTGTATGTAGTGGATGGCTTACTCTTCCAAATGAATTAGATTATTATCCCCAAAAGCCTGCAGAGAAAAGTCATCAAGGATGCACATCACCTTGGACATCTGGGAATGACTAAAAGAAAGCAAATGATAAGAGGAAACTATTGGTTTCCAACCATGAACAGTATGATTGAACGGATCATTGCGGGTCAGTTTTATGAATGCCAGGTTATCACAAAGCAATACAGACAGGAACCCATCAAAGTCACAGACATACCAAAGAAACCATAGGATGTCATAGCTGTAGACTTCAGTGGACCCTACCCCGATGGCCATTACAAACTTGTAGCCCAAGACAAGAGAACGAGATACCCTGAAGTCGCGAAGAGCCACTCAACAGCTTTTCAACCAACCAAGGAAAAGCTGAAAACAATGTTTGCCACTCATGGCACCTCAAGGCAGCTGGAAAGTGACAATGGACCACCGTTTAATTCCAGAGAATTTGCAGAATACGCCAAAACAGAGGGATTTCACCATCATTGGAGTACTTCAGAACATGCATGTGCTAATGGCGAGGCAGAAAAATTCATTAAACTACTTAAGGTTACCGTATACCTTCGTGAGTGTCCTTCGCGAAAAAAATCATCTGCGCGCTGCTTAAAACGCAACAACCACAAACTATATATCAATAAAAAGCTAATTAAATGCACTATCCGCCAAAAATTATTTCGCTTTTATTTTTTCAAACCGCAAGGAGAGTGCGTCCCACAAGCACAAAACGGCTGACGTCTCTTTGAGCGAATTTATCGTGTATGGAATTCGACCGCAGAATCTAAACTTCTGCATTATATAAATCACAAGGCACTAATCTTAAAAACACCGTGTGAGGCTTTTTTGATATTCTCATTGGTTGCTTCGCAATTTTTCTGTCAATTTTGTTGATCAAAAATTGACCGATACCTTTCACAACAGTGGCCATTGCGGGAGATCAATTTTAAAAAACGGAAATCCCTGACACGGTTTTGATGATTGATGCCTTGTGAATGATATAATGCAGTAGTTTTGTTTACGCGGTTGAGTTTGATACCCGATAAATTCGCTCAAAGGGACGTCGGTCGTTTCGCGCTTTTAGATCGCGCTCGCCTTACTATTAAGAACAATTGAAGCGAAACAATTTTTATCGAATAGAGCATTCTATAACCTTGACATTGATATATTATTTGTAGTGGTTGTATTTAAGACAGCGCGATAATAATTTTTTGGCTAAAGACACCTGCGAAGGTTTACGGTAACCTTAAAAACACGAAGCAGGTTGCCCACCTCAAAGGTGAAAATGGCTGCATATTCAAGAAATGCTGACAGGCTACCGCTGAACACCACACCCTGCCATCAGAGTAGCACCATAGGAAAACCCTCATGAACAGACAAGTCCCAACCAAGTTATAGAGCATCAAACAAGGGAGAGTAGTGAGAATGCTCGAAACATAGCCATTAATGAGAGGGATGAGAGATACAAAGAAAAGATCAAACAGACTGCTTAGAACAGAAACACCAGGGAACACAACTTCATTGTGGGAGACCATGTACTGTTGAAGCAAAAGAAGAGGAATAAATGGTCCACAGCATATGAACCAGCATTCTACATTGTAATTCGAACTGACGGATCAAGCATTGCAGCACGGAGGATCACAGATGAACTGGAAGTGTATTGAGATGCAAGCCAGTTCGAAATTGCCAACGCGTTAATCCAGAACAACACGAGCAAAGAGAGAGACAACCAGGAAGAAGAACCAACCTCAGAGGATTGAAGAGAGGAAATCCTGCTGAATGCCAACCCTAAGTCAGTTCAAGAGGAGATTATCACAAATACAGAGAAAACAGCCAAAACCAGCAGCAGGGGTAAAATGGAACAGAACAAACCATCAGAGATTCCAGCAGCTGAAACCAGACCAAAGCAAGATTGAAAGACTGTGTTACCTATGTTGGACATCTTAGAGCGTTGTTTCTAGGTGCGTTTTTATTTAAGGAAGAGGCTGTCTCTGGAAAAAGGGATATAATATCCAGTCCAGCATTCCAGCAATTCCATCATAGTTCAGTTGCACAAGCACAAAAGCATCATTTTTACAGTGCCGCATTGTCAGAGGTAATCCGCCAAATTGTTTTGTTATTAAAGCATTTATTCAGAAAAAGAACTGCGGTTGTTACAGATTTCCCAACCAGCATATCTCCTGGTTAATTGCACAGGCAATGTTTCTCTTTATGCCTGTATGACATAAGGACAATAAACCATGCATATGATAAGTTAATGTGGCTATACTTATCTGCAGTTAACTTTTTGGCCCAGCTTCTATTTGCTATGTGACTAAAGGGTGGTTGATGGAATCTTCTTGCTCACATGTCTGCAATTGTGATGGCAGACAGTCATCTGATGGTCATAATAATTATGTGTGCCATATGGCAAAACTGATTAAGCCATTAGCAGTGTTAAATTACAGAACATGCTTAGAAGAAAATCCAAACTTACAGCTTAAGTAGTTCAGGAATACTAATGAGCCAATGACTCACAACAATATAAAGTAAAGGGGATATTTAACTAATGAACAATTGCAACAAACTCCACAACTGTGACCATGTAGAACCACTACTATCTGTTTAAATTTGTCTTGTAAGATTGAAAAAATTCTGTAACATTCCCTTTTATGTAACACAAATGTACAATGTAAGAATTAAACCTAACCATAGCCAGAAATATATGAAGAACAATTTATAGTCAGCCAAAATGTTTGTAGACTGATACTTACCTGTAGTTTGGAGATGCCATGTATCAGTTAGGCTGAAGGCTGCACAGTGGTCAACAGGAGCTACTTTCTCACGGTCCATTAAGTGGCACATTTGACCTCTTAGTGATCTGTCTGGTTTACTTTTACTTTCCTACTGGTTTCAGCTGGGTAGTTGTGAGTGAGGGAAGTAGCCAAACAATGCAATCTGTCTGCCTTGTACATCTACTTGCCGGTCGATGTGGGTGGATGATGCTGCTTCCTGCTGTCAGTGTTTGTACCTCCACTGTGGACAATCTGCTATTGGCTGTGTATCATCTGATGTGTATCATTAACAAATTGACAGTGCTGCATGGACGTTAAGCTGCTGCCAGTTGTTGGAGCCTCAAAAACTGAAACTTCTATTTGGTTGGTTGGGTTGCCGCTATGTAATTGGGTTTTTGCTGCTTCACTTTTCACACCTGCAATGTCTCTTCCACTGGCTTTAAACTACAATAATGCTGCAAAGGGTTCCTTGAACAAAAGAAACTTGAGAATACCATACATATTGTGCAAAATGCAAATCATTACTGCATGATGTAAACAAATAAAAGTAAACAAGATTGGAAGTGGTCTCCTTTTAGTGAAAACGTTTTTAGGTTTTCTCTTTCACTGGCAATTGAAAAATGCTACAAGACACTATTGTACCATCGGACTTATTTACTATTGGATTTTAGAAAGGGGGGCCTTTTCCACAGTGATTCAATCCAAAAAATACAATATATCAAACATTACCGTACCTATGACTCACGGCTGTACCTGGCTGTACCTTTCCAACATATTCGCTGTAAGATTCTTCAACTAAAGGATGACATCTAGATCTTCTTGAGCTGGGAAAAGCTGCCACGAAACCACTCCTGACAACTTGGTGAAAAGTGGGAACCATTACGTTTCCTCCTCTGTCAGCCAACCAAGAGAGCAGTGATAAAATACCAAAAATGCCCACAAAGATTGGCATATCTTTGTAGGATACTTGTCATTGCCTCTACGAAAATAGACAATGGTAAAAGCAGCTGCGTCACAAATGATGAGAGATGAATGAAGTCCTGCGGCCACAAAAATTCTCCTAATGTAGAAAGACCGATAGCAATAGATGCAGGCACTTAATTGATCTGTAAGCCAGCCAACCAAGAAAGCAGTGATATAATATCAAAAAATGCCCACGAGAATTGGCATATCTTTGTAGGACACTTGTTGTTGCCTCTACGAAAATGGGCAATGATAAAAACGGCTGCTTCACAAACGATGAGAGTTGAATGAAGTCTGAAGGCTCAAAATCCTCCAAACGGTAGACTGACCGATAGCTATAGATGTAGGCGCTTAATTATGTCTGATAACAATGAAGATGTCTATGTCTGAAGAACAATGAATATTTGTGTTGAAGTACATGTTGTGGCCCCCGAAAATGGCCTTAACAGTATTTGTGGCCCCCGAAAATGGCCTTAACAGTATTTGTGGCCCCCGAAGTTGGCAGAAACAGCATTTGAAATTGGAAATTATCAAAAGCCCAATGGGGAAAAAACGTTTTCAAAATATATATACACTTAAATCCATGCTTGTTCAGACTGAAACAATCTATGCAATTCTCACAGTTTATGGCCGGAGAGGAACAAGAAACTGCCATTGTAGGCAGTTTGAAGATTATAACTACACACGAGTTTAAAAGTAGCAAATAGGCCAGAGTAAAACACGTTAGTCGATTGCAAGTCATTAGTTTAACACACAGGACCCAATATATAAGTATAAAGACTGCAGTCGAACATGTTGTCGAGTAGGTCACCATTGCCACATATAAGGCAAAATTTTGCAAGTTATGAAGTTAATGCACAGGACCTTATATGTAGCAGACTCTGCAGCAGATTATGTTGCCAAATAAGTAATCATTACCAAGAAAGGCAATTACAAGTTTAAACACAGGACCTACGTTAAGTCAATGAGGGGTTGCGCTGACCTGTGCAGAAACGTCCTCAGGAACCAAGTGTCCCTTTCTCACAGTAAAAGTTGAGAGCACCCACTCCTCCCAGGATCAAAGCGTTGAACCCAATTCTAATCAAACACTGATCAATCTTAAATTATTTTAACTTTAATCATATTTCTAGACCCCAATAATCCAGTAGAGAACTGTTGGTAAGATTTCCGCACAGGTCCCTACTTCATTATGCATGCTGACGCTGTCTTGTCTGGTGTAATGTACGTGCAAATATTTCTTGTGTTCGAAGAACGAAATAGTATAGTTACAGAATGGAAATCTTGCCCAATGTTGTTTGAGGTAGCGTCCTAGGTTTTCGCCAAGTCACTGCAGTTTTCTGTGTCTGTTTGCTAGACAGGTCTTTGCCGGAGGGAACTTGAGATAGGATTCCGAAGCAGGAAGAGGTGGCGCTACGTTCTAGCTGCAAATTAACCAAGGAGGAGTTAGTGGGGAGACCTTGCGAATGCAAAATGGCGGACGATTGGGGAGTTATGAAAAGCAATGCTTCCCATTTCTCTTTATCACCACAACAGAAATGACCCCATCGCCTGAAGAAGACTATGAGCAGTCGAAACATCGCAATGAACATCCAGTGACCACATCGTGTATGTGACAAAAGAAAAATTTATATATCACAACAGAAATGCTTCACGTTGGTTCCTAGGCCGCGGAAAGTGGCTAAAGGTATTGTTGGCTTGACTGCCATATCATTCCACATTTCATTATCCTTGCTTTTATATAATAGCCGTACTGTATCCGCCAAAAACTGACCTATTCCGGCCCAAGGCATCCCGATCAACCCCAACCCACCCAAAACCGGCTAAACCCATCTCAACCCAATTGACCCCAGACCCCTTAACATTCTTTCTCTTTTGAATGCCAGCTGCAAGGGTAGTCCTATTATAAGTCCCGGGGGGGGAGGGGTACTACTAGAAAAATTGGGTAGTGGTGTGCGGCCCGCTTCCCATACCCTTACCCTATTTGTGACCAAAATGTGCGATTTTCCCTACTCTATTTATGACCTGCCCCTTAAATCAATGGGTAAGATTTTCGCACAGGTCCCTACTTCATTATGCATTCGGTAACTATACTATTTCGTTCTTCGAACACAGGAAATATTTGCAAGTGCATTACACCAGACAAGACAGCTTCAGCATGCATAATGAAGCAGGGACCTGTGCGGAAATCTTACCAATCAATGCCCTGTTTCAGACCTGCCTTATAGTTATTTCCCTAGTTCAGACCAATGTTAAAGTCAACTTTTATCTGCTTTTGTTAGGTAGGGTACAAGACTGCGTGTGCAAAGTTTCGAGCTCAGAATTCCACGCTCTAATGCGAGTGCAAAAATCGCTACCCTATTTATTACCACAATGGCGGCAAAATGGCTAAAATCGATACCCTAATTATGACCAAAATTGCTGAAAAACCATACCCTTTGGGGCCGCACACACCTACATACCCCTTATAAAGAAGTACCCCACCCCGGGTTATAAGTCGACTTAATATCTGTCCTCATGATCTGTTTCATTTCACCCTCTTTATTTCCTTTTATACATGTACATGTATACCTTTTACTAACCGAGTTCGAGCCGTCCGTACTTTAAGTTACGGACCGAGTTTTTCCGCTCGGATTTATGGCCCAAGCGCGAAGCGTGCGGGCCATAAATCCGAGCGGAAAAAACGAGGATCCGTAACTTACAGTACGGACCGAGAAAACGAGGTTTGTAAGATATTTATTATATCTCAAAACAAACTTTTGAATTTAGCGGGCTGTACAGTGAAATACGGCCCGCTAAATTGACCAATCACAGCACGCCTACTAATTGAGAGATGTAATAAAAATACATGTTCTTGAATCTTTATCCTTCAGTTTACTTATGGCCCTGAAGGGGATTTATCGTCCTAAATAATGTCTGTACTTAAGGGAAAGAGCCCCCTTTGGATAGCCAGATTTGCTGTTGCAATGGTTTACTTACACTTGCAAGAGCAACAGATAATGAAAAAATGGTAGCGTTGTGGGATGTGGCTTGAAATGACAACGTCAAAATACAATAAGGAGCCCATTACCAGGAGCGTGATTGTACGGTACATCCTGCCATCAGCACAGTCACAAAAGTGTCTATTTTTGGATCCCGATTTCCCGCGAAAAGCAAGTACCATGATGACTGCCCCACAAGCGAAAAATATGCGGAAAAACTATTGGCACAGTCCGTTTTCCAATGGGCTCCTGATAAGTGTAAGTTGAAGCCACACATATGCGCACTGAGGGATAAAACCCTGTTGCTACCAACAAGATAGATGAAAAAATTGAGCTCAAAAGCCGCCAGCCATGGGCAGCTGTTTCGGCCTTGTTAGGCCTCATCAGCATGGCACAGCTAGCAGAAGAGCTCTGGGTTCCCACATTATGAATGTCAAGATAATGAACAACCCTATCATTTTCCATTATCCTGACATTCATAATGTGGGAACCCGGCCAGAGCTCATCTGTTAGCTGTGCCATGCTGATGAGGCCTAACAAGGCCGAAACAGCTGTCCATGGCTGCTGGCTTTTGTGCTCAATTTTTTCACCTATTTTTTTTGGTAGCAACAGGGTTTTATCCCTTCTACCACTGTCGCCTCAGGGCGCATAGCTGGATACATATTCACGAATATGTTTTATTGGTAATCATAATCGATTCTCCCAGATCTACAAACCTCTGATATTTCTCATTTTCGATTGTCAAAACAACAAACAACAACAACAACAACTTTATTTCACATTTAAGTAGTCTACAATGATTGAAAAATACCTAATCTAAATAAAGAAACAAAAAAATAACTTAAATGGCGACCTTAAAATACAGAATTGACACTACCCGCAAATACCATAGGCTAATCGCGGCGGGCAGTGACAACGATTTATTTATTAAAGAGTCAATAACACGTTATAAATAAAAAGGTTAATACAACACATGAATAAATACTTAAGTAAATAAAATATATAAATAGACAAATAAACATACAAAATTAGCTATTTCAGGCATAAGGAGCAATTAAAACCGGAAGACATGTCACAAACCGCGTGTTTTTTGAACAAGAGATGCCGAATCTATGTAATTATCCTCAGCAGCGATGATATCCATAATTGTACTATGGATTTTTCTCTTAAACTGCTTGCGAGTAAGTTCACGTGTAGCAGTACTCAGAGAATTCCACAGGACAGTTCCAAATCTAGCAACAGAATTCCGCATGAGATTTAAACGAGACGGTTTAACATAAAAATCTCCAGCAGAGGCTGATCTGGTGTTGTGCGAGTGTATTTGTCTGGAGCGAGTAAAAGCGTCGCAGAGGTTTTCCGGTGCAGTATTATTTGAAACATCATGCATGAAGACAGAGACTGTTTCAAAGTAGAGTAGCTCAATTGGTAGAATATTAGATGACACAAAGAAAGGAAGAGAATGCTCTCTGTACGGGAGGAAATAAACAAGGCGTATAAAACGTTTCTGTAGCATCAAAATCTTGTATAAAATTGATTTAGAAGCTTGACCCCACGCTATAAGACCATAAGACAAATACGGAAAGACTAAGGATCTATAAAGGTTAAGCAGAATACTCTGGGGAACAAAATGCCTTAATCTCGCAATGACGCCGATGGTTTTACTAATTTTGGTAGTGACATAGTCAATATGTGGTTTCCACGTGAGGTGACTATCAATCAAAATTCCTAAATATTTTACGTATACTTTCTGTTCAAGATAAGTAGAAGAGTTAGTGTTGTTGTCTATTAATTTTATTTTAACTTGATGATTAACTCTTCGCCCTTTTGGGTGAAAAATAACAAAGTTTGATTTTTTAACATTAAGCGTTAGTTTATTTGCATTTAGCCAATCCCAAAGCTTTGACAACTCTGCTGTCACTATAGTTTCTAAGGACTTAAGATTTTTGTCGCCATACAAAAGATTGGTGTCATCGGCAAACAAATGAACTTTAAATTTCTTAGAGGCGTTATAAATATCATTAACATACAGCAGAAACAACAATGGGCCAAGTACCGAGCCCTGTGGGACGCCACAAGTCACTCTTCTTTTCGCTGAAACTCTACATTCAATTTGTGTCGATTGAAAACGGCCGCATAAATAGGAAGTAAACCAAGAATAAACTACACCTCTAATTCCGTAATGGTCCAGTTTATAAAGTAATATTGAGTGGTCAACTGTGTCAAAGGCTTTCTTCAAGTCAAGAAAAACTCCACAAGAGAAAAATTTCTTATCCATATTGTCTTGTATAGTGTTAACAATATCAAGAATTGCGTGTTGAGTGGAATATTTCTCGCGGAAACCGTATTGTCCCTTAAATAAAACATGATTTTTATCAATGAAGGCTTTAAGGCGTTTATACATTAGTTTTTCGAAAATGCGATTAAAAATAGAAAGTAGAGAAATAGGACGATAATTGCCAGGATCCGTTGGGTCATCAGATTTATAAACGGGAATAATTTTAGCATGTTTTAGCTGAGAAGGATATTTACCTAGTTGCACTGAATGATTGATTAAATTAGCTATGGGTTTAGATATAAAGTGCCTAGCCAGTTTTAATAGTTTTGATGGAAAAGAATACAGTCCACTGGTTTTATTAAGAGGTAACAACAAAATTTCGGACTCAACTTCTGTTTCAGTTACTGGATTAAAAAAGAAAGAACCCGAATAATCCCGCGGGGGCAAGTAGTCAGAAAAATGGCGATTTGATGTGCGGATCTCCGATGCTAGATTTGGTCCAACAGTAGAAAAATAATCATTAATAACATTCGGCAATTGTGAGGGGTCTCGAGTTAGTTGGCCATTTAATTGCTTAAGTTCAAGTATTGCTTTAGAATTACGACTATTCGGGCGAATTAGGGAATTTATTCCAGCCCAGGTTTCTTTCATATTTTTAATATTTTCAGTGAAATACGCCTGAAAGTAAATTTTCTTACTCAAACGTGAAAGAGTTAAAATTTTGTTTCTGTAAAGCTTATAAGTTCCAGTATCTCCTGACTGGAATAGAGAGTTTTTAATTTTTATAGATTTCCGCAAACCTTTTGTTATCCAGGGTTTTGAAAATTGTTTCACTTGGCGTTTAGATATCATTTTAAGAGGAGCATGCTTATTTATAAGTTTATTTAATGAATTGTATAACTTTGAAAACATTTGATCAACATTGGATTGACTGCTTATCCCAGGGGAATCCCAAGAAATCTGTGAAAGATCTGAGCTAAAAGCTGACGGGGAAAAATGCGAATAATCACGAATTTGCTTCTTTGAAGGTAAGGTTTTACCACCAGAAGAATGGAAGATACAGAATTGCGAAAAATGGTCGCTTATGTCAGAAACAATATTACCGCTGGAGACAGTTCCCTTAATATTGTTTACAAGAATGTTATCAATTAAAGTGGCTGAATTGCCGTAAACTCTTGTAGGTTTGTCGATAGTAGGTATGAAAGAAAAGCTTTGTAAAGAAAGGAGAAAGTTATGAGCATAATTGCAGCTCTCGCCTCTAAGGAGATTTATATTAAAATCACCCATAAGATAAATAGGTTTGCCAGAAACGCTAAGCTTTTCCAGAGTTTGAGCAAAATACTCTAGAAATCTTTCTGGTGAGTTGTGTTGTCTGTAGATTACCCCACAGATTACATTTGAATGGTTCTTAAATTGAACTTCAATCCATAATGCCTGAAAAGCCTCTTCTGATGTTTTTTCTATAACTACATAATTAAAATTTTCATCAATATACATACCAACGCCTCCAGCGGCTAGAGGCGTCGGGACGTATTCAAACATATAGCCTGCAATTTTTGGATTGAATCCAAGAAAATTTGGATCAGTTATCTTTGTCTCAGTGATTCCAATAACACTAAACCTATATTGTAATTCATCTAATAAATGAATCTGGAAATCATCAAGATTGTGCTTTAGACTTCTAATATTATTATGAAGGAGAGAGAAGGTTCCGTCGCATCGGTCAGACTCAGGAAGATTTAATTGTAGTTTATTGAAGCTATGGGGAGAATAATAGCGACAACGTAATTTCGGTTTATTTAGATTTAGATCAGGGTTTATGTCACTATCTGTATTTAGACTAAACAAGTCTAGGTCGTTTATACTAGTTAGTTTTTCGAGATTTCTCCTAGTTGGCAAGTTAACCAATAAAAGATTATTAAATTGACCATGAGAGTAAAGGAAATTAAGACCATAGTATGGCAACTCGCGAAAGAGCGATTTAGTTAATTTCAGATTGTCCCTACAACTCATACTAAACTGAGACTAAATCACTTAGCTCGTGGATTGCAATGAAGATGCGATATCTTCCTCCAGCTGCTGTAGATCTCCAATTTTCATGATCTTGATTGGCCGAGATTCGCTTGTCTTCCTCAGGTAGATACTGGAGTTTTTTGCCCAACAGTATTGAAATTGATGGCGATCCTTGAATTTCTTGGCTTCGTAAAGGATCTGTTGCTGAGTCGGAGTTAAGTGATCAAAAATTCGTACATTGGCAAGAGAAACACTGTCAGAAAAAACCAACCGTCACTGGATCCACTTTGCACGCGTCTTGCCGTCGAACTATGACTTCATATTTCGCTAGACGCCGGACAAATTTACAGATGATTGGTCTTGGCCCGCCACTTTGTTTGTGACTTTGTACACGGTGGGCAATGTCAATATCCTGCAGTGACACATGGGCTCCCATTTGATTAAACAAGGTGAGGTCCCCTGCTTACGACGATTACCGAAGATACATCGCACAGTGCAACACCTTCGCCGATGGTTCCCGAGTCTGATCGCCTCGCAATCTCGTTCCCAGGGTTCCCTTGACGGTGGTAGTTTTGGAGCACGCAATTGTTTTGATGTTGGCCGGTCAGTACACAGCTGAATATTGCAGTTGAAGACGACAGCAATTACAAATTGTCAGGCATTGTGGAAGTTCTTCAGAGTGACAAGAGGATATAGGCTGTCAATCAAGCTAGAGAAATTGTGAAGTGGGCCCGCTCGTGTGGAGCTAAAAACTCGACGATTCGTGTCCTACTCAGTTTCGAGCCGTTTTCGATGCCGACCCCAAGTGGATCAAAAGTGGCAAATGATAAAATTATTTTCGCTATTATCGTCATGATCTGAAACAAGATAAACATATTTTCTGACGGAAATTTTGTGGACAGTTTAATCATTTTTGACACCTTTTGTAATGAGCGATTGTTGAGTTGGATTCTAAATATTATGGCAGAGCTTCGCCGATCCGACTTGTTCGAAGTCTATGTATGTGTTGAAATTATGTGAGGAAGAGAATGGCTTCAAACTCTAAGGATGGACAAAATGAAACAGAGGTTACTAAAGAAGGTGAGAGTCCAGCAACTGACATTAAAGACGGCCATCAAAGTCGTTCGGCGAGTTCTTCTTCGCCACCATTGTGGCGAGTCGTGTTTCTGAGCTCGAAAGTACGATACTCGACAGTGCTTAACACGGCCAAGCTAGCGTCCGTGTTATTTGTCCCATACAAGTATGAAAACTCATCTTTGGAATATTTGTTTCGTGAAGCTCAACAGAGTTTGGGTGGAAGAAGAGCAGAAAGTATTGCTTTTGTAGCACATGCTCAAGGGAACAATATGCTTTTGTGTTCAGCAGCTGATCAGGTACAAACTTGAGCTACTTTTTTAGCCTTTTCTTTAATTTATTTTGTATTCGTAGAAGTGTGATTTGTTATAAACCGCGATCTCTGTCATAATCGTGGATTGTGAAAATAGAAAGCTTTCCTCTGAGAACTTTATTCGACGTGCTTTCCGTCGTTCGAATCTGGAGATACCGGGTAATGTACCGTGCATTATTTTAGCGTTTTCCGTAACATGTGTTATCAGGTGTACACGTATGTGTACAGGGTATGCTCTTTTTATGTTCCTCTTTTAGCCAGTTGTTTGATAAATTGTATTGCAAGACAAGACTAGACGGTGCTTTGAAATGCATGTTCATTTCATAGAAAAAAAATTAATATATAAACATTATTTTCTTGGCCTGGTACAAGTTGCATAGTTGGATAAGTCTTTAATTTCTACCGGTAGTTAATTAGTTAATGAACTTTACTTAGCCAAGTCTGATATAAAGTACCAAGTGACACAGTGGTGTTAAATTATGAAAGCATTTTGTTAAGTTATGAAGATATTTTGCTTATAAAAGTGTAAAATTATTCTTCGATCCCCTTTGGGTAACTGAAGTCCGCAAACGCTTGATTCTTGTTTTTCCTCCACTTTGAAGAACATTTGGAAGTCGTGAAGCATCATCTATGTGTCATTTATTATATCCCACAAAGGGTTTGTGAGCAATACATGCTTGCATAATATTATAAAAATTCTGGGAATGATTTCCACACAGGTCCCTACTTCATTATGCATGCTGTAGATGTCTTGTCTGGTGTAAAGCGCATGCAAATATTTCTTCTTTATGAAGAAGGAAATAGTACAGCTACAGCATGCATAATGAAGTAGGGAACTGTGCGGAAATAATTCCAAATTCTGGGTTTACCAGACCATGAAATTTTCAGCATTTGAAAATTTGTTTTGTAGAAAGAAGTGCGATTTTGTGTGACTATGATTTCTCAGTCACTTGTCACATCATGTGTTTATTTAGAAAGTTTTGCATGAACCGCTGCAAAACGCAGTTAATGGAACGTGACACCCCACGGTTAAGATGGCAGGGCATTAGCATTTCGCAACACATGTAATTTTGTTCAAAGTTCCTTTGTTTAATCTGTGCACAATAGCTAATCTGTTTGTATGTTGCAAGATGTCTAAGTTACCTTTCTACTGTCTACTAAGAGTGGTTTATACAGTAAACGGCCTCATTCATGTCTTACCACAAGACTACGTAAGGTCTAGCTGAAGTTGTAACGCAAATGGCCATTGGCCTGCTGCTAGACCGATGTCTAGCTATAAAATGTAATGTACACACCTCTTATTCACATTTCTTAGCATCTTACGCGAAAAGACAGTTTGTAAACGTAAATTTCACGCGAATTTTTTGTCATGGCTCGTCCACGCGGTGCTGCTCGCCGTTCCAACCGACCCGGCAATACTCGCATCGCCGAAGACCTTTCAGCCCTGTCTACGGAGGTCATTCGCCTCCGTCTTCAGGCTCTCAATCTGCCTATTACAGGCTCCCGAAGTCAACTGCTTGCTTCGCTTAGACGTTTCTGCCCATACCTCTGTCCGATCCAGCACGTATTGCTGGGGAGATAGTTCATGGGCTTATGCAAATAAGACTTGCCATTTCTTTCCACAATAAGCACGTTTTCTGGCCGGTGGCTTCAGCTCGTAGTGCTTTAGAAAGTATTAGAGGCATTTTTCCTCAATTAAGTTTTATTCTGGCGTGCTGCCTATTCTTGTCCGATCCAGCTTGTTGTCAAGCTGGGGAGATAAGTTGGGCATTTGGTCATGCAATGGGAAGTCGTCTGTCTCGCCGATCACGGAGTAGTGTCCCCCTATTACGCCACATGTTGTCCAGTGTACTCTCTCAAATTTTAAAATACCTTTACGTAATTCCTATGTGAGGAACGGTGACATTAAAATACTGTAAACATGGGTCAGTCATTAGCAGTGGTCAATTGCTTAAACAATTTGCGAAGTTAAGTTCCTCAGCAATAAGAATTTAATGAAGTCTCCCTTTAAGGCTGAGCCTATTCTATTATTATTATTATTATTAGTATTATTATTATTATTTTCATCTTTGTGAACTGGGTTACAGATTTAATACTTTTCTCAAAATTCTTGCTGTTCGTGGTAACATAGTTTTTTGGAGTATTAAAATACCAATTTTGACATCCAACCTTCCCACCCACTTGTTCAAGTTTTTTTGTTACACTTGCCAATGATCCTGCAACAATTGGTACCACCTGCACAGTTGTCATGTTTCATATTCTTGCAATTTCTCTTTTAAGATCTTGATACTTTTCAACTTTCTCATTTTCTTTTTCACCAATTCTTTTATCTGCTGGTATGGTAATATCAGTAATAGTGCATTTCCTCTCAGGAGTGTTTATTTCCAATACAATGTCCAGTCTTCTGGCTTCAATGACATGATCACACTGTATGTTCACATCCCACAGTTTCTTAACCTCATTGTTTTCACTTACACTGTCAGGTGCATCTTCGTACCAGTTATCCTTCTTTTCCAGATGATATTTCTCACACAACTTCCAATGAACTGCTTTTGCAACATTGTCATGTCTCTGCTTATATTCCCTTTGGGCCAGCTTTTTACACTCACAGACAATATGGTTTATGCTCTCACCTTTCTCTCCACATAGCCTACATAATAATGATTCCACCGTTTTATCAGTATGGTATTTTACATAGTTAGTCGTAAGAGCTTGTTGTAGGCCTGCACAATTAAATGCTTCTGTTTGGATCTTCAAATGTGCTTTTCGTAACCAGCTCCATGATTCTTTTATGTGTGTCGTTTCTGGTATTTCTCTTACAAATTAACCATGCAGCTTTTTTTCCTTCCAACTCTTGAGTTTCTCATTGTTCCAAGATGTCTTGAATTCATCTTTGCTCACTGTTTCCTCACTCCTAATTACACTAGTAGCCCTCACCCCTTGCAGCAAGACTTCCAGAGAATTCTTCACATTATGATTGTTATTGTTATTGTGATTATTGTTGTTGTTGTTGTTGTTATTATTATTATTGTATCATTGTTTTATTAATCTGCGTGTGTTACCAGGGGCAATGAATGGTCCCTTTATAAAATTTTTAAATGCTCGCAAAATTGTACCTTTGCTTGAAGAGCTCACAAGACTTAGGTGAATGCTCACTTGCTCATGCTTGCAAAATTTTGCAGTTGCCCACATGCTTCATTCATGTAAGGATTGCTCAATCTTTTTTAAATCTCGTTTTGTTGCAAAATAAATGTAGTTTTCTTGCTTTTTCTGTAGTGCTGTAATAACTACTATACACTGTAAATGTGGCTTTCAAGTTTGGTGGAAAGCACACAAGAAATGAAAATTTAAGAAGTGCTTGCTGCTCGTTGTACTTTCTAAAATGCTCATTGCTTGCACGGTCAACTTTTTTCACTGCTTGTTCTTGCAAAAAAGATTACAGTGCTTGCACACTCACAAATTTTTGCAAAGACCGATTGTGACCCCTAATAGCAGATTGAAGTTTTGTGGTATATTATACATTTGGCAACCTGGTTGTGAAAACAGGCATGATGTGTGAAACTTTACAGTTTAAATTAAGTATAAGAATCTTGTCAACACAGTTGAACGTCAATTATCCAGACTCACTGGGTCTTGTGCAAAATGTCTGGATGATCAAGAGTCTGGATAATTGAAAATAGTATTGAACCTTGGAATATTTTTATAAGCTTATCTGAAGGGGATTTACTGATAATTGATTTTAGGTTGTATCCCTGAACGAAGTCAAGGAAAATGATGAGTTAAAGGATTTCTTCTGTCAACTTGCCAAAGTTTGTTTGAATATTGATTCACTTGGAGCACACCTTGACTTCTTCGCTTGTCCACTTGCGCACAGTGATGCATTAGAAATTACAGAGTTCTTGGAGGGATTAACTAAGGTACTGTAGAGTGCAACTTGTAGAAAAAGTTGTAACAGTACGTCATGATAATTATTATACTGCTGGTTCTTGATGCGGACAAGATGAGATATCGAATCCTGAGTTCTGATTGGCTACTCAAGCGACCAAGATGAGCCTATCTCACCCCCTCGGGATTTGCCGTATTGTCCTGCCAAACAAACAAAACAAAACAAAATGGGTTGTATAATAAATCCTTTATTGACCATTAGCTTGTTCGGTCAAGATGGTGATATATTTGCCACATTTGTTGTGTGTTTTATGGACCTTGACTTTGTCTTGGTCAATAAAAACACACATAAAAGAATCTGGCTCACATACAGCTATCTTGACCTTATACACTTGGTCAATAATGCAGTAGACTTACATGTAAGCATAAACTAGAATTATAGACAGGAAACAAGATTGGCAGAAGGTGTCAGAGAGTGTGCCACTTCCCAGTCTCATCTTTCAGTTCTTTTACTGGGGGATTGTGCATTCACCTTAAATGAACTTACTCTTACATTGTACACCACCACCAAGAAGGATTGAGGCATTTCTTATGCAAAGGGTGCCAGAAAATAGATGGCGTCATTTGCACTTGATGCACCTCTGACACACATCAAGCACAAGTGCACATCAAGTGTGAGTGCACATCAAATCTACGCTACAAACTACAGTGTCTTCTTGGTGCTATCAATCTAACAGCTACCCTAGGTGGGTACTTAAGGAATTGTCAGTTGGGATGTGCCACTGGGACTCTGGAACTCATTAACAATTATTCGCCGAAGGTGAAGTGATTCTCGGTGAATATTCACCAAGACGAAGTCGAGGTGAATATTCACAGAGAATCACTGAGCCTGAGGCGAATAACTGTTTTAGTATAAATACACAGGCGATTATACATATTTCAAAAAAGAAAAGAAAATGTATTGTACAACTCGAAAAAATTATATTTCATCAAAAGCACGTGAACGACTGGCAGCCATTCTGTTCGCCGAGGTGATTATCGGCTGATAATCCGAGATAGCGAACCAATCAGAGCACGCGGTTTTGTATTATCACCTGAGTATTTATACTAATAGCCAATACTAGACATAGTTCAGGTGAATATTGCTACCCTGTATGAAACCTAACTCCTAACATATATTCCCACTATATACAATAGCATTTTCTTTGATTGTCATCTGTCATTTATTTCTTTGCTTTTAAATGGAGTTGTGGGTAAATTGGAATTTTCTGATTTCATTTTGTTTTTGACCAGCTTTTCCTGGTTTTCCTAGTGTAGACTAACCAATTATTGATCAGCACCATGGAAAATTATACCACACTCTTGACTCAAACTCTCTGATATCTTTCCTCTATCCCAGACAACACTGACTACTTTAATTCTCTGATGTTGCCAATCCTAGGTGCCTATATGTGTGACCAGAGACATTATGGGAACAGATATAAGAAGTAGAGTTTTTGAGTCACGGTATGTTTTTCCTAAATTAATCGATGGAATTATGATATCATCATCAGTCGTTTAGGTGCCAAATAGCGCATAGGGCATCTACAAGCTTCCTCCATTCCAGTCGGTCTATAGCAAGCCATGAAGCTTGCCCTCAGGTAAGGTTCAGAGACTTGGGTTCTGCCTCGGCTGCACTTGTCCAGGTGAATTTTGGGCAGCTGCTTTTCCTTTTACCCTCTGGTGACCATCTGAGTTGAGCGTCTTTAGGGGTGCTAGTAGATTCCCTGCAGAGGACATGACCGATCAAGCTCCATCTTCTCCACTTAAGAACAATGCCCATGTCCTCCGGCTCTGTTAGTTTGAGGAGCTCACTGTTGGAAGTCTTTTTTGGCCAAACGATTTGCATGACGCACATGATATTATATATGGTGTAAAAGTTGATTAACATAAAACAGTGCTCATTACATGGAAGTAGAGTGAAGTAGATGTTGCAGGAGAAAAACACACAAACAAACTTCACGTTCATCCCTACAAGCCTGTTTCGTGGTTGCCCACTCGTCAGGGGATTCCCCTGCAAAAAAAAAAAAATTAATTACAGGGCACAGCTTTACCATTAGATGGGAGAGCAGAGTCCATGCAAAATTCCAGCTCATATGAATAGTATTTCAGGGACCGCAGAGGGGGAGGGGCTGGTAGGGCTATAGCACCACCACTTTATTGCTTGGATTTTTTTTATGGTAAAATAAGTGGTGAAACAATGACATTAACGTTTGCTTGCATATGTGGCCAGACGTTTTAGCCCTACCACTTTAAAATGGTCTCCGCGGTTACTGTATTTAATTTGTACTGTCAAATCACCACCCCCTCTGTGCCGTCCACTTTTCTGCTATACAGAAAAATTAATGTTTTCAGTTTCCCTGTGTTTAGTGTTAAAAAGAGGTGATATAATTTTCACTGAAGAGAGTGTGTGCTTAAGAGCCCCTCCCAAGAGTTATTATTGAACAAGGGAAAAGAAGCTTTTATTGTCAGGGAACAGGAGATATTTTTTAATTATTTTCAGACCTAGAGAACCTCTGATTAAATTGCTGGGAACCAGGGAACAAAAATTAGGGAACAAGTGGTTTTATTAATGGGGGAAAAGGGAGAAAATGATAAAAGATTAGGGGAGGATAGGAACGTATACCCCCTAAGGAGGTGTTCATGAAAGTGACTACAGCTTGAAATGGCATGTTAGCTGAATTGATACGAGGCCTTTTTTGACTTTACTTAAAAACATAGCAATGTCTTTCGTATAAGTGAACTGCAGAAAAAAGACACAACAAACATAACATTTGCTCATCATCTTTTTGTTTTAATTTTTTAGTTCATATCCTGGAGAGCTCTATTTTAAACCTGAAAAGATGAGAGGTTGGTCTGGTGTACAGCAACAAAATATCAACAACTTCGAAAAAATCAGGACTGTGGGAAAAGGTGACAATCTTCTATGACCTGTATCTACGTGAAATTTTTTGTCCTACTCATTGGAAGGATGTTTTAGCCATGATATTTGTGGAACATGAAAATTGATATTTTATGTTTTGAAACTTTTTAAGTTTTGTTCTTGTTCTCAAAATTTTTTTTTTTTTCGTTTGCCATGAGTAATTACCATAGTCAACAATTAAGTCATTTTCATAGGAAACTATTGGCGCAAGGTTGAAGTTATCGTTGTAAGATCTCAAGCTATCGGTGCACAATCCAAGAGCTGAACATTGGTCATGATCGTCGTTGTCATAGCCATAATGGTCATCATCATTGTCGTTGTCATCATCATCATCAGCATCATTATTATCATTGTTAGTGAACTGCCTTGTCTGAAGAACATGCAGTTGATCATAAACCATTTCATACTGGTTCAATCAGTTCGCTTTAAATCAACATTACCCCAGCCAACTTCTGTATTCTAAAATAAATAGCGATTTGATAAACCCCATTTTCCTAGTGTGTATCCCTAACAAACTGTAGTTGCATTTATTGCATTTTGTGGTGATGTTTTGTTATCAACAGGAGCCTATGGAGCAGCTGTCCTATACAGGAAGAAAGATGATGACTCTCTTGTCATCCTAAAGGAGATATCACTCCATGATCTTACGGCAAATGAGAGACAGATGGCCATGAATGAGGTGAGTATGGGGTGAAAATAGTGATGATAACTTTAGTGATAAAGATATTAAATTTGTGTAATGCCTGTTCATGAACAGTTTATAGGCTCAACTTGTTGCTACTGTGTAAACTAAAAGTGTACGTAAATAATTTGATGTTAAGACATATAATTATGATTGCCACTATCTTCATTTGTTAGGCAAAGGTGTTATCCAAGCTGAGTCTTCATCCAAACATTATCAGCTATTATGATAGCTTTGAGGTTGACGGCACACTGATGATTGAAATGGAGTATGCAGATGGAGGGTGAGTTCTTATGCGCTGTATATATATTGTTCAGGTTTGATGATAATGTAAATTTTTCTTTTGTGACACAATGTAGTCACTGGATGTTTATCACGACATTTCAACTGCTTACTGCTAGTCTTCTTCAGGCGATGGGGTCGACCAATTCCGGTTCACCATTATGTAGCTGTATGGTCTTCTCTGATTGGTGCATTTCGATCCTGCTATTGTTCCTGCTTGCTGTGTTTTCCTCAGGGGTCCGCTGGCTTGCAGCGTGTTTGTTTTTGTGTTTCTTGATTGTCAGCTTTTGGTTATCCCTTTTGATATTATTAGGGTGCAGTTTTATGTGAGGTTTATTTTTCCTTTTTTACAAGACACTTGTGTTGTGTGGGTGGAGATGTAATACAAGGGGGGGAGTGGGGGGGGGGTTATTGTCCAAAATGTTAATTTATTTCAGTTATGTAACAGGTGTGAATGGTAGAAAGGTAATTAGTTTCCAAGGAAAACTGGTGGTGTAGTGGTGGGAAATTGAAGAACACACACACAAATAGGTTTATCTAGAGAGTTGTACCACAACTCAATAATTGATCATGCTTTATTCATTTTTTAATATCTTCTCAGTTCCTATTGCCAGCGTACTTAAAAATGAATGCATATTTTAAGTTGATCTCTATGCATTTTGGCCATTAGTAAGATTGCTGCCTGTAATTATCAAAATAATGCTTTTTTACTTCAGGACCCTGGCTCAACACTTGGCAAGGCTGGATAAGGACATGGATGAAAGAGAGATTTTAATCACTTTTCAACAAATGTTATCTGCTTTGAAGTATATTCATGATCATAACATTTTGCACAGGTTAGAATTGCTAAGTGAAATGAATTCATCACTTAAGATATTATTCAATGGGTTGAGGCTGTAATGGGGGAAAGAAAAAGAACTTGCACGGCCATTGCAATATGACCCCCTAAGTTACAATCAAACCCCACCGCCGAGGTCTACTTTCCCTACTCTTTTTGAACAGTGTTGTGGGATCTTTTAACGTCCCACAAGAACAGTGCTGTGAGACTGGGTCTATGTCCTTATCCTAGTAGACTGCAACATCTAACCATTTACAGATGTTGTAACAAAGGTGGCACATTCTCCTCAGATCTTTAAAGACCTTGAGTGTTGTTCAGGCTGAGGTTTGAACTCACAACCTCCCGCTCGACAGGCTGGCGCTCTACCAACTGAGCTAACCAGGCGGTGGCGGTGGTACTACTAGTCAATGATGCCTTAAACTGTCTGCCTTGAATAATAATAATGACAATAGTAATAATAACAATAATGAAGACTTTATTTATCCAGAGTAGCACGTAATAGCTGCAGACATTAGGTGTCAACAATTAGCAGGTGCAATATGCAAGAAATACAGTTGGCAAATAAATAAAATGAAGAAACTAAGTGAACAAATTAAATGGAGTACCATAATAGCGACTTTAACCTGATCCATCATTAAACTGCAGCTTTAGTTAGACGGGGTTAAAATAACTAATAGTTACCTATAAACCATGCATCTTTTCAGGGATTTGAAGACTGCCAACATCTTTCTTACTAAAGAAGGTGTAGTCAAGCTAGGAGATTTTGGAATTAGCAAACAGCTGGAAGGATCTAAGGCAAACACAGTACTAGGAACACCATACTACATCTCACCAGAAATGGTAAGTGTGTAGTATACATGTAGTTTAGCAACACAATCAAATAGTAATATCTATCTAGTACAATTAACTTCTTACTACATTTCAGCTCTAAGTGCGAAATTTAGAAAATGAAAGAGCTTTAAATACAATGCTGGAAAACCATACTAAATCTCACAAGAATTCCTATCAACATAGTGCAAATACAACACAGTTAAACAATCAATCCAATCAGCAGGTAGATTATTATATACAGGGGCGTAGGGTCCTGGGGTGCCTGTGACACCCTCCACCCCAACCCCCCTCCTTTGTGGGATAATTTTTTAATGTCTCTAGAAGTCGGGTTGCAAAAACATGCGAATCCGAAGGATCAACATCGTATGGTCAGATGTGTTTCGGTTTAGTGAACATGACCTCGAATGACCTCTTGCGCCCGCAAGAGGGTATTGAAGAAACCTTCCGGTTTTTTTGTTTCCATAGCTAAAAAAGCCATATTATAAATAACTTATTAACCTCGCCCGTTCGGTCATTCCAAGGAAATCTCAGACCTCGGTCTTGACGTACTGTACGTCAAGGCCTTGGTTCCGAGATTTCCCTGTAATGACCTCACTCTCGGTTAATAAGTAGTATATATGTCCATAATGTTCGCTTGATAAAAAAGTATCTTATATACAAGGCTAAAATGTTAAAAAAATTTTGTAAAGTTTAAAAAATAAAAACCAAACGTTTAGGCTGTTTGCCATCATCAGGGTTAAAAACATGACCGTCCGCACGCATGTATATATATCTTATGTAATTCCCGTTGGGAAAAGTTTGGACACATAAGAAATTACTTGTTTGTCCAAACTGGGCGGAATTGTTGGATCATTAGCCCCTCAACGATTATATTATATTATATATATATATGATATATTATTTACAGTTTTTTCGTATTGATATAGTGGGCTTATTCCTCCATATTTGTCAGCAAATAACTTTATTGTGGTATTAGAAGTATGTTTGATTGTTAGATAACGAAGATGGGGAATTGTGAGCTTGGAAAATGTTTCAAAGATGTATTTTTCAGCACAGTCACAGACAAACTCGGAAAAAAGAAAACCTGAGTTCTCCCAATAGGAGTCAAAACTGTGACCTTCCGATTGCCAGTTCGAACGCTCCACCACTGAGCTATAGGGACTCGTGGGAGCAAAGTCATTTAACTAGGTTCATGGGACAAAACAGACGTTTTGATTCTTTCAATATTATGTGTTTTGTAGTGTGAGGGTAAAGAGTACAACCATAAGAGTGACATCTGGGCCTTGGGCTGTATTCTGTATGAAATGGCCAGTCGACAAAAGACATTTGAGGGCTCCAATCTTCCAGCTTTAGTGAACAAGATAATGAAGGTACAGTATGTGCCCGTCATTAATACAGTGGCAATCAAAATGAAGTAATATATCAAATACGAGATACAGTTTTTCATCACATATCAAACACCGAGAAGAGAGTTGAAAATACGACGCTCAGCGGAGTATTTTAACGAAATTCTAGGTGTTTGACTTGTGGTGAAACACGCGTAGCGAGTATTTTATATAGTTTCTCAAACGAAGTTATTTAGAAGGAAGAATTTAACGATGCATGCATACATGCAAATCAGTTTGTGTCGTCAAATCGGGAATAAACCCATGCCCCTTTAAAATACTCGCTCAGTCAAGTTTGATAGGTGTGGTTCAAGCAGGAACTTTGAACGACGATTTCAGGGTAAAAATGCGGTGGAATTCGAAAAAAAAACTTTTTTTGAACAGCTATCTACTCTTGATGTACATACCAGAACGACAAAAACACGGAAGACGATATAGACACTTCAAGTACAAGTCATTAAAATGTACCGTTAATAAATCATTTCCCGTTGTTTCTATAGGGTCAGTTTGCGCCTATACGAGGAAATTACAGTCCAGAATTTAGGTCTTTGGTGGGTGTAATTTATTTTCTTTGTTAGAATCATTAAAGGTAAATAATTGTAATAAATTTGGAGAATTCCTCAGTTCGTGTTCATTTGGGCAGGTGCTGTAATGTGATTGATAACGTCTTAAATGAAGAACAATGTGTTATAAACTAGATAAATCGACCTTAATCATGAAATTTATAATTTCCTCGATTGTGATTGGTTTAAGAACTTCTATTTTCAACTAATTCATTTGCCAAGTTGTTATCGGACAATTTTTTACCGGACAGTTCGTTATCGGTCAGTTCGTTATCGGTCAGTTTGTTATCGGTCAGTTTGTTATCGGACAGTTTGTTATCGGACAGTTTGTTATCGGTCAGTTTATTATCGGTCAGTTTGTTATCGGTCAGTTTATTATCGGTCAGTTTGTTATCGGACTGTTTGTTATCGGGCAGTTTGTTATCGGTCAGTTTGTTATCGGTCAGTTTGTTATCGGTCAGTTTGTTATCGGTCAGTTTGTTATCGGTCAGTTTGTTATCGGACTGTTTGTTATCGGACAGTTTGTTATCGGACAGTTCGTTATCGGTCAGTTTATTATCGGTCAGTTTGTTATCGGTCAGTTTATTATCGGTCAGTTTGTTATCGGACTGTTTGTTATCGGGCAGTTTGTTATCGGTCAGTTTGTTATCGGTCAGTTTGTTATCGGTCAGTTTGTTATCGGACTGTTTGTCATCGGTCAGTTTGTTATCGGACTGTTTGTTATCGGACTGTTTGTTATCGGACTGTTTGTTATCGGACTGTTTGTTATCGGACAGTTTGTTATCGGACGGTTTGTTATCGGACAGTTTGTTATCGGTCAGTTTGTTATCGGACGGTTCAATAAGCCAATACGATTAAAATTTGTAGTTTAAATCAACAATCACAACCTTGAAACTTAAAACCTTAGAAGAACCTTAGAAACAGTGTACAAACTCCTAAATTGGGCCTTTCTTCAAAATGGAGATTTTTTCCTTGAACAGTGACAATATTTTCTTTCTTAACTTGCATTTGACATTTCTTCTTTTTTTGAAAATTGTAATTTTTATGAATAATTGATGAGAAGACTCCATGTCGTCCAATTCAGTATGTAATCATAACTATAACAAAATTCTCAAATCTGATTGGCTATCAACTGCCCTGATTTCAGCCTTAATGAGGCAGTACGCGTCATACCTGAGTAATTGGACAGTACGCGCCATCACACGCGCGCTTAAATGGCTTTTTTTTTTTTGCACTGCTAGCAAAAAAATATCTTGGAATTTCATGTGTTTTGATTTAAGAAAAGAAGTTTTTATATCACAAATTTGATTTAAGTCATGATTACTTGGTAATAAGATTTCGTGTCGTCCAATTCGGTCTGCAATCATACTCGTGATTAAACAAATCGGACTCCTGCTACGCGGTCGTCCGATTTTGTTTATCACTCGCATGATTACAGACCGAATTGGACTCCACTCAGTCCCATTACCATTACATATCAATAAATGAAATGCCAGCGAGCATGTTTTCTCAGTTTTGCGAAGCAAGGGGTTGTTTTTCAACATTTGACAGCTTTTTGGTGTTACTCTAGCTATTTTCATGAACTCAATTTTTAGTGGCCTGTGGCTTCCTTTGTGGGAGTTAGAAATCCGAAAGTTAATGACATTTTGCGTAAGCCAATGTAACGTTCAGAATTCGAAAAAAGCTATAAAATATGTGTGCGACCGATCGCTTGAGAGTGCATAATATTTGACAGTTTCTTGTCACGAGGATTGGTTCAAAATCCAGCTGAGGGAAGACGCGAGACTGGCTCGTTGGCATCTAGAGGTTTACATTATTGTTCTGCACACTCCTATTAGGTTGGAGATATTCTACAGAAAGATCCTGATTTGAGGCCTGATGTGGAAGAATTATTAAATGAGCGCTTGCCTATGGTATGTGGTTTAATCCTTTTTGTTTGATGTAAGATTGATACCTGAAATTAAGTCAATATTGGTTTTTTATTATTATTGTAAATCCTCTATTAAGCCACCTAGTTGGCTTATCTATTCAAGGTACTTTTTTTATTTCGGGGGAGGGGGTGGGTATTAGAGGAGGCGACTTAATAGAGGGGATGATAAGGGGACAGAATCAAGAGAAAATGAGGTAAGAGAACGTATCTTCCATACCGGGTTCTCTTACTATGATAAGGGGACAGAATCAAGAGAAAATGAGGTAAGAGAACGCATCTTCCATACTGCGTTCTCTTACTATGATAAGGGGACAGAATCTATTTTTAGATCCGGAAACTATTGAAACTGACCAATGGCTGATGTCCTTCTCATCACGTGGTTGTAATTTCAATGCGCCATGGAGATCTTGTTTCGTTTGACCTCGACTTTCCATTTGCGGTATTGGGAAAAGGCGCAGCCATGGAACGAGAGATAGATAGATTTCGCGCTAAAAATAAATTATGTCCCCTTATCATATCAGGCGGAGTTATGTTCTCTTTCCTCATTTTTTCTTGGTTTACCCTAGTAAAGGATTCTTCTTTTTGTGGATTCGGGAGTTTTCCCCTCCCCTCCCCCCTCGTTTGAGCTACAAGAGTTCCGAAACTCCAAAAATACAGATCACTGTATAACGCAACAGGAGAGGTAGTTGGTGGTTGGCCTGGGAAACTCATCTGCATGAAAAAAGAAAAAAAAAACTTTTTGGAATATAGTAAGTTCCGTTCCCATATCAACAGCTTTTTAAAAGGAACGTTTCCTTTTAATTTATTTATTATTGTTTTTATTGGGTCAGCTAATGAAGAGATTTGAAGATACCAGTGAAGATGAACTTGGAAGCTCTATTGACCAAAGGAAGAACGCAAACAGAAGGTTGGTTGATCTACAGGTTGTTGAAGAATGTTATAATACTTGCAGTCTTCAGTTTAATTCCTTTGTGAGCACTAAAGTTTTGTTTGTTTAAACTAAAAAGAAACAGTCAAATACATAGCAATATTATATAGCCTAAAGAAGCTTGTTGTACGTCTTGTACATGAAATTGTACAATTCCTTATTAATCACAAGTGGGAGGCAATCGTTATCGAACGCGGTCCCCGCGAGAGGGGGGACTCCCATGAAAAATGACGGAGGTGCTAATGGAAAATTTTCGAAAACACCCGCAAAAGATACAAAAATCTTGTTTGATGGCGGTGGCTCAACAGAGATTTTGCACCCAAGAGATACCAGTTCAAAAAAAAAAACAACACAAAATGCGACCGGTTGACCATTTGAATAACGATAGAGAGAACAATAAAGACCAGGTCTTTCAGGTCTTATCTTGGCAACTGACGATGTTGCTTGCGTACCTGCGACTATCTTTCATTTATTAAATGTATCCGGCCATCTTGACTGAACAATCCTGGTCATTTTGTTTTGGTTTGTTTTGCGGGACAACGCGGGAAATCCCGGCAGGGCAAGATAGGCCCATCTCACGTGCTTGGGTAGCCAATCAGAACTCAGGATAATTTCATCTTGCCCGCTCGGGTAGCCAATCAGAACTCAGGATTATCCTTATCTTGCCCGCTCGGGTAGCCAATCAGAACTCAGGATTGTCCTCACCTTGCCCGCTCTCGGAACCAACCATATAATAAATTATTTCTTATGTTTCAGGTCCCTTCTTTTCTACCTTGACCTTCTGTCCACGAGTATGTACCCTATTGAGATTCCAGCCAAAGGACAGCTGAGAGAGGTAAGGTCATATAGATATCTTCAAGCTGTTACTACACATCATTGTTGGCAAGTTGTTGCAAATTTTTGAAAATTGCAAAACCTGTTGGCTAGGTTAAAAGAAATACAAGAAATTGTGAGAACTTGGTATAACACAAAAACACGGCATTGTAGCTGTCCAGGCTCTCTTTCCAGTAACAACGAAAGTCAACATAACACCGCGAAAGACCACTAGAGCGGTTTGGGTTTAGACAAAGGAAAACGTAAAACGAAACTGCCATTCCCTGGGAGGCTGGGGTTTGGGAAGACGAGATTCGTATATGTATCCCAATCCCCTTCCCTATGAGGACCTACTCCGTATGTTACTTTACGAGGGATTTCTTTTTTTGGACAGATAAATAGACCAGAAAAGGTTCTTGTTTTTCGTGATTTAACTAAACTTAAACTTGTTTGCCACAAAACCACTGAACTCATTATATGGATGTATATTTAAGGTGGCAGTAGGCAGTTCCCATGTTGCCATGGTGACAATGGAGCACGTGGTGTACACGTGGGGAAGCAACTGTTGTGGTCAGCTTGGTCATGATGATCATACAAGTAGAACTAAGCCAACGCAAGTTGATGCTCTTAAATCAAAATCTATTCTAAGGTATAGTGTCGACGGTAAAATTGTAAAGAATTTATTTCGTCTTTTACAACAAAAGCACTGTTAACCCGGGGGGGGGGGGGTACTCCCAGAAACATTGGGTAGGTGTGTGTGGCCCCCTTCCAAAAACCTTTACCCTATTTATGACCAAAAACTGCGATTTTCCCCACACTATTTATGACCCGACCCTTGAATCAATAGAAATTGGATAAATCAAACGAGTTGATTGAGTAAGTTATACCACCGTAAGGTGAATGGGAGGTGCTGACGTTTCGAGCGTTAGCCCTTCGTCCGACGAAGGGCTAACGCTCGAAACGTCAGCACCTCCCATTCACCTTACGGTGGTATAACTTACTCAATCAACTCCCTTGAATCAATACCCTGTTTCAGATCTGCCTTATAATTATTTCCCTTTTTCAGACTAATGTTAAGGTCAGTGTTTATCTGCAAAGCGCGGATGGAAGGAAGGGGTATGATGAAGAAGTAGCTTCTTCAAAAAAAAAAAAAGAAAAACGAATTCAAGACTAGAGTGCAAAAATCGATACCCTATTTATTACCAAAATGGCTAAGATCGATACTCTGTTTATGACCATAACGGCTGAAAAAATACCCTTGCACACCTATATAGCCGCACATACCTATATAGCCGCACATACCTATATAGCCGCACAAACCTATAGAGCCGCACATACCTATATAGCCGCACATACCTACAGAGCCGCACACACCTATATAGCCGCACAGACCTATATAGCCGCACATACCTGTATAGCCGCACATACCTATAGAGCCGCACATACCTATATAGCCGCACATACCTATAGAGCCGCACAGACCTATATAGCCGCACAGACCTATATAGCCGCACAGACCTATATAGCCGCACATACCTGTATAGCCGCACATACCTATATAGCCGCACATACCTATATAGCCGCACATACCTATAGAGCCGCATATACCTATAGAGCCGCACATACCTATAGAGCCGCACGCACCTATATAGCCGCACGCACCTATATAGCCGCACACACCTATATAGCCGCACACACCTATATAGCCGCACATACCTATATAGCCGCACACACCTATATAGCCGCACATACCTATATAGCCGCACACACCTATATAGCTGCACAGACCTATATAGCCGCACATACCTATATAGCCGCACGCACCTATATAGCCGCACATACCTATATAGCCGCACATACCTATATAGCCGCACATACCTATATAGCCGCACATATCTATATACCCGCACATACCTAGATAGCCGCACATACCAATATACCTATAGCCCATATAAGGGAGTCCCCCCTTCCCGGGCGGTTATCTGAGAACGACACTCTGACGAAATTTCTAGCGTTACGTGTATAAATATAGTATTGATTGATTGAGTGGTATACCGAGTGGTGGCAAATTTCATAAAAATGATATCATTGACGTGCGTTTTTATCGATTTGCTTCTGTTCGGGATGCAAGTAGATTCCACATATTAGAAAGAAATTGCTGTGCATGCTTACTTGGAGAGTGAGCATGCACAGCAATTTCTTTGCAATTCGTGCAATTCAATTTCTGTGCAATTCGTGCAATTCAATTTCTGTGCAATTCGTGCAATTCAATTTCTGTGCAATTCGTGAAATTCAATTTCTGTGCAATTCGTGCAATTCAATTTCTGTGTAATTCGTGCAATTCAATTTCTGTGCAATTCGTGCAATTCAATTTCTGTGCAATTCGTCTTCTACTGTCCAACTCTTCTCGAGTTGGACAGTAGAAGACGAATTTCGCATATCCTTCCAGCTACATAATATCATTTTTGTATGTGATCGTCCATGGGAAAACACACAAAGGATATTATGTTATTATATAGATACTGATGAATTACCAGGATTTTTCCTTTTACTAAAAAATCACATCTTCATCGCGCGCAGTGAAGATATGATTTTTATCTTTCACGTGTGAGGATATTGGTATCGCCATGGTTACCAACATGATAAGCCAATTACAAGAGAGCTTCCCGCTCAGACGCGCGGCCGGTTCTTTTGAAATTTCATTCAAAACATGGCTTCGAGGTGCGAAGGCGGTACGGTTACCGGTGACTCTCTCGATGAGCTGCCAAATTTTCACATCGATATTTTTTCCGAGCTAGAACAAGATCCAGGAAGATTTGCCGAAGTTGTTTTATGTGGAAATTTCAACAGTATCTATAAAATGAACAGAACATTACATAGCCGCTTGGAGATACGAAATTTCTCTTCGAGTGTTGAAAAAATATTTCACTCGTTCGAGGCGCTCACTCGTGAAATATTTTTCAACACTCGAAGAGAAATTTCGTATCTCCGCGCAGCTATGTAATATCCTCTATTAGTCGGGAGGATATACGAAATTTGTCTTCGAGAGTTAAAATATTTTTCAACTCGAGGAGAAATTTCTTATCTCCAAGCGAGCACACACAGCAATTTTGTTTTAAAAACCGTGATCCTGCACACTATTGACAGACTACATTGCAGTCTCTTTCACAGCCGTTATCTCCCTCCTCACGCAATGTTCCTCACCCCAAGAGCGTTGCGTGACGAGACGGAAAACGGCTGCGATCGAGACTACTTACAGAGTGGCAGCTTTCTTTTTGTCTTTCCTCAGAGCTTGTTCTGGTGACAAGTTCACCGTATTCGTCACCGACAACGGTATCGTCATGACTTGCGGAATGGGCAAGCAGGGGTGTCTGGGACATGGCGATTGGTTAAACTCACCTAGACCGAAGTTGATTGAAGGCCTGTTAAGTGTCGATGTGATATCAGTTAATTGTGGTCCTGCGCATGTAGCTGCAGTAACCAGCGATGGACTTGTGTTCTCGTGGGGATGTGGAGCGGATGGAAGGCTTGGACTTGGAGACGATGAGAATCGGTTCGTATAGTAGCCTCCCACGCAAACGTTCGCGTGACGAACCCCGAAGAATGTTTGCGTGGTAGGCTATTCGTGTAGAACACTTGAAAGTGTTGTTATTGCATGACTTGTTCCGCGAACGGCAAGATCAAAGGTGAACCCTAAGTTATGATTGGTTTCCTAGGCATGTCTTGCCCACCCCACATTGGCCGCCTTGTCCCGCAAAACAAAACAGAATGCTACCGTTCTTGCCATCCTACAAAAATGAAAATTGGAAGTAAAGTTCTCAAGGATGTTACCTAGCTATTGAACTGAAAAAGCCATGTGAAAATTTCATCACAGTAGCACTTTAAAGCCGGCTTTCATAGTTCATAACCTCTGGTTTTCCGGCCATTTTTACAGCAATAACGTAGCAAGGCAGCCATAACAAAGAGTTGGCATTTCTTCCCTGTGCCCGAAAATACACAAGTCACATTTATTTTTAAATGGTGTAATTTTGTGACCATGTAATCAATAATTTTTTTGACTAAACATATTAGGTCGCTATTTTTTTGGCTTTTTGATTGACCCCGTCTACGTCTCGGTCAATAAAAGAAGTTGACCAAAATGCAGCCACCTTGAACTCACACTTGGTTAATAACGCATTATGAGAACTGTTTGGTACTTTTGATCTCCGTATCTATCTCCTTATACAGATGCGCCCCTACTGAGGTACCTGTAGATGATCTAGTCTCTATAAGAGAGGTCAGATGTGGCATTGATGGTACAATGTTTCTTACTGACACTGGAGCATTACTGGCCTGTGGAAGGTAATGCGTCCCATACCATTCGTCTTTCGTTCGGCTTATATGAAGGTCAAATAATTCCTGCTTGTTTTGGTCTCCTAGGTTTTTTTGACTTAGTAGTGTTTATATAGTGTTTGTGTGTCATGTGTAACTAAGTAATACTGAGAAGTGTGTGTCTTGAGTATGTAGGTAGATGTCCACATTTCAAATGTTACTAAACAAGACTTGTGTCCAACTAGAAAACTATATGGTTCACTTAGGCGCTAGACAGTTTCCATCTTTGATATATATTTTATATATATATACGGCCAAAATTCAGCCGGCGATCACCTTTTTGTCACCCGGCGAATTTCGCCGGAAGCCGGCACTTAGCGACAGTCTTGGAGTTTAAACTTTGAATGAACTAAATATACATTTACATTTCAGTATAATGTTTTAACTAAGTTTGAAATGAAGTCTTGTATTCTCTTTCGATTCTTCTTGACTAGATTACATTTCACCAGCATGCAGAACTTCGTTTGCTGTGTTGCTTTGTGTTTTAGAGCTTTCACCGGACCAGAGAAAGATAACAGTAGAATCACGCTAATTGATTGCTGCCTGTCATTTCTTTTCTTTTTTCAGCAATGCTAACAACAAACTTGGGTTAAACAACCGTCAGGGATTTCTGATGCAAATGAGGAACTTGTTGAATAAGGTATGAATCAAGGGGTTCGTTTGGGCTAACTTAAAATGTGCATAGCTTTCGAGCGGCGGCTTTTGTGTGTTTTCAGTAATTTGCTTCGCTAAAGCTTGGCAAGGGGTGAGGATAGCATCTCGTCCTTTTACCTCTCCATTGCGGGCGGGCCGCTTGCAGGCTAAGCGTGTTGTGCCAATTTTTTCATTGCCCAGCACGCAGAGCACAATTTTTATTGAATGCAAGGAATCCCTACGGTCGGAAGCAAATGTGGTGTGGTGGCGAGTTTAAGCAAGTGGTTCAACATTAATTTATCACACTGAACGGACAGTCTGCTCTCAGTGCATCGTGAGAGGAAATGATAGATGGCTGGTGAGAATTGAGAAGATCAGTATCTGTTGGATACTGAATTGGTCTTACACCAGATTCTCCACACTAGCAAATAAGGCAGTCTTTGGTACTTAACAAGGACAGTTAGTATTCATATGTTCCAGGGTGTTCATTAGGTATTGGAGATCGGAGAATTCTCTTGCTACTACGAATAACTCTCCGGTCAAATTTAGATGGCCTGAGCTACAATGGAGGACAAAAATCCTTGGGACAGTTATGGAAAACCTTGTTTCCACATCCTTAACTTATCAAATAATCAGATGTAGCGTAATATGCACTTCTCTAACCACGTGGATACCAAGAGTGTCCCTCCCCTCCCCCCTCCAAACAATGTTGGGATGACAGAACAGGCTAAGGTGTACAGAGCTGCACAAACTGCAACATTGCTTTGGGGGGAGGGGGAAAGGAAGAGAAATTAATTCATAGCGTGTTAATCGTCCCAAGAGTTTTGTCCCCCATTGTAGTTTTAAACTCAGACATCGAGTGCTTTCAGAATATTCTCCCGTTACTTTACGCAATTCTCCTGCTGCTACAGTTCTTATAGAAAACCTTGATGTTCTGTCTGTTTCTCAGCTTCAAGTGGATGGTAAGAACGTTCCAACTGCTGTGAAAGCGTTGTCCAAACACCGAGTGCTCGACGTGTCCCTGGGACCGACCCACGGTGCTGCGCTAGTGGAACCAGGCCTTGTGTACATATTTGGTGACAATCAAGAAGGGCAGTTGGCTTGTGGGAACTGTAAACAGCGTGATGTGCCAAATCTTGTCAAGTCTTTAGAAGAGAAGACAACGACTGTAAGTGATAAGCTTTGTGGGATCTTGATACAGTCAGGAGCCTGATACAGTACAAGAATCTTTACCGTCTTACAGCGAAGATTATTCAGGGGTTTTAAACTCCTCAGAACAGTACAAGAAGTGTACTGTTCAATAGTGACGATCACTTTTTGAAGAGATGAGTTAAAACTACTTAGAACAGTACAGGAAGAATCTTTACCGTCCAGTAGTGAAGATCACTTTTTAGATGGGTGGGTTTTGAATCCCCAAAACAGGACAAGAAGAATCTGTTCTGGGGCCGGTTGTTCGAAGGCCGATTAGCGCTAACCCAGGGTTAAATTTCAACATGGGTTTTTTTGCTCTTGTTAAAAAGCGTATTCTCCGACACCTTTCTCTATTTTAGAGCATACAATCATCAAATTGTATTAAAAAAGAATTATACTGAATCTGCTTTTTAATTTCGCACTAACCGGCGTGTAATATCTGTAACATAAAGCAAATGAAGAAGCCTAAGCCGTGTATTACACTGTGATAAAACTCTCCGGACATCAAATGCCCGTCGTGTTTTATCACAGTGTAATACAAGGCTTAGGCTTCTTTATTTGTTAAACAATGAAGATCACTTCAAAGATTTCAAAGATTTTGGAACAGCACGAGAAGAATTTTTGCCATTCAATAGTGAAGATCATTTTTTTAAAGAGATGAGTTTTAAAGTTCTTAGAACTCAATACACTTTGACGTGATTTAAGAAAACCAGTTTTTTAAGGAAGTCGGCAAGGGTATATATTATCGATGACATTTTGGGAGTGGGTACCCAGTCTTTTGAGCGCTCGACCAATAAAACGTGATAATTTTTGTGTAACTTCAAGACAGTTTAGGAGAGGGCACTGGATAGGAAATTATAGCGAAGTAGATAAAACACAATACATATCCTTTAAGATTACTGAATAAAGTTATGTACTGTGGGTGCAATTTTGATGTTTAACTCTTTAAGTCCCGGTAGTGACCAGCATCCAATTTCTCATTACAATATTCATTGTTCATCAACCATTCATGTTAAGAGAATAACGAAAATGATCACCAGAAAAGAGTTGTATCGATATTTAAACAAATTCTAATACTAATGCCATACCAAATATAATGACAACAGTTAGGAGAAAATGAATATTGATATTGGGGTTTAAAGCGTTAAGGTAACGAATTCAATGCACGAAGAGCAATTTAGTGGGTAGTTTGTGCGTTGTGAAGCTGTTTTCTGCTTATTGTTTTGTTTATTTGCAGATGATATTCTGTGGTAACGGCTTTACCCTGGCCGGGACATCCGACAATGATCTGTTCTTTTGGGGTACGAGGCCCACCGGAAGAAGCCGAAGCCACAGCGAGAGCGGTGACCGAACGGACTCCGAAGGGAATAACAAACGACATAAGAGAAATCCCAGTGCAAGTCTTAGTATCGGCAGTGCAGACAGCGGGGACTTATCACCCGGGTGAGGAGCTATACTGTCTAGGGTAGGGTGGGATTTCTTGGTCCTGTTTTGCAGTGGAATATACTTGGCATGAACTTAATGGTCGTGTTAATTTGTTGTACAAAACTAAGAAAGTTTGCTCACCATGATTATTACAGAAGAACGTGTTCTAACACTTTTTGGCTTGGTAGCTTTAAGTGGTACTATGACGAAACATTTTGACGGAAGCGAAACAAGCATGGAAATAACAGTCCAAAAAACGCAGAAAAATCGTCCACCATTACTCTGACCATAAAATGGAGCCTGCGACTCTGCTACAGAGCGGTTTTACGCATGAGTTGATCTTTGACGTCATTTGCGCATCTTCGCATCTTGCTTCGTGTGTTTCTAGAGAATCTTTAAAGCGAGTTCAGGGAATTTGTGAGATGTCTTTTCGTCCGTTGCCTGAATATCCTGAGATGGTGAGCCAATCAGATTTCTCAAAATGCCAAGGTTGTTGAGATGTTACACACTAACTGAGTATATTCCGATATACCGGAGCCAATCAGAACAAGCGAAAAAGGGTTGGTTAATTATTGACATGAATTATCTCCAAACATTTAGGAGTCGAAGTGATCAAAATACGGGAAGTCAGGCCTCTCTACCTAAAGACAACAAGAAACGCCGAGAAGATCTATCAAGTCCAAGGTTTGATCGAAGCCGAAAGGAGGGAACCCAGGAAAACGTTTCGCAGAGGAAGAAAAAAGACGGCGCCACACAAGACGGCGTCACGTCACAGCCTGATTTCACGCCCAGTGAAAATGGTTTGGTTGAGAAGTCTGGGGATGGGTAAGTCGATATCCGAGTTAAAAACTTGGCTTCGTTTTTGTCGACGCTCAGTCACAAATCGCCCTATTGCCTGTCCGACGCGTACGTGAAATTTTTTTTACAAGCATTTTAGACTCTTGTTTTTTGTCCTCTCCGCTTCTATGCACAGCAAACTTTTAAACGCCTAAAATACTGGTGGACTCTCCCGTAGATGCATGCAGTCCTAGACTTTCTTTTTTGGACAAAACAAGTGCACTAATATGTACTTTTTCTTTACTGTGCAGCGTCCTTTCTGATGTAGAAAAAGGCGACTGTGCATCAAAAGAAGATGCAAGCAAAAACTTCATTCGTATCAGCTCACGCAAAGGACAAATTAACGGTCAGACCTTCGCAGGTTTTTTCAGTGCCTATGGCAACGAGCCTGTGTCATCGCCGATTCGTTTGTTCCACTGGGATTACTATAGTATGCACGATACGGAAGACGAATTTCCAGTTTATCTGCGGGATTTGAACGGTTATGGCGACAACTTGTTCGTCGAGATTGAAACCACTGCACCGCTTCCGCGGCGAAGATCCAAGAAACGGTCTCAGAAGAAAGCTAATGAGAGAAGGTTCGTCAAAGTGGCTGGAATCTTTAACGAGTATGTCACAGCTACTTTGTTAGACCGGTAGTTACGTGCGTGTTATAAGTCGTGGCCTGTACAGAAGCGAGATTGTCATGCAATCACCTGGTTGAAGTTGGACATTAAAATTATAATTACTGGTAGAACTGGAAAACACCTTTCTCAATTACAGGCCTTATGCATAACTGGCTGCTTGACGATTTCCCATTTAACCATGTTTTCGTAAATGCAAAAAAAACATGGTGGTGAAAACTGTACGGTGGTAAAACTTGTAATTATGATCAACTATGCACAACGGCTAATTAAATTTTAGGAATTTAAATAGAAAAATGACAAGGTGGCTTTACTAGCTTATCTTTCATGTGCTTGATAAATCCTGAAATACCCATAATCTTTGGTTCTTTATCAGGAATTTTTTTTAAACCGAGAAAAATCATTTGTTACTATTAATGCGTAGCTATTAATAACTAATAAACGGTGTATGGGAGGATTTTTCCAACCTTTTATTTTCCCATCCTTTTAGTCCTACGTCTGAGAAACAGTTTTTATCTCTATTGCTTGCAGAGTCAATCCCTGAGATACACTATTCCAGAAAAAAATGAAGTTTTGACTTATTTTTAACCATTTCAACATTGGCGGCATACCATCGGCTTGGTAACAGTGTAGCCTCTTACACCAACATTGCGGCTCACACTTTCTTCTCCTCCACTAGTACAGCTCTCATTTACAGAGCAAGCTTTGCCTTTTATCCATGACATGTAAACGATCTATGCAAACAGTGTTAAACGTGATTAATTAGTAATGGTAATAGGACTGAGTGGAGTCCAATTCGGTCTGTAATCATTCGAGTGATTAACAAAATGGGACTACCGCGATTTGTTTAATCATAGCTTTTACAAAATTTGTGATATACAAACTTCTTTTCTTTAAATCAAAACACATGAAATTCCAAAAATGTTTTTGCTAGCATTTAAAGAAAGCCATTTAAGCGCGCACGTGTTGGCGCGTACTGTCCAATTACTCAGGCATGACGCGTACTGTCCTATTTAACTGTCCTGTTAAGGCTGAAATCAGGGCAGTTTATAGCCAATTAGATTTGAGAATTTTGTTATAGTTATGATTAATGGGGTTATAGAATACCCCGCTCCCCTTCCTCTAAAAAAGCGCAAAGTTATGCGCAAAGTTATCTACAAAGTTATGTACTGTATTTGTATAAGTAGCACGAATTTGATAAATTAGACACTTTATTGTTGAATCTATTTTCTTATTCAGTACGTTTGGTACCAGTCGAGGTCCAGGGCGTGGTCTGGATTCTTCCTTGGGGTCAAGCTCTTCTGAACTGGAGACAACGCTGGGAGAGGTGTGCATACAATAAAGCTGTAGGAATATGTGGATCAATGTCAGTATCTGGGCAACTTTGCACCTACCCCTCCCCTAACCCAACATTAACGCTAACTTTTTAACCTTTTATAACTTGTTGGGTTAGGGGAGGTAACTTATTATAAATTGTTGGGTTAGGGGAGGGATAGGTGAACAGTTTCCCAGATACTTACATTGATCCTTATCTGCTAAGTTCACTATATTCGTTCAGTTGTATGTCAGTATTACCTCTTCCTTGCAATCACCCTATTCCTCTATAGTTACGAATCCGGAACCCCATGATCTGGGAGAAGGGGGGAGGGGTGGGGGACGTAGGAGTTGATTCTCAAATTAGCTCTGTGCCACCCAATTTTCACAATTCAGGTCTTTAATTTTGGAGTATTTCACAGTTAACATTGTTATTAAGACGTTAGCAGTAGCTCAAATCCATTAGGTTTGAGAAAGACATTTCCTCTAGCGATTTCTGCAAACTTTGGAACTAACTTGATTTGACTAATAGTTTTCATAGCCGGATTGTTTATCAGAGCATTTGTCTACTAATGATCATTGAAAATCAGTCTGTAGCTGTGAATATTTCTGAGGTTTTCATGAAGTATTTGTATAGGTAATAGCATGGTTTGTAGTGATATTTGGTATAAATACCACGAGGGATATTTCAAAATTGTTGTACGTAATTTCAAGAGCCGTTAGGCGAGTGAAATTTGAGAAAATTTTGAAATATCTCGAGTGGTATTTATGCCAAATATCACGTACAGATCATGCTATTATTTGTTTATACTACTACTCGCAAAAGGTTTGTAATTTTCACATGTAGGTATTTCAAATTAAGCAGAAATACCACTGCTCTTAGCCAATCACAAATTACAGAAATTTCTCATGTAGTAGTATAATTGTGGAAATCTTGTGATTTTCTTGGATGTTTTTTTGCAGGCTCCAACTTGGCTAAGAAACGAACTTCAAGACGGAATTCTGGCTGGAGCGCAAGGTCAGGATGATTCCGAAGACGATAGCGACAGCGACGAAGCCGACAGCGAAACCGAAGAAACAGACACAGGTAAGAAATTGTTGTTTTCGCTTTAAGCTTCGAGGACCTTCGGCAGCCATCCGAGAGCTGTGGATGGTGCGACCAGACATCGATTGCCGGTCGGTGCTTTTAACTGAATGTGACTTTCCGCTGTGTAGGGCCTGGAAAGCTGTGGAACAGTGCTGTACTGTTTGTTTTACTACACAGTGTGGTTCTAACTTTTTCATCTGTGGATCAAACCATGCAGTGTGACCATTCTTTGTAAAGCTAGCGAACAGTACTGTACTGTGGTACTGTTTGTTTTACTCTACAGTGTGGTTCTAACTTTTTCATCTGTGGATCAAACCATGCAGTGTGACCATTCTTTGTAAAGCTACTGAACAGTACTGTACTGTGGTACTGTTTGTTTTACTATACAGTGTGGTTCTAACTTTTTCATCTGTGGATCAAACCATGCAGTGTGACCATTCTTTGTAAAGCTACTGAACAGTACTGTACTGTGGTACTGTTTGTTTTACTATACAGTGTGGTTCTAACTTTTTCATCTGTGGATCAAACCATGCAGTGTGACCGTTGTTTGTAAAGCTACTGAACAGAACTGTACTGTGGTACTGTTTGTTTTACTACACATTGTGGTTCTAACTTTTTCATTTGTGGATCCAACCATGCAGTGTCACCATTGTTTGTAAAGCTACTGAACAGTACTGTACTGTGGTACTGTTTGTTTTACTATACAGTGTTGTTCTAACTTTTTCATTTGTGGATCCAATCATGCAGTGTCACCATTGTTTGTAAAGCTACTGAACAGTGCTGTACTGTGGTACTGTTTGTTTTACTATACATTGTAGTTCTATTTTTTTTTATCTGTGGATCAAACTATCCAGTGTCACCATTCTTTGGAAAGCTACTGAACAGTATTGTATTGCGGCACTGTTTGTTTTGCTACGCTTTGTACCTCTAATTTTTTGTATGTGGATCAAACCATGCAATGTGACCATGTACCGTTTGCTTTTACTATACTTTTTCATTGGTTGATGAAACTGTGAAAATGCATCTTTTGGAAAGTTACTGAACAGAGTCGGTTTCTGTAACATGTCGTTTTCTATACCAGAGTGTTACTTCTCTCCTCGGATTAGATGCAGGTTTTCGGATTCTTTCTTCGATAGTTCTAGGTAACACCTTGAAGAAAACAGGACCTTTAATTTTGAGAATCAAACTGCTTTGTTTGCTAGGTATAGAGAGTGAAAAATCGAAAACAATGAAGAAACCTTTTACAGAAAGCGCATCGATTGCCAGCCAGTCACCAAAGAGCGCTGCTGCACGGCTAGCGGCAAAGGTGGAGCGATTTAAACAGGGCAGAAAATCTCTTTCGGAGACGAGAATCGTTGGTGGTGTAGCTATCAATACAAGTGTAGGTGATGACGTGCCGCTCAACACTCACTCAAGTGCTGTGTCCGTGAGGTCAGAACCTGATCTGGACAAGATTGGGGACAAGGTATGGTGAAAATTATTAATGGTTTGAATCCTGGGGCCGATCGTTCTCTCAGTCACACTAGTCCAAAACTTTGGAATTCTTTATCCATTGATGTTAAGAAAATCATGCCGTTTTCCAGTTTTCGTCGATATATCAAGAATTCAGTGATTGATGGTTATAATACTATTATTGATTCTTAATGTTTTACGATTATTATCTTAACTACTATTTAATTAATGAAGTAATGCTTTTTATCTAAAACAACTATTTTGTATCTATATTCCTTCTACTCATACTCTTGTTTGGGTCACCTACTCAGTTAGTTCCATGAACTATTTAGGTGTCCCAAACTCTGCACAATGAACTTACTATTATAATAATAATAATAATAATATTTAATATTTATATTGCGCATTTTCTATAAAATAATCAAATGCGCATTACAATGAATAAAAAATAAAATAAACCTATTTACAATTTCTATAAAATCAAAAACGGAAATTACACTATTTACAATTAACTATAAGAAAAATAATTTACAGAAGAACAAATATAACCTAATTGTATTAACAAAATGCCTTCTTGAATAAAAATGTCTTAAGTTTCCTTTTAAAATCATTTGTGGTGCAAGCAGATCTAATGCTTATGGGAAGACTGTTTCAAAGCCGTGGTGCTGCCATCATGAAGGATCGATCTCCCATGGTAGCCTTTGTGAAATGCTTTGGAGTGCTCAAAAGAATTCCCTTGTTATTTCGCCGTAAATCATAGCGGGATGGCGGTAAAACAGAAATTAAATCAATGAGATATTTAGGAGCTGAGCCCTGGAGTACTTTAAAGGTGATCAAAAGGATTTTAAACTCGATGCGTAGGCGGATAGGCAACCAGTGAAGTTGTTTAAGGAACGGCGTAATATGACAGTGTTTAGGTGCGCAGAAAATCAATCGCGCACTGGCGTTCATAACACGTTGGAGTTTTCGCACCTGATGGTCTGGAACTCCATAGAGTAGACTGTTGCAATAGTCTAACCTACTGGTTATAAATGCATGAATCAGTTTCTCAGTACATTCGCTAGTAAGGTATTTTCGTATGTGCCGGATATTATACAGATAGAAGAATGCACTACCACAGGTCTTTGTTATATGCGTTGCCATATCCATGTGCGAGTCGAACCAGGAGCCCAGATTTTTCGCCGAGTATACGGGAATTACATCAACATCGCCAACCCTAATACTGCTAACAGACACTTTAGATAGCTGCTTGCTCGTGCCGATCACTAGAAACTCAGTCTTATCATCGTTCAACATCAACTTATCATTAATCATCCATGAACGAACATCAGCGATGCATTTCTCCATAGCATCCAGCGCCTCGGCTTCACACGTACTCTCTAATGGGCGAAACGACAAGTATAATTGAGTATCATCTGCGTACGAGTGTGCAGACGGCAGGTGAGATTTAATAATACTAAAAAGTTTACTAGCATAGATAGTAAAAAGTAGGGGACCAAGGCATGAACCCTGAGGCACCCCACATTCTAGGTCAAACTTTTTGGATAGAGCACCATTTATTGTAACTTGTTGCGATCGACCTCTCAGGTAGGATCGAAACCATTGAAGAGCTGTCCCACGTAGGCCGAGCAGTGACTGGAGTCTATGAGTAAGAATGTCATGGTCCACAGTGTCAAAGGCGGCGCTGAGGTCCAAAAGAACTAAGAGTGTCACATGACCCATGTTCATATTCATAAGAATATCATTCTTAACTCTCAATAACGCCGTCTCAGTAGAGTGATGCTCACGATACGCACTCTGCATTTCCGGGAACAAGCCATTGTTTAGCATATGGGTCTGTAACTGGATAGCAACCGCTTTCTCTGTAAGCTTAGAAGTAAACTGTAAGTTGCTTATTGGGCGGAAGTTCTTGTTTACCAGTTCGAGTCCAGGTTTCTTAAGCAATGGATGCACCAAGGCATTTTTCCACTCATCAGCAAACCGACCAGTTTTTAGTGATAAATTAATCATCTTCGTGATGACAGGGAGTAGATGGTCCAGCTGTACAGACAGTATAGAAGATGGAAGTGGATCAAGGTCACACGATTTCTTACAGGCTAGTGCTAAGTTCTTTACATCCTCCTCAGTGAGTAGCGCAGATTCAGAGAAAGAAGGATCAGTCATTTCCGAGGTGGAAGTATAATCAGATTCTTTGGCAGCACTTGAAGGGAACTGAGTGCTATACGCCAGCTTAGATCTTATTGCAGTGATCTTATGAACAAAGTAGTCCCCCATATCGTTGGCGAGCTTAATAGCATTCGTGTGAGGGGGGAGAGTTTTATCAGCCTGAATATTCAATAGACGCTTGCTCTCCCGAAATAGCTTTGACTGATTTGAGCTGTTTTCTTCAATAAATTTACTATAATATGTTTTTCTTGCGTTGTTCATTAGATATATAACATAATTTCTCTTGGATTTGAAAGTTAGAAGGTCCGAGGCCAGTCCAGTCCTCCTCCACCGTTTCTCAGCTTTCCGTCTGTCACGCCTTGCCTGCATAATCTCGTCATGAAACCAAGGCGGCCTGGGCCTATTTCTTATTTTCCGTGATTGTATCGGGGCATGCTTGTTTAATAGTGATGACAGCGTTGTGTTGTAGCAATTAACTAATTTGTCCAAGTCGTCAGGTGGATCGATATACAAAGTCGAATTGCGAATGTCCTCAGCGAGCAGTACAGAATCAATAGACTTCAACTTCCTGTATTCAGCTCGCTTTAGTTCTATGACTGGCCTACGTGTCCTTAAACTACATATCACGGCAGCATGATCAGAGATAAATCTCTCAGAAAACGGCTCTTCAGCAACGAAATCATCAGATTGGCGTGTAATGATGAGATCTAGGGTGTGGCCGTGTATATGGGTAGGTTGCTTCACATGTTGGACAAGACCCATTGCGTCTAAAAGATCTCTGAAGTGTAGGTTATTAGGATCAGTAGGCACATCCATATGGAAATTAAAATCGCCAGTTATCAGTAACTTATCGGTAGACATGACAACAGATTCGAGGTATTCAGCAAACTCGTGAAAGAAAACACCAGCAGTTATTGGATGGTCTTCTGAATACGGCGGTCTATACACAATAAGAATGCGCACACGAGTAGGACCAAAACTGACCAGCCATTCAGAAACCTCAAACGACGTTTTCTCGTCAGAATTAACATTACTGACATTGATTCCTTCTTTGACTAACAGTGCAGTGCCACCACCCCTGCGGCCAGGTCGCGGACAGTGAACAAGCGTTCTATATCCGGGCGGAGTGAGCTCGCTCAAAATCGCAGAATGATGATCTTTAAGCCAGGTCTCACATATGGTAAACAAATCCGCTCTTACATCGCACACTAAGTCCACAAAAGCAGCTGATTTATTATTCAACGACCTAGCATTTAGAGTACACAAGGTCAACTGTTGATCACTGGGATACAAACGAACGCGATTCGGTGTTATTAGGTTTTCAGTGTTTCGCGACGATCTGGAGCGTTGGGTATTTTGTATCAAACCATTGAGGCGTGATGAAGTGTGAGCAGGTCCTGGGTTGAGCTTAAACACCAAATCGCCCAACAACAGTGGACGAAATGTAGCAGTGGTGTTAAAATAGTATATGTACGGGCGCCTCTGTCTCTTAGCACCAAAGCGTCTCAGGAATGCAGGTCGGAGTGTGCCTTTATGTAGATCGATACTGATTACTCTTTCACATTGTTTCGCGATCCGTGTTCCAGGGAACAATGCACTGAGTTCAACTAATGAAGTTCTATTGTCCGCTCTGTTGTCCACGAAGCAAATTTTGCTCTTCTGCCATCCAAGACCACAAGTCGAAGGAGATCCAAATATCAATAATTCCGGCACCAATACATTTCTGGTGAGTTCAAAACTCGAGGTGGAGATTCCACATTGCCTTAGACATATATCTTCGTGTTGTGTTTTCCGAAAAAGGACTGCAGAGAGTAGAAAAAGGACCCTTAACACGGAGGCAAACATAGCGTGCCACGCTTTGTAGATTTTAGTTTAATATTCTATTGATTTTAGTTTCTATAGATTTTAGTTTAATATACTATTGAAATTTTCTTTTCCTTTACAATCTCTCGATTTTATATTTTAAAGCACCAATTTGTATTTATAATTATTCTGTGTGAGTTTAAATAAAAAATTGACTTGACTTGATTGTTCGAAGGCCGATTAGCGCTAATCCAGAGTTGCCGGGTGTCTTTTCCTCTTGTTAAAAGCATTTTCCCCGATAACTTTTTCTATTTTTTTTCCGAGCATTTAGTCATAAAATAGTATTCAAAAAGAATTATACTGAATGTGCTTTTTAAGCTCTCGTATCTACATTTAAAATTCGCACTAACCCTGGGTTACCTTAAACCTGCTTCGAACAACCCGGCCCTGGAATCTCTGTACTTGTGTGACGAGTTCGATCGTGCGGTTACACAGATAGGTCGAAAGATCCGTTGTTAACCCTTTCAATGCTACAGGTGACCCATGCATAGATTCTCCTTTACCTTCCAATACACTACTGCACAAACAGATGAAAAGAATTGAGAACACGATCAAATCAAGGATGCTTAATCGATCAACCACCAAATTCTCCAAACTAGAACATAAGGAACTGTAGGCACTTGCTCAAGAGAATTTATACTCAATCTTGGCAGTGAAAGCGTTGACATTGACTGACGTTTCGATAAACTCAGCGGAAGTCATCATCAGAGTCACCTGACTAGGAAGATGGAAACCTGTGATGTTCCCTCTGGACATTTGGGAGCTTAGTCTAACCACGACGAAGACCTCGAATAGGACGGTACCAAACTTAATGGTTGCAGTAAATGACACTATAAACTTGCACCTGCAAAATACAGAATGATAGGTTTCTTTGCCGTCCTCTTCAATACGCAACTTGAAATGACCCTTTTCCAAGTTTTCTTGAAGATTGTACAACGGCAAAAGTGCGTAGAGAAATTCGAAAGGAAACGTGAGCTGCGTTGAAAATGTGAAAAAATTCTACAGCTTGAAAAGAATATGGAAAGAATATTTAACGCGCCTGTGTTCAAGGTACTGGAGGAAAACAAATTCATTTTTTTCACTAGTGCCGTTCTCAGCGTCGTTTTCAAGTTTGCTTAATAAAGCTCCCGATTATATGACCCCATGCCCGCCGATGAAGAGAACAATCTTTGTGAGAACAATCTAATATATAGATTTAGCCAAGCCTAAAAGCGGGGCTCCCGTTTAGTACTTTCATTTCACTTTAAAAGCATTCTGTAAAAGCATTCTAAAATATTGTGAAGGAATTCACAAACGTTTTTAACTATAGTTTAGTGTCGAGGTCGGTTAACTCGCTATGATTTTTGTCAAAACTTTCGTCTCCATTAGTACGGTCTTTCTACCTACAAAATCATGGAGTATATTCTACAAAAAACACAAATTATCAATGTACTGTATTCTATTCCTGATGAAATTAACCATTCTTTTTGCGTAAATGTATTTAAAAGATTTGTACACGCTACTGGGAAATGCAGGACACAACTCTTGTCATTTTCGTGTTAAAACGAACACCTCGGTAAAATAAATGTTTACTCCAAGGTATGGTAAAATGTATGCAAAAGGGCTTAGATAAAACTATCTATATAAAAACACATTTAGACAGTTCCGCTAGCATTTTTTACTTAATTTAGCTTGATATCTGAGTTCCAGTATATAGCCTGCGTGGAAGCAAAATAAATGTAAATGTTTTTCCTTTTTGTTATGTTATAATTAAATTGAGTTATGGATGCCACTCAAATTGAATTATTAAATGAAATCGTAAAATTATTAAGCACTCAAGAACTTCAGGGTTTCCTTCAATCCTATAATTCATAATCATGAGCAAAAAACCTTCTCTGCTTTACCCTACGAGCCGAGGTTTCTCTGGTGCATGGCTTTTAGCAGGGTATCTCGGCGTTCTTCGCTACAATTTTGTCTGTTTTCCACAGCACGGAGTCTTTCCGCTTCTCGGCGTTCTTCGCTAAAATTTTGTCTGTTTTCCAAAGCACAGAGTCTTTTCCAAAGCTACAGAGTCTAGGGTAGTCCCCTACCCTACCCGTACAATCTGTAGACGCGTACGTACGTACGCTCGGTCAGTCAAGTGACAACCAAAAGAAAAGAGGTTGACCATATTCCATGAGTATGGGGCTCTGTCCCACGCGCGCTTCGCGCGCGTGGGAGCCCCGCTAGAAAATGATCTAAACAGTCATGGCGCCTTGTGTCCAGGTTTTGTTGGAAGCCTGAATATTTCACCTGATTTCTGTTGAGAAGGTTACATCTACTTTATTTCAGGAAGGAGATCCAGAAGCAGGCAGCGTTACAACATCAAATGAAGCAGGAGCCCTCAACTTGTCAAAAGTTTTTCCGCGCCCAGCCAGCAGCCCCGTGACATCACATCATAAGCGCTCCGCTTCTGATGGCTTGGTTGTTGATACCAGGTGAGTTTGAAAGGAAGATTGCGGACCTTTTACTGCGTACCTATTTTGGAATTTAACGTCGTAGTGCAGGGATTGTCGCTTATAATCTTTGCCAAAATCCTTGGACCGAAGGACAGAATTCGGTGTTTTCGTATTGCGGTTTTGAACGCACCGTCCACCTCCCCACCCCCCTCAGTCAATGTGTGAGATCATTTATAAACATAAAACTTTGAGGATAACAAGGTACATGATGAGTCGCATCAATGACGTATCGGCAACCTCAACACTTAGAGGGGAGGGGGCGGGGGAAAACCTAGATGGGGTGACGGCCATTGGTTTCGAAGAGGCAAGAAAAACCTATTAGTGCAACATTTGTGGCAAAGATTGTAGTCTCCGGAGCGAAGACTCGTGGTGAAACACATGACGTCCAGATCGAATTGGAATATGAAGATGTTGGTTTTCTTTGGAGGAAGGAAAACCTGAGAACCCGGAGAAAAACCCTTGGAGCAAGGAGACAGCCAACAACAAACTCAACCCCAATTGGGACTTGAACCCGGGAATTGAACCCTGGCCACAGAAGTGGAAGGCGAGTGCTCTTACCACCGCACCAACATTGCTTTCAGAGATATTTCACTACTGATTATATGAGGATAACGAAGTTTGGTTTGCGTTTGGCTCCTGGTAAGAGACGTCTCAAAATGTATCTTACCAGAGGCTCATTATTCTGAGCGAACAATTCCGATAATCCCCCATTAGATGAGCATTAGAGTTTTTTTTATATTTCGCATAAACCTGGTTGCCTTTGGTCAATCAGTGTGCGCCGGGCATTCCCTGCGGGCATAAATAAGATCATGTCAAAAGCATACATTCGCAACAAATCATTCCAAAGATTATCAAAAACAGGTTTTCTTTTCGATTTATAATTATTTTTTATCAAAAACTATCTAGATATGTAATAATTAATTTTCACTCATGGATGTCGCCCAGGTGTTCGCGCCGGGCGATGATCTCTTGTTGTTACCAGGTAACTGATTTCTAGGTTCTTACGGAAACTTACGACCAGACATTTCACGCTTGGTTGTATATTAAAAATGTATTCCCGAGTTAAATGGTAGCAGTTCGAAGCATACTGTATGGCTTACTTCATGGAGTGAAAGGGTCCTCAGCGCTTCTTATTGTATTATTCACAGAGGAACTCAACTATCGGACTCTGGCGTGGAGATGACACCTGTTGAGAAATTCAACAGCTCCAGCGATGGATCGACAGGAGCATCAAGGAAGATTTCGCTCGAGTAAGCCATTTGGTTGTTGCTGAAGTCATTTAATGAATTAAGGTTGTAGGCATTGCCTTGAAATTGTTGGATCAATGTCAGTATCGTGGCAATTGTGCACCTACCCCTCCCCTAACCCAACAAGTTATAATAAGTTAAAAATCTAGTGTTAATGTTGGGTTAGGGGAGGGATAGTTGCACAGTTGCTCAGATACTGACATCGATCCAAATTGTTTTAGCCCTTTTAGTCCGCAAACTGCCATGTTTAACGCTTTTCCTTCGCCTGTGTTTATTCGTTGTTGTAGGGTCCGCACCACGAAGAAGACTCCCAATGCAGGGTACGTGTCCAGACTCTCCACAGTAAGACCCAGTTCTTGCCGAGCCAGTCCATCGCAGGGTTATATCGCCAGTTCAGCGTGTGGAATTAAGTTTCTTATATAAGAAAACAAAACAGTGTTATCACCTGGATTTGAACCCGGGTCTTCTGATCCGACGTCCAACACGCTAACCACTATTTTACCCTGTCTCCAATAACAATCTCTTAAAAACAAGTTCAAATTGCACCGCTGTTTGGAAGCTGAGAGGATTCTATTACACTAAAACAGATCCTCTTACTGTAGGTTCGCACATTTTACAAATGGTTACCAGCGATGCAATGCTGATGTTAACCCTGCGATGGACGAGCATCATATAGGGAAAGAAGCAATACTTTCAAGTATGGGGTCTCCTGTGGCACCTGTGGGTCTGCTGTGGCACCTGTGGGTCTCCTGTGGCACTTGTGGGTCTCCTGTGGTAACAGTGGGTCTTTTGTGGTACCCATGATACAATGCTGCGGGTAACCCTGCGATGGACTAGCATGCCATCGAGGATGAAGAGACAATACTCCCAGGTGCATCATGCCACTGAAATCGGGGTACGCACCGGTCTTGTGACCTTAAAGGCTTGTGTGCGCCTTTTTTGAGGATTAACCTGATTCTAACTCTAACAACAGGAATCATTCTTTGTCCTACACAATGAAAGTAAATGTAAATTCAAAAAATACAACGCCTGCTCCTGCATGCATAGCAATGTAGGAGTTTTGAAAGGACACTTTACAGTGGCTGTCATTGATGTTTGGGTTGACCATTTTAAGAGGTATTTATCATTGTTTCAGGAATACCTCGCCTCAGGCTCCTCGCTCTCCTAAGACCCTAAATAAACCGTCTGATCCGTACGCTGAATACAGGTCAGTTTAGCTATAATGTGAGTAACAAGAAGTACGATTCGCAGCTCAGCTGGTTTGGGAAGATTATCTATGCATTACAGTGTTCGATCACAACACCGTGATAACTCGAATTCCCGTTAACTCTAACTAAATGTGATTTTCCCTTGGATTTGCTTCATGTATTTACTGTAAATTTAACCTCAATAACTCGAACCCTCTATAACTCGAAATCCCGCGAACTCGAAGCCATTTTTACTTCCCTTCAGGTACTTTTCTTTGTAATTTTACCCTCGATAACTCGAAATCCCGCTAACTCGAAGTGATATTTACTTCCCTTCAGGTACTTTTCTTTGTAATTTTACCCTCGATAACTCGAAATCCCGCTAACTCGAAGTGATATTTACTTCCCTCAAGGCACTCTTCTTTGTAATTTTACCCTCGATAACTTGAAGTCGATTTTCACTTTTGCGAACTAGTGAACCATAACTTTTTTCACCGGAAAATTACATTTAATCTCATTTATATACAATGCAGACTGCGACAAATTTGACCTTTAACAGTTTTTTCGGAGAGAAGTAAAAGTGCGTAATCTGGAATGAAGCTGTTGTTTGTCAGTTTTTGGCTGATAGCTGTTAATGTTCAACTTTGCAGGAGGCCTGTGGGCCGAGCCCGATATGGTCAGGGGCACTTCCGGAAAGGAGGGTAAGTCTCTACGTTTAGTTGTTAACAGAACCACAGAACTGAAAAAAAAAACAACATTGAAAAAGACCTGTGAAAAGCGAGTTTTTTTATTGGTGAGAAATTCTTATTTCCTTTTGAAACTATCGTTCAGGCCTGAGTTTTTTTCAGGCTTTAATTTCACAGCTGCTTAAGTTGTGTGCATAACTGCGATGATCAATTAATGTCATTACATATTAATACGCAGTTCAAATATATGGTCTTTCATATATTCATTTGCATCATTCTTCTTCGTCTACGGGTATATTACGAACTCATAATATGACCAGCTCCCAGTTGGCCTGATAGCTCAGTTGGTAGAGCACTGCTCCGGTGTCGCAGAGGTCATGGGTTCGAATCCCGTTCAGGCCTGAGTTTTTTTCAGGCTTTAATTTCACAGCTACTTAAATTGTGTGCATAACTGCGATGATCAGTTAATGTCATTGCATATTAATCCGCAGTTCAAATATATCGTCTTTCATATATTCATTTGCATCACTATCGTTTGAATTCAAAAAGGTTGTGTTGCTATCCATTGTTGTGTGTTGTATTTCTGTTGTACGATATTTCAGCTGTTGTTGATAACAAAGTTAATAATATACATGCAAAAATTTCAGCATGGGCTGAGAGCACGTCAATTAATCCCAAACAGTGCAGAAAATTGAAATTGAGTGCAAAAAGTTGAAATTGAGTGCAGAAAGTTGAAATTAAATTTTTGCATGTATGTCGAAAAGGAGACCAAAGAAGTCCGCGGATTTTCAACACTTCACGTTTATTTTTTAGTCATACAGTTAGCTCTTGCTTCTCGCTCGCTCGCTCTCGATCTCTCTCCTCGCTTCTTACTGTTATCTGTTATAATTGTCTTGTGCGGCTATCAATCATCTATCAATCATCTATCAATCATCTCAATTATTGGTGCACGATTTCCGACACACTCCCCTGTTTGTCTTAAACAAACACTAGTATCGTGCAAGTGCTAAATGAATTCAAGAAAACTTCGCAACTAATAACTAAACCTTACTACTAAGAAATAGCTCAGAGTTCTGAAACGAAATAAACTGTTCAGTTCAACTTGTCTCTGCGCTCTGCACTTCCTGAATACGATATCGTGCCGCAACAGCCGCATCTCGTGTTGGTCTGAATGTGGGGGCATTCGGATTCAGCTGCACTTGCGTTGCGACCGTTTGTCTGTCACACGATAACTCTAACGGATAAAGTTGTTGCACTGCCCTTTCTAGGATCGTCTTCCCTGCTCTCAACTTTGCAGCTCGCACGATCCCGTCCCTTCCTGCGATCAAGTCCTCCACAATTCCAAGTTTCCACCTGTTCCGGTTTCGATCTTCGTCCTTTATGATCACCACGTCCCCTCTGGTTAACTGGCCAATCTGTCTCGCCTTCTGCTTCAGACGATGTCGCTCCCTCAGCCCTCGCAGGTACTCGGTTGTCCACCGTTTCCACAATGCTTGTTTGCATTTTCGCAGATACTTTGCCCGTCGGCGGAGTTCCGCATCTTTAAGGTGAAACGGTACAAGCTCTGGCAATTGGTTTGGTCTGAGGAAAAGTAACGAAGCAGGCGTCAGTGTCGGAAGTTGGATATCATCCTCGACATAGCTTAATGGACGATTGTTCAGAGCGATTTCCACGTCAAGAACAACTTCGCATAGCTCTGTCCAAGAAAGCATGCCGTTACCGATTGTCTTGTAGAGTGAAGACTTGACTAGTGCGATGAGACGCTCGAACTGACCTCCCCACCAGGGGGCGCGTCTCAGATTGAATTGCCACTTTATATCTTGATGAGCCAAGTAGTCTTGTACCTTCTCGTCACTAGTCACTTGTTTGAGCCATTTCGCTGCTCCTACAAATGTCTTCCCATTGTCGGAATAAATCTTTGCCGGACGGCCACGGTGCGCGATAAGGCGTTTTAAACTTCTTAGGAATTCGCCGGTCTCCAGGTTTTCTATCACTTCAATGTAGAGTCCTCTTGTCAGGCTACACGAGAACAATGCAAGGTAGGCTTTGCCTGCTATCTTGGACTTGCGGCGATACTTAAGGGGGCCGGCAAAATCAACTCCGATCACTTCAAATGGAGTACTGCCTTCAGTGCGGTCGGTGGGTAAGGGTCCGGGGGGTGGAGTAGCCAGTGCAATGGCTTGAAACCGTTTACATCCCGCACACGACTTTATCACTTGTTTAACGAGCTTCCTGAGACGTGGTACCCAATGCTGTTCACGAATCTTAGTCATCGTCAGGCCTACGCCTCCATGCAGGGTGTCGACGTGCGATCGTTGAACCAACTTACGAGTATAGGGTGCTGTATCTGGGAGGTAAATGGGATAATGGCCTTGAATTCTCCCCTTGCATACTAACACGTCATCTTGTTCGTTTTGAATGTTGAGCTGCAAGCGATCTTCTTCAAACTTTTCACTGGATTTCCCTTGTTCTTGAGCCCGCTTGGTCCAAAAGGTCTTTTGTCGCTGTATCTCCTCAGTCGTTAGAGGGCCGATGACTCGATGCTGTCGTTTGGCTCGCGTGTTTTGAAGGAACCTCGTGATCCACGCGCCCACGCGTAACACACGCCACAATTCGTGTTTTTGCAGCAGTTCATCAAAGGCATCTTGTTTGTTTTCCACGGCCACAGCTAACAGCTCACGTGTTGTTTTCACTTCTGCTTCTGATTCCTTTGTTGGTGTAGTCAGGATGTCGGGTGGCCAGTTTTCCGGTTCTGATAACCAGTCTGGCCCTTGCCACCAGAGAGCTGTGAGTTTATCGGCGCTACTGTCACGACTCCCCAAGTCGGCGGGATTTTCCGCTGTACCGACATGTCGCCACTTTATGTATTGTTTCTCTTGTATCTTCGCTACTCTATTGCCCACGAACTGCTTATACTCTCCGTTTCCACGGATCCAGTGGAGAGCGACTGTGCTGTCAAGCCAACAGTGAGTACTTTGCACTGGAAAACCCTGTAAGGTTTCTTTGACGTTATGCACCAGATTTGTTGCCATGTGGCCTGATACCAGTTCTAGTCGAGGGGTGGTTAGTCCCCTTTTCGCAAGGCGTGACTTTGCGGTTACTAGACCTTTGCTGATACCACTGGGTTGTGTCACCACCGCGTAAACTGCTGCAGCCACTCCCTTTGCGCTTGCGTCTCCAAATCCGTGGAGGTCAATAGACAAGACCTTTTCATGATACTGAGCTAAGCTTCTCGGTGCGTTCACTTGCACTGGTAAGTTCTTCTCCCATTTTGACCATTTATCTCTCAGATCGCGCGGCAGAGGTGCGTCCCAGGCGATACGAGCGTCGCAAGCGTCTCTGTAGAGAACCTTTCCGGACAACGTAACCGGGGAGGCAAGCCCAAGAGGATCGTAGATTCTAGCGACCTTTCCTAGTATGCCTCTCTTTGTTGCTTGAGCTGTTGGTGCGGCGAAATTCACCTGGATGAGGTCTCTTTCCTTTTCCCACGGCATCCCCAAGAGCTTGGACTCTCCTTCTTTTACTCCGAGTTGTTGTTTGGCATAACTTTGCTCTTCTCCTGGCAACGGCGTTTTGGCCTCTAAGGCTGGTACGCTTGAGTGCCACTTGTGCAATTCGAAGGTCGCTTCCTTAAAAATGGATTTTGCGCTTTTCTTCAGTTCCAGGGCTTCCTTAACTGTTTCTCCGCCACCGATTAAATCATCGACATACAGACTTCGTTCTATCTCTTCCACAACCTTTGGATTTGCTGCTCGACACTTTTGCAAATGCTCCTTGATTACTGCTGCTAGTAGGAACGGGGATGGGGCTAAGCCAAACAGCACTCTGGTGAATCGGAAAACTTCCACTTGCTTAGTTGTAAGATCCTTTAACCAGTGAAAACGCACTGCATCTCGGTCTTCCTCACGGATGCGTATTTGCAAGAACGCTTGTTTTAGGTCACCAGCAATAGCCACTGGATAAAACCGGTTGCGAACAAGAACACTCCAAAGTTGATTTTGAAGCGGTGGTCCGGTTTCTAGGCACTCATTTAGGGAGGGGGCGCAGTTATTTGCTCTGGCTGATGCATCGTAGACAATGCGCATCTTTGTTGATTCGACATTTTCACGAATGACTGCCTTATGAGGAATATAGAATTCTCTGCCTTCTACTTTGTCGTACGCATACTCCACGATCCCTTGAGAGACTTGATCTCGGATAATGCTGTCATACTTTTCCAGCTGCCCTTGGTTCTCCAGTTTTCGTACGAGGCTGTTGAGACGCTTTAGGCTTCCTTCGCGATTGTCAGGCAATGGTGGATGATTTCCCTTCCAAGGCAAACTGGTCTCATACCAGCCCTCGGGACTGCGTGTTAGTTGCTCCTTGAACTCTTCGTACACAGTTTCTTGGTTACCGATTGGTGAGTCTTTAAGCCCGAGAACATCCAACTTGCACAACTCTTCATAGTCCACTGTGGCTGTCTGGGTTAAAAACATTTCCGTAAGGTCCACTTCTTTTCCTGGTGATAGGATTGTCCACCCGAAACGCGTCAGCTCGGCAATTGGTTCCCCCTCTCGGCCTATCCTCGGTTTGGTTCCGGTTTTAATCCTCGCGACCTCATTCGTTCCCAGGACGAGGTGCACAGGGAGCAAAGGTTTCTTGTCAGTATCGTTTAACGTCACGCCCTTCAGGTGGGAGAATTGTGTTACCATCTCGGCATAATTTGGATTCTCAACTGTTAGTAGCTCACTTCTGTCTACTCGTGTAACTTCGGCATCTAAACGAAAGTTGCCTTGTAGGTCGTGTATCGAAAGGCCGTAGATGTTCACCGCCTTGTTCGCTGATCCAAACATCATTTCGATCCGCTTGAACTCTCTTCTGATCGGTTGAAGTTTCAGCTTATCTATCAAAGTTGATGACACGTAAGAACTTCCTGCCCCTGTGTCCAACAACGCACGGCACATCACGCCATTTATTTCGACTGTAATGATTGGATACGTGACAGCCTTTTTTCCCACGCCTACTGCGGTCATCAAATGGTCACTGGACTTGTCACTGCTTTGTCTGTCATCGCGTGATCTGTCACAGATGGATGTGTGGTGTTTACGTTGGCAGACTTGACATTTAGAGCGGCTTCGGCACTCTGAAGCGCGATGTTTGCTTCCTGTACAATTAAAACATAATTGCTTGGCTGCCAAGTGATGACGGCGGTCTGTCACTGTCACGATCTTATGACAGTTCGCCGATTTGTGATCCAAGGCATCACAATAAACACACGCTCGTTGTGACGGTGAGGAATTCGTGGAATCTTTGGTTTGAAAGCCCTTGTCACGTACACGAATTGGATGCTTTTCTGTGTTGTTTTCGACTGGATTGATATCCTTCCACATTTTTAAGGCCTTTACCAGTTGAGGGAAATCCCAGGTCTGCCAGTCTTCGTGCCCTCTTACCAGATCCGCCTTTATGCCCTGTAGTTTGTCGAGTACACTTCTAACGTTTCCGGAAACGTCTCTTAACTTCCCGAGGGTCTCTAAGGATTGCACATTGTACAGCAACGTCTTATAGAATTCATGTATTCTTGCGGGCTGTGTCCCAGTGATATTCGGCAAGTTCATGATGTTCTGTACGTACGCGTCTACTATTTCGCTGGTCTTCCCGTACTCGCTGGTTAAAATGTTCTTGGCTCTTTCATAGCCCTCTGTTGTGAACGTGAGGCCGTCAATTTCCGTTCGAACCTTTGGATCCAGTAGTTCCTTTAAGTAGGCAAATTTCGTCACCGGTGCTAGGTTTGATTTCTCAATCTCCGCTTGAAATTTATTCCAGAACGGTAACCATTCCTCATATGTGCCCTTAAACTTGGTGATCTGGAGTTTGGGTAGTTTCGTTCGCCCCGTGCTTCCTTCGGTTTCTACGATGGGATGGTTTGACAGTTTCCGTTCGTATTCTAGCTTCATTTTCAGCTTTTGGCTTTCAAACTTAAGTTGTTCTTCACGAGCACGCGCTTGACTAGCCTCTTCTTCTTCTCGCTTGTGTTGATTCGCGTCGTGTTTTGTCTTCTCGAGCCAATTGCTCATAAGCTTGATTCCGTCATCAACCTCGGCAACTACATCTTCTATTTTTTCGCTCCATTCCGCCACGTTTTCCGGCCCCTCTCCATCGTTGAACATTGCCTGCTCGACCCCCAACTTTAACGCCTCAACCTCTTTAACTAGAGCTCGTAAGGTGTCTCGGTGACGTTCGATGGAGTCGATGTTTTTCTTCTTCATAACTCCACTGCTTTTTCCATTGGTATATTGTAACATTTGAAGTTTCGCTTCGGCTTCTTTCTTTAATGCGTCCATGTTCGAGAAGTCCCGTCGGAGGTGCCACTTTGTCGAAAAGGAGACCAAAGAAGTCCGCGGATTTTCAACACTTCACGTTTATTTTTTAGTCATACAGTTAGCTCTTGCTTCTCGCTCGCTCGCTCTCGATCTCTCTCCTCGCTTCTTACTGTTATCTGTTATAATTGTCTTGTGCGGCTATCAATCATCTATCAATCATCTATCAATCATCTCAATTATTGGTGCACGATTTCCGACATGTATATTATTAACAAGTAATCACATGATTTGTCTCGTGCAATTTGGGATAAATCAGCACTCGTAAATTTTTCAAAGACTACAAATTGCAGTCGCCCTACGGGCTCGTACAATTTGGTTAGCCTTTGAAAAATTTACTCGTGCTGATTTATCCCAAATTGCACGAGACAAATCATGTGATTACCTATACTAACCGCCTTCATCGGCACAGATTTCCGAACTCGAATTGGGGCTTCCCTTGCGAACAATTAAAGGAAAGAATAAACGAGGACTCCTTTTGTTTTCACCCTAACGTTAATTTATTAAGGCTTATGTTCCTGTTGTCTTATGCCCCATTCACACCAACCGTGAAGCATGTTTAGTTAAACCAGGTTTTTAAACGTGAAAATTGGTAACCGAATGAACTTTAACATGTTCTTTCCGTTTGTGCTAAATAGAATTTGTAGTCGATAACGTCAGTGAGCAGCGTTTATGAAGGAAACAATTTTAAACCGTGTGTAACTAAACAGCGTTTAAACATGTTTAAGCTTTGGTGTTAACGGGGTATTATAGAAGTTTTTAACTGATTTTTGCCAATTTAAAACCGAAATTGTTAGTCTGGCCAATCAGTACAAATTTCGTCATTACTCGGAGCGCGGGAAAACACATGCAAGCCGTGCAATCTTGCCACGGTTGGTTTTAGCCACTTCTGATTGGTCGAGAAAAAGGCGCGAGATTTTCTTGTCAATCACCTATCCATGCAATGCAAAATCAAAGCAATCCCGAAATTACTTTTACAGTAGATGAAAACCACCTTATAGCCTTCAGACATGCAGGTTATATCATTCAAAGTTAAAAAGGGTATAAGAATTAAAGAATTTGCTTGAGTAAATGTATTCTAAGGAAAATTTGTAATTAGTATTGAACAATTAATTTGCTGGTAATATGAGAGCGATTACAGATTAACATAGCAATTTCATGATTGAACTTCAAAGAAGAGAAAATGGTAAACGGGAATTGCGTATGGCAAAAGTCATATTTTCGTAATTTGTCAAAGCAAAGGTCGCGTTGCTACATTTGAGTGCTATTTAAAGCTTTTAAACTGTGCAGAAAGTTAACTCAGTTGTACATATTTTTGGCAGTGTTTTCTCCGACGGCGGTTCCCTCGGGCAGATTTCGTCTGAGAGAGAAGTTTAATTTCCTAGTTAATAAAAACGCAACCTGTTTCGGTAAATTATTACAGGGAAAATTCCTCTCCTTAATGGCAATAAATGCCTACAGTCGTCACCGAGACTGAAAATGCGAATCGTGCGAGAAAAGCTTTTTAGTGTGGTTTTTGCTGTTTGTTTGTGTGTTTTGTGTGTTTTATTTGTCTCGTCCTTGTCAGTGAATCATTTCACTCTTATTTTTGGTGGCTGTATTTTCTTCAGTATCCCTTTGATTTCGTGCGGATAGCTTGTTTTCGTTCGGCCAAAACTTAAGTTCTACGCGTAATGCTCAACTGTTTATCGTTTTCTTTTCCCAACATCCGACCTCCGCGCCATAACACCATTAAAATTCAGACCTTTACGAACAAGACAGATTAAAAAGCATTAGAAATTCGCTTTTCAGAGATGTCATTTTCAACGATGCGTTAGTGATTGTTTTGACTTTCATTTTGTAGAGCTTTCTCTGTTTCTCTTTCACGTTTCGACGCTGTTCGCACCACAGTGATTCTTTAACTTTTATCTTATTTTGTACCACAGCGCTGGCCGCTCAATCGACGACAAGAAAATGGCGGCGAGTGAAGCTCGCTCGGGAGTGTCACGGCGAGGAAAGGTAAATGATTAAATTTGGGACATAAATTAAAGGCTATTTTTGTGAGTTGGTGTCGTTATCCATGTTGGTTTTAAATGTAACCAACAGTTTCAGAAACAGCAATGTTATGTTTTATCAGTTTTGGTTGAATGCCTTCATTCATTCGATCGGTACACATTTTTCGACGAATTTCCTTGCCGATGACAGTTATTTATCAAACTTTACAATTACATTCCACGCGCTGTTTAAAATGAAGCGAGCGAAGGCAACATTTGATTTTGTATTACTATGTAGCATTACAGTTTCCTCGTGTTGTATTAATAATAAGATCCTGGTTCCTAGTTCCTTTTCTAACCTGCGAGCAGGCAAATATCCCCAGTTAATCGTTCTGACGAACGTCTAACGCTAGAAACTCCAGCACCCTGTAAATCACACGGTGAAAAACTTTCTTTATCAACTCGATTGATAATTCAATTTTTGGGTGTTTTGGTTTCCCACCGACGCAGCACCATTTTTTAGAAACTAAGGCCCTGACCACACTAGTGTGTTTTCGTTTTGAAACCGCACATGCGTTTAGGTCTTCCGTCCACACTAAAACGCTAATCGTATTCATCGAAACCGCATCGATTTGAAAACGCTCTCGAAAAGGGATACAAATGAATACACATACGTATTGTATTAGTGTGGATGGTCGAAAACGCATCGAAATGAAAACGATGACATCAGTGCAGCAAGTAAGTGGTACACAGGCTTCACAGCCATGCGAAATCAAACACGGCGGATGCAAACATGCTTGTCTTACTCGCAAATTTGATCGCTTGCTAACATTACCCTTTTCAGCCTCATATTTGTTTTGCATAGAAGAACCTCTTTTGTAAGAGCCTTGATTTTTTCACGGGCTTCACAACGTAGAATTAGAGCAGGAACACAACACCGAAGATCAAGAAGATTTTCGGTTTGGTCTGGTAGAACAAGCGCCTGGTGGGAGAACTTTGTTTCGTCGACTGTTCCAGAAGAATGGAAAGAAAACTTTAGGATGTCTCGTCCGTCTTAAAAGCGTGGAGATATGGCTTTACATTGAGCGACAGGGCAAGCGACAGTGAAGTTGTTTGCTGCTTTCAAACACACACTGGCATGCAAACGAAAACATCGCAGGCGCACCTCGATTGAGAATGCGCACATTGTTTAACTTACGTCACACCAAACCATTTACCATTTTCGGTCGTTTTAGTGTAGACACTTAGAACCGGTATGAAAAGGGTAGCGTGGACGCGGATCGATTGATGCAGTTTCGATGTCACCGAAAACGGATCCAAACGAAAACGCACCAGTGTGGACAAGGCCTGATTCCTTTATACTTATTTCTGTTATTGTTCCCTTATATGCGTAAAGGAATAAAAGAATGGTCACACTGCGTGATTTGATCCACCGATGAAAAAGTTAGAACCACTCTGTATAGTACAACAAACAGTACCACAGTACAGTGCTGTTCAGTAGCTTTTCAAAGAATGGTCACACTGCATGGTTTGATCCACAGATGAAAAAGTTAGAACCACACTGTATCGTAAAACAAACAGTTCCACAGTACAGTGCTGTTCAGTAGCTTTTCAAAGAATGGTCACACTGCATGGTTTGATCCACAAAAATGAAGTTACAACCACACTGTATCGTAAAACAAACAGTTCCACAGTACAGTGCTGTTCAGTAGCTTTTCAAAGAATGGTCACACTGCATGGTTTGATCCACAGATGAAAAAGTTAGAACCACACTGTATGGTATAACAAACAGTACCACAGTACAGTACTCTTCAGTAGCTTTACATAGAATGGTCACACTGCATGGTTTGATCCACAGATGAAAAAGTTAGAACCACACTGTATGGTATAACAAACAGTACCACAGTACAGTACTGTTCAGTAGCTTTGTAAAGAATGGTCACACTGCATGGTTTGATCCACAGATGAAAAAGTTAGAACCACACTGTATGGTATAACAAACAGTACCACAGTACAGTACTGTTCAGTAGCTTTCCAAAGAATGGTCACACTGCATGGTTTGATCCACAAAAATGAAGTTACAACCACACTGTATCGTAAAACAAACAGTTCCACAGTACAGTGCTGTTCAGTAGCTTTTCAAAGAATGGTCACACTGCATGGTTTGATCCACAGATGAAAAAGTTAGAACCACACTGTATGGTATAACAAACAGTACCACAGTACAGTACTCTTCAGTAGCTTTACATAGAATGGTCACACTGCATGGTTTGATCCACAGATGAAAAAGTTAGAACCACACTGTATGGTATAACAAACAGTACCACAGTACAGTACTGTTCAGTAGCTTTCTAAAGAATGGTCACACTGCATGGTTTGATCCACAGATGAAAAAGTTAGAACGACACTGTATGGTATAACAAACAGTACCACAGTACAGTACTGTTCAGTAGCTTTCCAAAGAATGGTCACACTGCATGGTTTGATCCACAAAAATGAAAAAGTTAGAACCACACTGTATCGTAAAACAAACAGTTCCACAGTACAGTGCTGTTCAGTAGCTTTTCAAAGAATGGTCACACTGCATGGTTTGATCCACAGATGAAAAAGTTAGAACCACACTGTATGGTATAACAAACAGTACCACAGTACAGTACTCTTCAGTAGCTTTACATAGAATGGTCACACTGCATGGTTTGATCCACAGATGAAAAAGTTAGAACCACACTGTATGGTATAACAAACAGTACCACAGTACAGTACTGTTCAGTAGCTTTGTAAAGAATGGTCACACTGCATGGTTTGATCCACAGATGAAAAAGTTAGAACCACACTGTATGGTATAACAAACAGTACCACAGTACAGTACTGTTCAGTAGCTTTCCAAAGAATGGTCACACTGCATGGTTTGATCCACAAAAATGAAGTTACAACCACACTGTATCGTAAAACAAACAGTTCCACAGTACAGTGCTGTTCAGTAGCTTTTCAAAGAATGGTCACACTGCATGGTTTGATCCACAGATGAAAAAGTTAGAACCACACTGTATGGTATAACAAACAGTACCACAGTACAGTACTCTTCAGTAGCTTTACATAGAATGGTCACACTGCATGGTTTGATCCACAGATGAAAAAGTTAGAACCACACTGTATGGTATAACAAACAGTACCACAGTACAGTACTGTTCAGTAGCTTTCTAAAGAATGGTCACACTGCATGGTTTGATCCACAGATGAAAAAGTTAGAACGACACTGTATGGTATAACAAACAGTACCACAGTACAGTACTGTTCAGTAGCTTTCCAAAGAATGGTCACACTGCATGGTTTGATCCACAAAAATGAAAAAGTTACAACCACACTGTATCGTAAAACAAACAGTTCCACAGTACAGTGCTGTTCAGTAGCTTTTCAAAGAATGGTCACACTGCATGGTTTGATCCACAGATGAAAAAGTTAGAACCACACTGTATGGTATAACAAACAGTACCACAGTACAGTACTCTTCAGTAGCTTTACATAGAATGGTCACACTGCATGGTTTGATCCACAGATGAAAAAGTTAGAACCACACTGTATGGTATAACAAACAGTACCACAGTACAGTACTGTTCAGTAGCTTTCTAAAGAATGGTCACACTGCATGGTTTGATCCACAGATGAAAAAGTTAGAACGACACTGTATGGTATAACAAACAGTACCACAGTACAGTACTCTTCAGTAGCTTTCCAAAGAATGGTCACACTGCATGGTTTGATCCACAAAAATGAAAAAGTTACAACCACACTGTATCGTAAAACAAACAGTACCACAGTACAGTGCTGTTCAGTAGCTTTACATAGAATGGTCACACTGCATGGTTTGATCCACAGATGAAAAAGTTAGAACTACACTGCATAGTAAAACAAACAGTACCACAGCACATTACTGTTCAGAGATAAAAACTGAGAAAGCCTTACGATTTGTATAGGAATTAATCATTTCGTTGACAACGTATTCTCGACAGGAGGTGGAAGAAATTCGTCGTGAATCATCTAAAAAGCAGGCACATCTAGTGGAAGAAATAGAGAAGCTCAGGCTTGAAAAAGAAGAGGTATAAACAGAATGCGCTAGAATCATGGTGTTACTTAATGCTTTTACTTATCAAGCGTCTTCTCTAATGCCAAGATTAACTAACATCAGAGGTGTATAAGGGCTTGCTTCCTAAGATGTTTAGAATGATTTTACAATTGGGAGGTTGCACTAATTGTGCTTCTCTGTCTAGTGACTCAGTCGTTGATTATAATCTAAATTTGTAAAAATCTTCTAATATACTAATGCAAATGCCGCAATCTGATTGGCTGAGGTACTGAGCACTATCAACTATTAGAGTGCAGCACTTGATTGAAGATCGTTTTCAAAATGGCGGCGTCTTCGCACTTTAGCGAGGTTTCGCAGGACGATTTAGTATTTTGGTATTTTTTTCACCGACGCATGATTCGTTTATTGTGATTTTTACTTAAACAATTAGATTATGAACTCCAGATTTCTGATAGTTGATTCGGCCTTCAGATGTCAGTGCTCTCTCTTCTGCAGTTTTGTGATTTGCGCGCGCATGTAAAAATGAATGTGATTACTGTTTAGAATGAGCGGCGCCTGCTTGAAGCACACCGCGAAGAAATGAGACTTGCCGAAGAAACTAGGAATGAACAACAGAAAGAGGCAAAGGTTTGTGTCATGAGACCTTAACTGAGTACAGACACGCTCAGTATCGATCTCAACTCTTTCTCAGTTAAACCTGTAACCTTGATGATCTGACTAATAATTCTCCTAACGATCGCCATACAGTTTCCTTTATGTTAGTTTTAGAATTCGACTAAAAACTGTCCTTGAGTGATACACAAATCGTACTCCACCTTCGCGTTCGTCCGATTTTGTAACCACTCGTATGACTACAGACGAATTGGACTCCACTCAGTCCCCTTTACCATTACTAGGCAACTGAAAGCTTTAAGCAAACACGGTGACGAAGCCGATGACGGCGCTAGTGATAAAGTGAGTTTGCTTTCGGCAATATTGTTGGCGGCAGGATTGTTTCATTATGTTTTCATTCGTCTTTCCAACTGTAAAAATATTCAATCATTGTTGTTAGCATTTCACTGAGAACGTTTCTGGCAATGTTTGCCGTTGCACACTCGTGCCTTCCAGAGAACTCAAATGGTAAATTTAAGGTTGTTGTTTTGCAGAGGACGGCAAAGAAACTTACCAGACCGTATTTTGCATGTGCGGTTTAACTTTTTTATTCATTGACGCTATTGTTTGGTGCCGTCGTAGCCGACGTCGTCGTCGTGGTTTGGTTAAACTTCATACTAACAGACAGAAGACTTCAGTTACTTACGTCATCTTGTTATTTTATAAGGAAAGAGAAGAAAAGCTTTCGCACGAAGTCCTTAATTTGAAGCTAGAACTGTCGAAGGTAGGAAACTGTATCCTCTCCCGTCCCGTCTTGAATCTTGACCACAACCTGCGATATTTACTTTCAACGTGACTAGTCGTGCGGTGTATTTGATATGGTGTTAAAGTCTGGATTTCTTTAGGTCTTATCTTCGTAACTGCTTTCGTTAAATTGCGTACGTAAATTCGATGATCTTTCACTTGTTAAGTTCTTCCGCGGTTCACGTACATGAAGTTTCATATATTCACATCTGTAGTTTTGTTTGTGGTCTCTTCTAATATTCTACGATTCTACATCTCTATTTTTTTTTGTTTTCATTGGTAGTAGGTTTTTTCTGGTTTTTCGACAGTGTGTTGAAAATTCTTGTCACGACTTTTTCATGTCGCATCCTTTGACTGTCTACGATTTCTCTTTACCCTCTTTAGAGAAACTGCCCACTGACGCAAATTTTTGCTGTACTTTTTTTTCAGCAATTTGACAAACTGCAAGATAACTATAACGTGGTTTTGTCGCTACAGGAACAATTGGCACGAATGCAACAGGTAGAATAATATCACTCGAATTATTTGTAAACAGAAACAATTATGCCCCTAAACATTGCGGCAATTTTCTTCGTTACAAGACATAATAATTTTTAGTGTGTGAAGCGATAACGTGACAGGTAAATTTTGTATGGAATTGTGCCAATTCATCAATTCAAGCTCCACACTTCTGTTGAGTAGCCTCCAAAGAATGGTCACACTGCATGGTTTTGTGCGCAGATTAAAATGTTCGAACAACATTGTAATGAAATGGAAAAATACCACAGTACAATAGTGTTAAAGAACTTTCCTAAAAGTGGTCACAGTGAAAGGTTTTGCCCACTGATGAAGAAAGCTGGAACCTTCCTTTATTGTGCAAAACGACCATCGCCATTGTGATCCACTGGCCCCCAAAACCAGAAGCACTTGTCCTAAGTAAGCGTCTGACTTATCTTTTAATGTCAGACGTTTAGTCCCGCCATACCACAGTTAGTAACGTGTTAGCATTGTGGATTTTGGAAGTCAGTTCGTAGCTTTCAATACGTAACAATTATTCGCCGAAGGCGAAGTGATTCTCGATGAATATTCACCGATAATCACTGAGCCTGAGGCGAATAATTGTTTTAGTATAAATACACAGGTACTTATTTCAAAAAAGAAAAGAAAAAGCATTGTACAACACGAAAAAGACTTAATTCATCAAAAGCGCGCGAACGACTGGCAGCCATTTTGTTTGTCGAGGTGATTATCGGCTGATAATCCGAGATAGCGAACCAATCAGAGCGCGCGATTTTGTATTATCGCCTGAGTATTTATACTAAAACGTCTTAACCAGAGAGAATTGTATTACGTGGAAAGTTTACATTCCCATGGGGTAAAACCTTTTTTTAGTCGGGAACAGGGAAAAAACTGAAGAAAACCAAGAAACTGGATGCATTTAAAGTGTCTGTGTCGTCTTCTGTTTTTTTTTGTTGTTGTTGTTCTGGTATGTACATAAAGAGTAGATAACTGTTCAAAAACGTTTTTTCGAATTCCACCGTGTTTTTGCCCTTAAATCGTCGTTAAAAGTTCCTGCTTGAGTCACGCCCATCGAACTTGACCGAGGTATTAAGAGGCATGGGTCTATTCCTGGTTTGACGTCACAAACTTATTTGCACCATGTTTATAAAGACTAAATGGTGCAAAAAACAGAAGACGATATAGACACTTTAAGATTTACCCGTTTCTTTTCTTTTTCTCAAGGAACAACTGAGACAACAAGCTAAAGAAAAAGTAAGAGATTTTTGAAATGCATTTTTTTATTTCTGAATGTTACCCACTGCCTCAGGCCTTCTGTACTCTCATTTTCCCATTAATCATAAAAAATACAATTTCCTCAATTGGATTGGTTTAAAAAACTCCAATCTTCCACTAAGTCGCTTGCCAAGTTGTTATTGGACAGTTCAATAAGCCAATCACATTTTAAGTTGGCGATTGAATCAACCAATCACAATCTTGGTTTCAATCACCATAGAAACAGTGTGCAGTCTCCTAAATTCGTGATAAACAAATCGAATTCCCGCTGCGATTCTGTCCGATTTTGTTATCACTCGTATGACTACAGACCGAATTGGACTCTACTCAGTCCTATTATCATTACTTGTTATATTTCTTATTTAATTATTTATTTCTTTTTGTAAGTCAAGTTATCTAGAATCTATGACGCAGTAGCTTTCCTTCCCATGAAAATAGATGTTATGACAGAGTTCTAAGAAACATGGACATGAAAGCAAGTTTACTTTTCCATTTACTTTTCCAGGGGAGCAGGGTTGGCGCAGTGGTCAGAGCGCTCGTCTTCCACCAATGTGGCCCGGGTTCGATTCCCGTCCCCGGCGTCATATGTGGGCTGAGTTTGTTGGTTCTCTACTCTGCTCCGAGAGGTTTTTCTCCGGGTACTCCGGTTTTCCCCTCTTCACAAAAACCAACATTTGATTTGATTTGATTGATTTAATTTAATTTAGTATGATTTGATTTGATTTAATTTGATTTAATTTGTGCTTTACAGTGTCCCCAATTAGTACGTCAGTGCTAGATACAGTTGACACTCAAAGGTTATTATTATTATTATTATTATTATTATTATTAGATCACAATACGAGCAAACAGCTATTCCTTTACTCAACCAGTCGTCATTTACCTGTTCATTTTCAGCGTCAAAACTCGGCGCGTCGGGAAACTAACCCCAAGAGTTCAGTATGCAGCGTCATGTGACCATTTTCCACCACGTGACAGCGTCGTGAATCAGGTGACCACACAGCTTTTCACGCGAACCTCTGGAATCGTTCCCATAGAAACGACGAATTCTGGAAACAAGATGGATTTGGGAAGGATATCCACATTTGTTCATATTTTGCTAGAAGGATCATTTGAACATTTACTGAAATTGGGAATTTATTTCTTCTGAGGAGACGCGGAATAATTATCCAAAGCGGGAGCCCATCACCATAACTCATTTCCAACGTACTCGCCGATGTCCTTCCAATTGAAACGTTATCTAATTAAGAAAACAGCTAGTTAGTGCTACATGAATTTCAGTATCCAGCTAGTTTAGCACTCCTTTGTTTTTCGACACTTGTTATGTCGTTGGTCATGCCGCGGGACGAGTAAAGAATTTATCTATCTAGATTATAGCACAATTGTAATGTAAGTTTATTATAATTGATAGGATATTGACCGCAAAGTGAGATGACCAAGGACCACCTTGAAAATGGTCCTCGAGAGGAACACGGGGCTCCACGAGGAGCATCTGAAAGCAGCGCTCCTTGACCGGCAGGTCTGGGGGCGGATATCCCGTCAAGTCACCGGCCTGACGGAGGAATGATGATGATGATGATGAGGAGGAGGAAGAATGATGGTGAATCGCATTCATGAGCACAAACGTTATCCGCGCACCATAAAAAATATGGAACCCGCACTATAGTGGAAGTGTTCTGTAAACCACAGGCAGAAGGATACTAAGTTTTTGAAAACATTCGTATGACCTCAAAATCATGGCATTAGAAGGCATCATGGAGAAATTAACAGTGTCGTCTTGAATTTAGTCCTAATAACCGTGGCGTTGCGTGACGTTCCAATGCCACAAAGCGTGGTTAGAAAACAGTCACGCCACCTGTCGTCACCCTTGTAGACTGTTCACAGATCTTTAGATAGTCGTAAGGGAAAGAAAAAAGTTGTAACTGGATTTACTTGAGATCACTTACAGTTCGTGGCTGGTGAACATTTTTGTTTGAGAACATCACTTGTGTAAGACGCACTAGAGATTGTTTTGAGTGAATGTGGAAGCGATTTAACAAGGTGAATTTACGGGAAATCAATGGAATACTATTTTCAAAACCTTCTTTACACTGTTGGACCTGATTTGGAGAAGTCCCACTTCTGTGGCTTAACGGAGGTGATCAAAACGAATCTTCTCTTTACATTATTAATACCGTGCCATGCAAACAATTGGTGGATTGTAGATGGCACACACTTAGGAGAATTACTACTCAGAACTCAAGTTGTCACTGCAGGTCAGCGGCGGGAATTAGGAAATTTTTAACTCAAAGAGTGGATTAAAAACACGTGTAGATTGCTTGTTTGTTTGTATGTTTCGGTAAGGAGATGTTGAACGTCACATATTTTAAACCTATCCAGACACGAAGTGCGAACATAATTTGTAAAATGCCCTGATATGTTTTGATAGTGCTTTGTTTATTATTTCTTTTAAAATGAATTAAATGAAATAAAGAAATGGTTCTTTTTAAGCTCGCGATTGTTTTCTTCCTTTGTCATTTGTTGGTATCGATAAAGCTAGACTCGAGGTACTAGAGGTATAAAATTATCCCTCTGAGACGAGTTATCTATGTAGGTCGAACAATTTTACCAATGTATAAAATCGGTTTTAAGACGAATTTGAAGCTGAGATTAATATTCTATTAATTCTCTTGATTTGCCTCTGACAGTTAGTTGTCTCTAAGTGAATTTCAAGACCTCTTTCCTCGCCATTTAGCGAAAGAAAAGAGACCGTAGTGATTGGGTAAACGTGATTTATCATGTAATAGTTCAGTTGGTAAAGCATGGGACTATCGTGCTGTAGGTCACGTCTCACAACACTTGTTCTTATAACTTTGCGGGACGTTAAAGAACTCGCACACTGTTCGCGAATAGTAGGGGACTTAGTTCCCGGTGTGGTGGTCTGGCCCTTGGACACGTAAATTTCATCTTGTAAGGCACAGCCGAGTATATACATAGGAACTACGCTGTATAAAGTAACAATGTTAGTGATAATGATGGTGATGGTGATGATGATGATGGTGATGATTATGATAATGGACTGGTTTCGTTTAAGACCAAGATTTGACGCCGTGGTACAAGCCGCCTGTACCAAAAAGCTCTGTGGAAAACGAAAGCTAAAATCCTCTGGGATATCCCCGTACACCTGGATATAGCACCAAAGGACGGCGGAAATAAACCTGATATCATGGTCATGTACAAAAAGAAGGAACAGTGAATCATGATTGAAGGAACTGTATTCAATGTAGGATATACTGCATGATGAACGATCCTTATACAAGGAGCCCAAATACACAGACCTAAGAGCTGGCCTAAAAAGACTTTACCTTAGATTTAGTGTTACTCAAGTGAACATTGTATTTGATTTCCTAGCAGGTTATAATAAACAGCTTGTAATTGACTTGGATAAAATAGGTATAAAGGACCAAAACAATCTACTTTGACAATGCCAGAAATGGGTAATCTGCGAGATCGTGAAAGCAGTCTATTCATTCAACTGACTTTCCATACCTAAGTCAAGAGTATCGCTTTGAATTGTAAATTCCGCATGTTCTTTGTAAAATTCAAACTACTGAAAATACTAATACTAATAATAATAATAATAAATAAATAATAATGATAATAATAATAATATTAGTAACTAGACTTGGAGACAAACTTTTTGAGTTTGTAATATACCCGTAGAGGATGAGAATAGGAATGCGAATATATGAAAAGTTCATATTTTTTCACTGTGGAAGAAAAATTTTGACAATAGAAAGATCATTGGGTATATTGCTTATAAATGACCAGCTCCCAGTTGACGTGACAGTTCAGTTGGTTAGAGCATTGCAACGGTATCGCATGGTCATGGGTTCGAATCCTGTTCAAGACTGAATATTTTTCACGTCTTATCTTCGCAACTGCAGTGGCGAATCCATGGGGGGTGGGGTAGATTGGCTGGCTAGTCACCCCCCATTTCGATTATTAGGGAAAGAGTCTTAAAAGGATAAAAGAAAGTACCTGCCAGTTTGTAAAGTATCTTCATCTATGTGGAAAAGTGAAGTGGATAATAAAGGAACATTAGAAGTCCCTTGTGTAACTCTTTGTATTCAGTGTATTTATGGCTAAATACGTACTATGTCACAGAAAATGGTGACCCCCCCCCCTCCCCTCACAAAATCCTGGATCCGCACCTGAACTGCTCAAATTGCGTACATAACTGAGATGATCTTTCACTTTTCAATATCGAAGAAAGTTACGACAGAGGTGGATGCAGCCTCGCCAGCGTTTCTGGCCTCACTAAGTTAACCTGTCTGCTGAAATAAATACAATTAGTCGAGTTTATACTCAAGGTCTCCGAAAACATGATTTAACGAAACTGAGTATCTACAGCTAACCTGCATAAAAGGCGTCACGTAGTGTCCTTAGTTGTTTGTTTAGTTTGATCATCCGGGTATTAGTAGTTCCGAAAAGAACTGTTCTTGGTGACGTTGACTGACGTTTCGACAACTTGAACGGAAGTCATCATCAGAGTCTCGTGATTTGCGTGTCTTCAGGCGGTGGCATTTATGGTGTCAAGCCAAAAAACACCGTGACCTTACTGACAAGCAGCCAATAACATTACGGCTTAAGTGACCAATCACGACATTGAACAGAGACATAACTACCACCACCTGATGACAAGTAAATCACTTGATTTTGATGATGACTTCCGCTCAGGTTGTCGAAACGTCAGTCATCGTCATCAACAACATTCCTTTTCAGAACTACTTACACAGGGACGATCAAACTCAACAATCACTACTGAGACTCCTGGTTTCAAACCATTTACTGGCGTAACTTAGCCCATTAACCACAAGTTTCTGCGTTTCGCTTGACAAGTTTTTCTCCTGAATATTTACCTGATATTACTCGGCAAGAAGGAAAAAGAACTTTAAAATCTTAATACTTATTTTGAAATATCAATGAAAGATTTTACCGTGACTGACTAGAATGAGGACTGAGTACTAGGCCGCTCCTGAACACGTGATACCTCTGTTTAAGCTCCTTCAGGTAATGGACCCAAAGTGTCCCTTGCATGAAACAGCGACAGAAACATGTCTATTGTTGTTGTTTGGAAGGCTTCTTGCATCAATATTTTGAATGAAGCTGAAAGACATTTTCCGCCAACTAATGCGCAGTGAGATTCTACACGTGCTACTTTTGGTATCCTTGGTTTTGAGTGCGTGTCGGTCGAAAGTTTTGTCTGTGAACAGAGGCGGAATCTTCCCAGTCTTGTCGGTGTTTCGCTGTCGGAAAGCGTGGATCCCATACTGACTTTCCGCTGCTGTGCCGACAGCGTGAACCTACGATTTTCATTATGCCTGTGCTCCTTTGAGTATGCCGCCATACTTTATTCGCCGCTGAAGCCCTTTTAGAAGCAGTCTTCACGATAGCTAAGTGCTTACATTCGGTCATTGAATTTTACGCACACGAACTGAATCCAAACATGGAGGCCGACGAAATAGGTAAGTTAAAGAATTACTTTAGTTTTAGATCATTTCCCTTTCGAATTGATTACAGTCTCGTAGCTCAAAGAATCTCTACATAACAGTATAAATGCTTTGGTAAGGTTTTTTGTTTATGTTGTGAACCACTGAAAGCTCGTGTTCTTTCAAACACCTCTCGAATGAATTTTGTGTCGGCTTGGGTGCCAATGCAATTGATGAAACATATGTTATATACTTTTCTGAGTTAGATTGTTCTCCCGGTAACTAGACAGGCCTAATTTGAGTTATGTTGCCCCTGTAGAGAGAGATATTGCTCCCATGACCCTTAGCAAAATAACTTTAAGCTATACTGATCTTGCTTTGTACGTATTGACTATGTGCCATGCGAGAAACCCATTGAAATATTTTACTGTTTTGAAATTAATGTTTCGCAAAGGCTTGATTTGTTTTTGTATTCAAAACCTTGTCGCAAAGCGACTCACAGTTTCAGCTCACAAGATCGCATGCTGTTCGCTTGATTCTAAGACTACATGTAAATGACAAAATTATTTTTACGGGCACGTTTCCTTCTTGTTTCTTATTTATGCGTTTGGAGTGTTGGCTGATAAGAACGGATCAAATTTCATTTCTTAACAACAATGGCGTTTTGGCGAGTCTTCCCTTTGGACTAAAAAAAATATAGTATGTGCAGTAGTTTTGATGATTTCACTTCCGTTCTTGTAGAAGCTAGAAGTCCTTTTCATGAAATATGCTCGGCAATAATTTAAGAAAAAATTTTGCTTTAATGCTAAGTTACACTATTCTTTTTGCTGGATTTGTTACTTCTGAATGTATGAACACGTTTTGCCATTGCAAGCAAATACTTTTCGCAGGCAGTGTTACAAATCTTTCACTTCGAAGCTTTGAGTATTAATTCCCTTTTAGCGCGTCCGCCCTTTATAACCAAAAATATCCTGCCTCCTGACTTTTTTTCAATCAGTTGTTTTATAATTGATTCGTTATTCTTGAGTAGGTAATTCTGTAAATTCTAATCATCTGTTTTCGTTACAACAACTGTATTGTTATTTAAATGTGTATCTACATGGTCACACCACCTACACTGTACATAACAAGAGAATGCCCTTCCTCTATGTATACCTTTCGTTAACTTGCTTTGTTATTATTGTGAACCACCTTGTTATGGGAGTGAAGAGCTTAAAATGAAAATTCAGTTGTTCCAAACTTAATTTTGTCACTAATTAATTCTTATTGTGCAGTTCAATACTACAGAGACAATAGCAAGATCTTTAGATACGTTTACAGCAGTCATTGCTACTAGTCGTTGTAGAATTGCAGGAAGTTTTATCCAAGTGGTATCTTTCTTTCCACTTTGAAGATCAAATACCTTAAACCAATTTGGATATCAGGGGTTTTGTTAGTGGTCAGACATTGGACACAATGCCCTATGGAACTGATAAGAGGCAATGTAGTTTAGAATGAAACATCAACTTGGGCTTAGTTTAACCCATTTGCTCCTAAGATCTGAGTAGCAATTCTCTTAAGCGACTGCCATACATTTGTTTTAAAGTTAGTTTGGAGAATTGGTGTCAGATCAATTCATGATGTCTGAATTGATCATTTCTGCGATTCTTATCAACAGTTAGCCATACACTACACTGTTCTTTTACGGAAAAGTTCCGTGGTGATCATTTCTGGGAGTGAAATTAGCACCGACCAGCTTGCTAGATACCCAGCCCAGACTGTTGAAGGCAGTTTTCTCTGATATATCCATGCTAAAATGCTTCTTTTCTTTATCTTTTTTAGATGATACTATATTTGACAGAAACATTGACCAGCTAGATGTGAGAGAGACACCCAGGTCAGTGGTCAAAATTATAATCTTTTCATTTACATTAGTAAAAGATTCATGGGCTTCCCACTGTTCTAGCTATTTAAGAAATAGAAAACATTTTCGGTGTTTCTATCGATTTATAGAAACACAAGTGGAAGTTTGGGAGAACGAGAAAGACTGATTTTTTTCGAGTTCTTGCAAACTTTCATGAGTGTTTCTATCGAGTTATAAAGAGAAAATGTTTTCTGTTTCTTTTGGAAAATAGCCTACAGCAACTTTTTTGTGTTTCTATTGAGTGATAAAAACATGATTTTTAACCTATCAGCCCGCATATTTTCCGTGGGATATTTTCTATACATTTTTACATGCTCTATAATGATGGTGCTATGTTCACATTGTTTATTTCCAGGTGGGAGCTCTCTGAAGAAGAGGAATCTGGAGGAAGTGATGTTGAAACACTAGTGAATCAACAAAAACCCACAGTATGTTTGTTTTTCTTACTGCAAAAAGTCAGGGTTCTCCAGAAAATTTTAAGTAGAACCCTGGTAGAAATCCTACCTAGGATCCTAAATAGGATCCTAATAAGATCCTGATAGGATCTTGATTAAGATCCTTTCAGGATCCTACAGGTCTTTCTGTTAGGATCTTGTAGGATCCTACAGGATCCTATAGGATCCTACTTAGGATCTTGTAAGATCCTGTAGGATCCTGTAGGATCCTACAGGATCCTGTTCAAGATCCTGTTCAAGATCCTGTTCCTATCCAGGATCCTAGCAAATGAGTAGGATCTTGTACAGGATCCTAGGAAATGCGAAGGATCTTGCACAGGATCCTAGGAAATGCGTAGGATCTTGTACAGGATCCTAGGAAATGTATAGGATCTTGCGCAGGATCCTAGGAAATGTGTAGGATCTTGTACAAGATCCTAGCAAATGTGTAGGATCTTGTAAAGGATCCTAGCAAATGTGTAGGATCTTGTACAGGAGTAGGATCTTGTACAGGATCCTTACAAATGTGTAGGATCTTGTACAGGATCCTAGCAAATGTGTAGGATCTTGCACAGGATCCTAGCAAATGTGTAGGATCTTGCACAGGATCCTAGCAAATGTGTAGGATCTTTTACAGGATCCTAGCAAATGTGTAGGATCTTGTACAAGATCCTAGCAAATGTGTAGGATCTTGTACAAGATCCTAGCAAATGTGTAGGATCTTGTACAGGAGTAGGATCTTGTACAGGATCCTTACAAATGTGTAGGATCTTGTACAGGATCCTAGCAAATGTGTAGCATCTTGCACAGGATCCTAGCAAATGTGTAGGATCTTGCACAGGATCCTAGCAAATGTGTAGGATCTTGTGCAGATCCTAGCAAATGTGTAGGATCTTGTACAGGATCCTAGGAAATTCGTATAAGTATTCTGATTGGTTCTTATCTCTACAAATCCCTCTGATGTCATGTTCCCTTTCAGTATATTAAGCATCCATTTGAAAAAGCACCTAACTTGATAACACATTATTTTATTAAACCCTTATAATACAAGTTATGACAAATATTAACTTTTCAAAGAGCACGTAACTGTTGTTTACAAAGGCTTAAACTACACAGATCTGATTTTGCACTTAAAATAATACACTAACCACAAGGAATTGACAGTTCTAATTTCTATTAACCCTTTACCTCCCAGAAGTGAACGGCATGGAACTTCTCCAGACAAGAACAGTGCAATGTACTATCAGTATGGCTAACTGTTAATGAGAATCACAGAAATGATCAACTCAGACATAAATTCTTCTGATACCAAATTCTCCCAACTAACTTAAAACCAAATATATGGCAGTTGCTAAGAGAATTGCTTCTCAGAGCATGGGAGTTAAAGGGTTAATTAACATTATATGTAGCTAACAACAAAGATTAGTTTGTTTATCAACATCTGCAAGGATTTATTGTACAGGTCAATGTTTGCTAAAAAAACCCCTTGTATTCAAAATGACTGTACTTGGAATGCCAATTCATTGTATTGTATTTATAGTCTGAAACTGCATTGAGCATAAAGACTGCTCATGAAATGGAGGGTTGTCCAATACTCCAACAAATTTTATGGGTAGCATTGTACTGTATTATATGGCCATAACAAGAGTTCAACAATGCATTCTAGAATGATGCAATACAACGCAGTGCATTTCAATACAAAGCTGTGCATAAATTTGTCAGAGTATTGGACAAGTATGAGGAAATGGGTTTTCATCAGCCTATTAAAATTTCTTCTTGGTACAATAGATGAACATTCCAGGCACACAGATTAAAATTTTCTTACAAGAATTCTGCAGTTAATCAGCAGTAGAAGTATGCCTATGCTGTTTTAATTTATCTTAACATTTTTGGTTCATTGATGTCAATATCTTGCTGGAATTCAGAACACCTTTTAAGAACCAAAAAGTATATTTCACTTACACTTAAAGTAGACTTAAACTGTACTAATAGAGGTATACTTAAATTACAGTACTCTCGGTTACTTAAAAGTATACTTCTTATTAAGTATGTAGTTTATAATTATAATAAAGTATACTATGCAACATGCAGGCATTCTACTTTTGATATAATCATTAATATCAAAAGTGCAGGACATCTTGGTAAGTTGTATTTACTAATATGGGTCTCTTTTGTAATGCACACTGACAGTAACCCTCAGACAGCAAATACTACAGGTATTTTGAATCTGCACCTTATACTATTCAAAAAAATTAACAATGAAGTCATGAGTCTCCTTGTAGTTATTGTGGTAGTTAGCTTCATTTTCATGAAACAAAACTTAGAAAATAAGATCTGACTGACGAGATATTGTTTCATAATAACAATGATGATCAAGACTTAGCTGCTTTTGATCTAGCTATCTCTTGATTTTGGTTTCTCTTGCACAGCATCTGTAATATAAAAATACCCAGTGAGATGTATATGTAGTTTATATAGCAAGGTTGAAATCTTTGCAGAAAAAGGGCTAGGTCTATATTGGTAATTGTTCTAGGTCCAATTCCGCAAAATATATTATGCCAAACAATAGACGAGCAGCTGGGAGGGCATCTAGCTATATACATGCACTCAAAACCAAATCAAAATCAACACGGAAATTCTGACTCAAAAATGTCCTGATACAAAAATGAAAAATTTATACTATTCCTTACGTGTGTTCCCTTTTGCTCCAGTTTCTGCTAGTTTTCAAACCAGAATCCATTGAAAAACTAAAGGAAAATCTAGGAGGGACTGCTTGATTTGCAAGCCAAATGTAAGCCAGCATTTCGCATGAAGTTCGTAAACCAAGCTATAAAGCAGCGCCCGAGTTGATTTTACTTTGTACTATGTCGTGATATTAATGACGACCTTTCCACAGAAAAATTTTTAAGTTCATCAAAATAAACACACAGCCCTTTTTCAATTGTCTTTTAAGTTAAATTTAAGCTGCACCGTAAAGTATGTGTGAACAAAGGAAGTCGTTGTTTTACTCACCACGAACTGCGCGCTTTTGAATGGTTCCCCAACGAATCTTGATTGTGACTTCCAAAATAAAAACTTTTTTAATTTATACGGCCTTGCTTCTCACCAAGCCATCGAAAACGTTTGATTCAATCGACGTACTGTACCACACCTGGAAGTTTATATCGATTTTCATTCACCGCTTGAGCTCGCTGGACAACCAGGAGCGTTTACCGCCATGAAAATATGCATGCTCTGATTGGTTCAGCAGCAAAGCATCTCGATCCAGGGCCTTGACGGCAGTCTTGTCTCAATATGGCGGACCATTATTGAGGTGTGTTTCGGTGTGTTTATTAGCTCTTGCTTCAGAAGCAATTTATGGGAATTACAGAAAGACGAGGTTCTTTTAAGTGTTCTATTGGTCTTCCAAGCTCAGAAAGCGAATACAAAAGACCTGTTTAGAATATCAGCTTCGAGTTGCGCGGTGCGGTATTTTGTTGGCGATCGACGTGAAAGTGATGATTGGAGATAGCTTATGAACACCAGTCGCAGCTGACCGGACTACAGCAATACATGTACACAGGAGAAAGGCAACGTAAAGGAAAAATACACTTAGACATTTTATTGTACAGTACATCCTCTGATGCATTATGTCGCAAGTTCCTAACGATAGGAATGGTATACAATGAGCCACAACCTCAAAAATGACCTAATAATTATGCTACCTGAAACTACAGAGTCTTACAACTATAAGTGTCTTACACCTACAGTGCATAAATGAGAAATGCACGACCCAATAAATTGACATAATGCCTCTCTTGGTCAATTTATTAAAACATGACTTTAGAAACTTGTGTTTGAGGAACACAGGTAGCATATATTTGAATTTGGTAAGGTCAATTTAATAAAAATGCATTTGCAATTTCAAAGTTATTTGAACTGATTTCATTGTACCTGACAATAAAGTTTTGCCCCCTTTATCCCCTCCCTCTGTCAGTGAACCATGAAACTGGTATTAAAACTAACAGCTACATCACGATCAGAGGAAAGGTGGAAATGCTTCTATAGGATTTTATCAAGATCCTCTAGCAAGATCCTATAGGATTTTATCAAGATCCTACAGGATCTTATCAAGAACCTTTAGCAGGATCCTTTAGCAAGATCCTATAGAATCTTATCAAGATTCTTTAGTACGATCCTATAGGATTTTATCGAGATCTTATAGGATCTTATCAAGATTTCTTTATCAAGATCCTATAGGATCTTATCAAGATTTTTTAGCTGGATCCTATAGGATCTTATCAAGATTCTTCAGCAAGATCCTATAGGATTTTATCGAGATCTTATAGGATCTTATCAAGATCCTATGGATTATATCAAGAGTGTGCATTAGGATCCTTACCCCATTCAGGATTCTGATTAGGTTCTTTATCCTATTCAGGATCCTGATCAGGATGTTTATCATGTTCAGGATCCTGATTAGGATCCTTATCCTATTCAGGATCCTGATCAGGATCGTTATCCTGTTCAGGATCCTGATTAGGATCCTTTCCTAGTTTGAAATCCTGGAAAGGATCCTAATCCTATTCAAGATCCTACAGGATCCTATGGAATCCTAGAGGATCCTGCAGGATCCTATGTAGGATTTCTACCAGGGAAGGAGAGGAAGTGAAAGTGGACGGCAGTGGGGTTATTTAAAAGGCACGGAACGCCTGTCACTCAGTGCAGGTATGGGATTTGGAGGGGGAGGGTCAGGGAGCTCCCAGAAAAAATTTTAATTTTGAGGGGTGCTAAATAAACATACCATTAGTTAAGAGCAGAAATTTTTAAGGTGAGTCTCATGGTCCAAAGATGATAGTATGTTTTTACTTGATTTGATTTTTGATCTTGCCACTGTCAAGGATTTGTTTTTATTGAATAAACTACAGCATTCCTTTTTAATATACCTCTTAGGAACTCATTTCTTTGAGTAGCCGGCATGTTCTTGACAACTAGCTGGGGGTTTTCGCGGGTCGCCGGCAGGAGAACCCTGAAAGTATATTAGTGCAGTGCAACCAAAATGTAAAGCATCAATGGGCTACAGTTATACATAAAACGAGTGCATCTTTGTGTAGTAATTACATTGTGGTATGTAAGCACATGTATTTTGAACAATTGCTTAACCCTTTCACTCCTACCTTGTCTGGACTCAAATATCACCTTGGTCCTGAATTAATTAGGCTTACATCACATAATTATGAAGTACTGTTTATTTCATCTACTAGAAAAAACCCTATTACACCTAAAGGAAAAGTTGTAGTCAAGAGAATAAGCTATCGCACATGTCAAATCGGTCTACATACAAACGCCTACAAAATAAGAAAACAATATTTTTAATTAGCACAATTTGAATTTCCCGCGCCATGCTGTTGTCCACTCACGGCTCTGAATGAAACAAATCTACTTTGAGGCTCAGGAAAACTTCTAAATACAAATTTAAGGTACAAAAAATTGTCAAAGAAATAAAATAATGTCTAACTGTCAGTGTCTGAACCGTTATTTTCACTCTCTGGACAAAGAATGCTATGCCATTTGGCGAAACAATTTCCCTTACAAAGAATGACCTTGCACCCGCGGCAGCCAGCTCGGGATTCGCGAGGCCCATCGCCCTTTTTGTTCGCTTTTTTAAGCCTGAGACTTCTGGCCTTGCAGGCTTCACAGAGCAGCGCTTTCTTACTCTTTTGAACAATTTGATCATATATATGATCCAGTAAATCCGCAAGGACATGTTCTGCTCGTGGACGGCCAGCACGCTTTCGTTGAATAACAAGCTTTATTCGGTAGAGTTTGTGCTCGGTATGATTCGGTGCTGGTAGTGTTCTTGGGTCTGAGATGTGAAGATATATATCGCATTAGTTCAAGAAATCTGTCCCGAAAGAAAACTTTCGCTATGCTTGTCTGATGGAACCACTCATCCGAAGACCAATAAGGGAAAATATTTTGCAACTTTATAATTCCCATCAAAATCAGAACGCCAAGGAATGCTTTGATTCCTGTCACAGAAGTAGGCAAAAAATCACCTAGCATTTCTTCTCGGTTGAGGTTGATTTCAGCCGTGTAACTGTTGTTGTTGTTGGTGATAATTTCGAACAGGTCTGCTGTAAACAATGGCAAGAAATAATCTGGAACGAGCGAATTCAGAGGCATTCTTCTTACAGGGCCAACATGCTCGGTAAACTCGGGTGTTTCTACGTTCTCGGGGCTTTCATTCCACTGTATTTCATCGCTTTCCTCCGATGATTCTTCGTCTTTCATTTCCTCTTCAAGTGACACTTTGTCACCGTAGTCAAAATCTTTATGCGTTTGGCGAAACATTTCTACTTCTTCTCGGCTAAAGCCGAGAAAGTCACCTTCATCATCAGAGTCATCGAACAGCGACGCCATTTTTCGATAACAGCGAAAAAATCGCGAAGTTTAACTTCAAAATTCTCGGTGAAAGCAACGTTTCACGGGGAAGTCGTGTATGAGAAAATTGTTATTTGGCACGTGCTGGTTTCTTTACTGAAGGTCACATGACCTCAGCATTAACCAATGAAGAGAAAAGAGCTGTTGAACTGAGCTACCCCAAAGAAACGTCGCTTGATGTAAATCGGACTTTCGCGTGACACGAGCGTCACGTCAATTGACATAAACAGGAGTGAAAGGGTTAATGCAACTTGGACAGTCTCATTGCCAGTGCAAAACTGAAAATTAAAAGTCACTGCTTCAGGGCTAAAAATTGGCGGTCGCACGGTCGCCAGTGGCGAGTTGAAACTGACCAGGGCTACCAAAAGTTGAGGTTTGAACGCCCGATGTGCGACCATGCTTCAGAATTTCAAAAAGTTGCAATGTAAATTATGCAAAGCACAAAGTTAAAAATAAAACTCAACATGTAGTTTAATTGGACTACCTTTCTCTTCATTTCTTTGTCTGGACTCTAAGATAATCCATTTTAGTGAATTTTTGGTTCTGAACTGGAAATTCCGAGCCGTTTTTAACAGTGATTTCACGAGCGATCCACATTCACAACATATAGACGCCATTCTGATTTTGTGATTGCCACGTGACTCACCCAAAAAAAATCGAGGGCTACTTCATTTTGGGATGGGCCACTAAGAATTCAAGGAAACTGGCCTGACTGGCCATCAAGAACTGGAGTTAACTTTTAGCCCTGCTACTTTCTGTGAAAACACACTTGTATAGCATTACTGTATATAACATTTTCCCTCTTGATTGTCCTGACTCTTTTTGCCTCATGGTATGTATATCATACCATGAGGTATAGTAATGGTTGGATTTGTCACTCCATTCCCGTTAGACATTAATTTATGCATTAAATCCGCATTAAATGTAAATTAAACAGGTTCCCCTCTATCTCCCCTACTAGGTTTGGTTTCGTCCACAAAGTCGTGCAATTGTTTTATGTTCACATATGTGGGGGGAGGGGGTGAGACAAAGCGGCAGCACATGTTTACAAAATGGCGTCTGTTGTGTTGTGGCCGACGCAAAGATTGTCAAGGCGGGTTTTCGTTCCTTTCGCTCCATCTTTGATCAAAATACACTGTTGAAGATCTCGCGAACGAACAGGAAATGTGTTCAAGAATGCTCGAGGGCAAAGAAATGGGTTTTAAAGTCTTAAGAGTGACGATGTCTCCAAGTTGGACGACGAGTAATCGATCAGTCGTAGCAAGAGTGCACAAAACGAACTATTCGGAATGAACACTTCATGGTCTGGGGAAAGGACAGCACTTCATGGAATAATTACCACATACCATGAGGTAGCTCGAAGGAGCCTTTGATTCTATTTGTTTTGTAAAATTTCTGGGTTAAGTTCAAGTTTGAATTGCTGAATAGTGTTGTCCTTTTTTTTTAATGAAACATATTAATATTTTTTTAAGTATAATTATCAAGACACCCAGTATAACCCCACAATTGTCTTCATCTTTATTATTTAGAACTTTAATTTTAATACTTTGGAAGGTGAAGATTTTGTTAACCATCAGATTCTTTTCCTGTCCTTCAGAAGCAAAAGTCACCTGTTGAATTACCAAGACAGGAGAAGCTACTCATGGCCATGCCACCTTCAGTGCCTCGTACCAACTCAGGAAGCAGCCCTGCCTTGGCCAAAGCAACCCTAAATCCAAGTTGCCCTCGTCCACAAGGACCCGTTCTGAACAGAACCAAACAGGTTCCAAGTATGCCAGGGAATCTGCCCATTATCCCTTCTGTCACTATAAGTCCAGACTCTGGAGGGGCAAGTAGAACAGGAATGGAGACAGCTGTTGCATCTCCAAAACCGTTCAGACATCCTCTGGACAAAGAGAATATTGATGTGCTGGTTAAGGCTGCTTACAAGGAAGAAACTGACTCAGTTAAGGTTGGGAATTCATGTATAATATCATTTTTTATTATTCTAGTATAATGTCATTTTAACATACAGTATGGTCAGGAGAATGCACAAAGTATATAGATCTTATTAACCAAACGCAAGGGCCATACTGGGAAAGTATTAGCCCTAGGTCTTGACAGTACAAACCAAGCATAGCAAGGTCCATACATAAAAGACCAAGGGCCAATATTCTCCTGGCACGGCCCTGAGCAAGATTGGTTAACGAGAGATTTATTGCTTGACTTAAGACTTCATTTAGATTTTTTGTACTGTAAAAAGTGTGAACCTGCAGATTTGCTGAAAATGTTTGTATTCTATGATCAAAAAAGGGCATTGAAGGGAATTTTATCTTTCCAGCTATCCACTTAGGAGTTTTTCATTGATTGTTGATAAGAGAAAGTTCATACTTTCTACCAGCTTGATTTGAAAGAGGAAAATACGACTTTGAATCATGCAGGATCTTTTGGGACATTACCCAGTCCAATACTGGTAAAGTACATGTGTTGCCCCCCCTCCTCCCCCCACAATGCTACAATATGTTTTGATAATGATACCATTGTGAAAATGTAGTCTTTGCACAATAAACTGTGTCACCCCTGACTCTTGAAATAGGGACACCATTATTTGTCAGAGAAAATTTACCCTTATTTTCCTATTGTAGGATTTTTGTGCTGGTGAAAGAGGGAATGCACCTCTTCGTTTGGCAAAAGGCCAGACAGTGGACAACAGGGAGCAGAAAGAAAGCCAGAATTTACCTGTATGGGAAGAGGATGATGTTGACTCTGTTAAGGTACTGTATATATTTTTATTGGCTACTTAAATTGTAGGATAATTTGGTTCACACTTTTCATTGGTCTATTTCAATGGGCTAAGATTAATACATTAATTTTTAGCCCACCAATTTCTTAATTTTAGCTTGGAAAATGCACTACAATACCCAAAAAAGTGAAAGTAGTAATAATTTTACCAAGAGTCTTAGCATTTCCACATAAGGCGACTAATTGATCGCATTGGCATGGCTTTTTCTCTCAGGATTTCACTGGAAATGATCGACAGAAGGAAGAAAAATACATGGAAAGAACAGATGAGGTGATATATCAAAGAGCTGCAGAGGAGCATATCCGCAGGCCACCTCTCTGGCATGATGATGAAGTTGATTCAGTCAGAGTAAGTCACTTGTCACTTTTTGCCTCCGCCAACAGAGTTGGACGGAGGTTACATGTATGATTTCACCTGTGTTTGTTTGTTTGTGCATTTGTTTGTATTTTAGCCGCCTAGCGTCCACATCGCTCAACCAATCATCACCAAACTTGTTAAAAAATTTGGCTATGGTCTAACTTAGAACTGATTTTATTTTGGGGTATCTTGGTCAAAGGTCAAGGTCAAGGTCACGGAAAAACAAAATTCATTATTTTGCAATAAATCGCACTAGAATCATCATATCAACGTCAAACCAAAACTAAAATGTGCATCTTTCATTTCTGCATCTGCCCATAATATTACATGTATGTCACATGATGCAGTAACATTAGTACCCTTGCTAGAGGTAGGGGGTCGAATGCACTGGCGGAGGTCTGTGCTCTTGGAGTGCTCTTGTTTGTGTATAAAATGATTTAATCTTCTGTTGTTGAAACAAAAATCAAAAGGTAGCAGCAATAAGCATTAAATGAGACAAGGTTAAAGTTTATATTAATCTTAGTAAGGTTGAAGCGTTGTGTCAAACTGTGTGCATTTGTGCTCTCCAAACATTGAATTGTCTTCAATGTATTCATGAAAAGCAAAGTTTTCCATTGACAGTGGTTCAGTGTTAAATGTTTCTCTGTTGATGAAAGGAAGTCCTCTGCTGACAATTATTGAACAGAATGGGGTTATAAAAACATAAAAAAACAGATAAACACACATATCTGTTAGTGGAAGCCAAAGTCTATTCTGGACTTAAATACAGTGGTGAAGTTTGATATATTTACTAAATCTGATGGCAAAAGATAGTCCTCCATTGATGCAAAGTGTATATACAGTAATGGGGTTCAAAACACCAGTATTTATTTGTGAATCACATGCAAAGTTTTCCTTGGACATATAAACAGTAGGGCAATATACTATGTTTATCTGAATTGATGAAAGTCAAACTCTTTCGTCCATATCCATCTCTGTATCGACACAGCTTGGTGTGTATGAGTTCTTCATTTACAGTGGAAGTATTTTATGAAAGTGTTACGCTAAGTTCCACCCATTTGTTTTGATTGCAGGATTTTAGCCGTGTGTCTGGAAAACAAGAACCCCTGTCAGGTTTGGCGAGTCAGCAGCTGAGTAGGCTGCCATCTGATGAACACATCTGTTTGTCTCCCCCTTGGAATGAAGAAGATGATGGGCTTGTTAGGGTGGGTAAATATTGTTACTGTTGGGGAGGTAGTGATACAATGACATTGCCTGTACATATGGGTTAGTTACCATGTGCAATGTCAAGAAAGCTGATTATTGGCCACGGTCTTTATTTTGTTTGTTCTGGACCAATATTCAATGATCTTGACCGTACAACCGTGTTCAATGTATGCCTAGTTAAAAAGTAAACACATCCTGGGGGTGAAATGCGTACATTCAGGGTCCGAAATTGCGCTTTCCTGGTCGCCAATGCGACTAAAAATTTTGCACTGGCGACCAGAATTTCACAACCGGTCGCCAGCGGGCGATTAACTATTTCATAGCGATGTGTCGATCGTCTTGACAGAACGCGAAAGGAAAGATCGTTTTGAACATAGAGCAAAGAACCAAACGGCAGTTTTTCAGTCGCGTACATTTCTTCTCCAAAACGTAGAGACAAGAGAAGGTATAAAGTTGACATGAAACATTTGGCAGTCGCACGAAATTGCGTATATGGCCGGCATTTGATTCGTTCGTGGTGGTTTTTCATTGGTAGGTGTATAAATAATCAGCGTGTTTGTATTTAATCTTATTCGTTAGCGGAAAAATCGCCATTGCGGCCCCAAACACGTTCTCTTCGTTCTTATTCTTAAAAGAAAAATTGGCGACCAAAAATTGTGGCTTGTGTTTCGCTGCAAAGGAAAAATTTTATTGTCGCTTTTTGGCGACCACATTTTTCCATATGGCGACTGAAAAAAAAAATTCCAGTCGCCAGCTGGCGCCTGCCTAAAAAAGTTAATTTCGGACCCTGGCATTATTGACCAAGCGTGAGGTCAAGATGGCGGCTTATTGACCAAGTTCTTTATTGTGCTTTTATTGACTGAGGCGTAGTAATAAGTTCAAAAGAGAGCGAGTACAATATCCAGCCATGATGACCTCAAAAATGGTCAATAAAGTATTTATTATATGGCCATTTTATTTATTTTTTTATTTTGTGGGACAACGCAGTAAATCCCAATAAGCTTCATTTTGCCAATTTTAGTTGAAAAGTCAACTGTAATTGCAGGATTCAGGTCAGAGCCAAGCATGAATTATAATGATGTAACATACATTGGCAGACATTGTTCTGACCTTGCTGTTGCAGCACATGACACCAGTTCAGTTTCCTGATTCACTTATTACTGCGTTTTTCCTTGCTACGACTAGAATGTTTAACATAGACATAGCACAGTGTATCATTACTTTTTTATCGTTGCATCATTAAGTAAAATAAGTCTTGGTCTACCAATAACTGTTTTTTTTTGCAAAAATCTAACTTTCAAATCGGTTGGCAGGATTTTGCCGCAGATGAACCAGTGGATAAAAACTTTGGTATAAATAACATGGTTAATGAGGAAAGAATGAGACTGGGTCAGCCTCCACCCTGGCATGAAGAGGATGAAGTGGACTCCACTAGGGTGAGGCCACTTAGCAATAAGACAACATCAAAATGGAAAGTTTTTCCACAGCCCCTTCAAAGTGTCATCAAACTAAGGGTAAAATCCACCAGGAAAGCACACTTAATAGCGCAGCCAATAGTGCCACAGTGTAGTAGCAATCAGTAGAAGAATGCAACACAGTTGTCTTCTTGCGTTCAGAAATTGTACGCACGTAGAAAGTGAGAGGAGAGAGACTTGCCGAGCCTTGCGTGCCCATGACACGTCCAGCGCACGTGTAAGGCACGTGCCATCCGTCTACGCAGATAAAGATTTTTAAATTTCATAGTTTCAGTTTTGTTTTAACCCTGGTGAACTATTCCTTTGTTCCCAGGATTTCGCAGCACAATATCGCAAGACCAGGTCCATGGAGAACTCGCGCCGACCATCGGAGGAGAATATTTATCTTACCCCACCCTGGATGGAAGATGAGCGACAACCAGGATTTGGGGTATGTGTCCTAACACGTCTGTGATTGTAACGGCAGTAGTCTTTTTTTACGAAAACGCAAATCAACTGAACAGAGAATAGAGGTAAGCAATCAAACCAGTCTTTAAACGAACAGCATCTTAAAGGAATGCTTGTGAATCGATTTAGTGTTCATATAGTGGTATGTAGTTTTTTTCCAAACGGAAGTTTTTGCTTTGCGGTGGAGTGGAGGGACGGCGTATCGAGTCGAAGGAGAACGACAGTTTAGCGACAGATCCCAGGGACATGTAGAAAAGCAAAGTAACTGACCAACGTTGAAATTGACTTGATTTAATTGACAGGTGCTTGTCATTGTATTTTTTCCATCATGCATGTCTCACTGTTCAACAAAAATTCGTCGTAGGGTCGATCATCCGAACGCTCATCGAGTCACCGAATCACCCTTGAGGAACAGCGAGCCATCCAAGAAGAGGCACGAAATACAGGAATCGTTGAGACAGAAGAGAAAGCAAAGGCCCTTCGCGACGAGAAAACTGCAAGCAAAGTTGGCACTGGGGTGGGGCAACCGCTGCCCGGCAGAGACAGTGGATTTTGTAGTGAACAGGACCAGCATGCTCAGCAAGCGCAGGGTTGGTTGAGTCTTTTTTTTTGCTCGATTGTAATCTAGCTTTCATAGCACAGAATTGCTGGGTCGACAGCTTACAAATATGTAGGGGCTATGCTCTTTGTTTATATTTCAGAAATTATGGCCAGTGCCTTATTGCACCATGAAGGGCATTTTAGACGATACAAGGAGAAATATTCTTATGAACTTCCTTAAATTTCTTCGCAGGTCCTGCGACTGAAATCGCACCAAGTGAAGGTCTAACCGGGACGGATCCTGCACTGAAAAAGGATCCCCTAGTGAAGCCTGTAATGGACACGACGCAGAGTGCTGTGCCGTCGCACACTACCGCTCCCCAACCTCAAAATACTCACAAAATGCCTGAAAATATATTTACCCAAGCAGTCTTCAACCCAGAAGCTGGACGCGTTAAGCAGCAAATTCCTGACCAGAGGGAAGTGCCCAACAGATATGCTGTTCCACGAGAGGTCAAACCTGGTGTAGACATACGTTATCGTGGTGGTGAATCAGCTGGAACACCCAGGCAGATGCCTCGCAGCATCAGTCAGTCGAGTCTGGAAGCCAACTGCTATTCTCCGCATGACGCCTTGGAAGGACTTGAGACCTCTAGCGTTGTAAGTTTCGCCAGCACTGCTGCAACCCATCATGATCTTGACACGCGCATTGACATGGTACAGTCGCTGTTGTCCATGTTAGGGACTCACGATAAGGACGACATGTCCAGGACTCTGCTCGCCATGTCAAACAGCAAAGACAGCTGTGCAGCCATGCGGCAGTCTGGTTGTTTACCGCTACTCATCAACCTTCTGCATGGCACTGATTTCACAGACAAGAAGTCACGACGTGAGGCACGTTCCCGCGCTGGACTTGCCCTTCACAACATCGTGTATTCCAACGTTGAGGATCGCCGTGGTCGGAGGGAGATTCGGGTGTTGAGGCTGCTTGAAATAGCGCGTGCTCACTGCGATGTTGTGCAGTTTAAGGGTTTCCCAGTTCATCCCTGCGCAGAACGTTGGTATCCACCTTTGAGGGATTATGGGCCGGGTCCAGCCGTTGCCGCGTTGATGAAGCTGTCATTTGAAGAGGAGCATCGTACCGCCATTTGTGAGCTTGGTGGCCTTCAAGCTATTGCAGAACTGGTTGAGATAGACCACCAGGTCAATGAGCAGTGCAAAGATTTTTACAGCATCAGTTTGAGAAAGTACGCTGGAATGACCCTGACTAATCTAACATTTGGCAACACAAAAAATAAGTCGCTTCTGTGCAGTATGCCTGACGCCTTGAAGGCCATCATTGCTCAGCTCAACACTGTCGAGGAAGAAGAAATCGTTCAAGTCTCCGCTAGCGTGCTTCGAAATCTCTCATGGAGAGCGGATGATATTTGTCGCAAGGCCTTACGGGACGCAGGGGCCATCCAAGCATTGCTGTTAGCGGCGCAGGCTGTACACGGAGAACCTGCTATGAGAACCACCCTGAGTGCGTTATGGAACCTGTCAGCTCATTGCTCAGAAAATAAGGTCGAAATCTGTTCATCCCAAGGAGCCCTTAAGTTCTTGGTCAAGTGTCTTAACTACTGCAGTCCCTCGGGAAACATTTCTGTTGTGGAGAGCAGTGGAGGAATCCTGAGGAATCTTTCATCTCATGTTGCTGTGCGACCAGACTATCGCAAGGTTCTCCGTGACTGTGGCTGTTTTCATTCCCTATTGTCCCATCTGCGGTCACCGAGTCTGAGGGTTGTAAGTAACGTGTGCGGAGCACTGTGGAACCTGTCAGCCAGATGCATTGAAGACCAGGAGTTGTTGTGGGAACTTGGAGCGGTTTCACTGCTCAAATCTCTCGCGAATTCCAAGCATAAGGCGATCTCAACAGCATCAGCTGCAGCTCTACGCAATTTGATGACCATAAAGCCTGGAAGCTCAACCGATAGCGAGTCGCTCACCTCTAGAGGAGCAAGGCACTACCGCAGTATGCCCGCCAACATACGGTCAGCTGACATGCAGAGCAGAGTTAAAGGTGACACTGTAAGATTCAAGGAGCAGTCCCCTAGATCTCAGTCTCCTCTCCTTAATGGCCAGGTCTCACAACATCCCGGGGCTATACGGCAGGTTGAAACTGCTTCACTGTCTCATCGAGGAACCAAATCAGTAAACTTTCCACAGTATCCTCGTGGTCATAGTTCCAAGTTCAGTGCCAACAGTATTGAAGAACACAGTGCCAAGCCAAGCTTCTCATCAATGCAGGGTCCTCATGCACTGGTCTCTGGAATTCCCAGCACTAGACAGGAGTTGGCAGTTTCTGCATATGTGCAACAGCCAACTAGGACCAAGAATGGTTCTTCTGCGTCGGTTGCGCATAGTCACTCCAGTTCTGGCTCTAACCATGGCGTCAATCAAGATGTAGAGCCTAGTCCTCCCCTTTCGCGCAGTAGATCGGACATTGGACCCAGGACTAACACTGGCAGGCAGCGAAGGATAAAAGCACGAGGCACTGACTGCAATAGTATCTGCAGTGGAGCTTCAGTAGACGGCAAACATCCTGTACATTTGAAGTGGAACCAGAGTAACGATTCATTAACGAAGCATCGCCATCAGCCTCGTAGGGAAGCTTCTAAACAAAGACATGACAAAGGCGAGAGCGAGTTCCGGCAGCATGCTGTGGACACAGAAAAACGGGACCCGTCACGTTCATCGAGTGCTGGCTGTGCAGTAATTCCACTGCTATGTGACTCGTATCCCTTGCATGTGTCACACAACCCCAGGAAAGGGGAAAGCTCGAAGGACAAAACTCTTTCAGAAACTTCGACAATTGCTCGAATTAAGAATGCTATGCATATTCGGGGAAACATAGAGGGAAGTACCGGATACTCTCAACCTCATCAGCAGCAGCTAATGCGGGGTGACGGCATGTCACTTGTCTCTCCAGCAACAGCTCGAAGGCTGAACCAGTGGACCATCAAGGCTCTCGCTGAAACCTACGAGATGGCATCGTTTGGTCCACCAGATACCAATCGATCGTGTTCTTCCCAAGCTGTGGATCAGGCCGCCACTTTCGGAACAACAAATCCGCGATCGTCACAGAAGCATAGGACACAGAAGTTCAATTCCTGCCGTGACTCTGACATCGACCCTGAATTGGACATAGACTCGGAAGAAGAACGAACTTTGTTCGGTCATTCTCGGAAATCGCCCGGTTATTCCGAAGTAAGCAATGCGTGGATTCAAAAGGCAGCGCCGGACACGTATTCTCCTCGTTCCGCCGACACCGAAAGTATTGGCTCGTCAATCTGCAGCTGTGATCACATGGAAAATGTCTGGATTCGTCGTCCGGACACAAAGAGTGGCTATGCTAGGATTTGCGACAATTGCAATAGGAGCCGCAACACAAAAGGAAGCGACCTGAATGCGGGTAAAAAGACAGTGAAGAGTCGAAGAGACTCGAGTGATTCACCCATATCAAGCCCAAGTATTCGTAGAGTATTCAGGGGTAGTTCTAGCCGTGAGCAGAAAAAGAAGACAGATCCGAGTAAAAGAGGGGTCAAAGTTACGTCTCTATAGGACATCACATTCTAGTTGCATGTGGAACATTAACAAATAGCATTGGAGAACGGGAACGAGCGTTGCAATGACTGCAAGCAATATTGCACTTGTGCTTATTTAACGATTGTTTTTGAGGTGCAAGGGGGTTTTGGCGTCTTGCGTGAAAAAAAAAAAGATTTAGGAGATCTAAGTTAAACGGCGTTAGGTTCGAGGGGATAATTGAAAGCATGGGTTTGAGTTTTTGTTAACTGTTGATTTGGTGATGTTGGGTATGCATTGTTAGCTTTATTCTTATGTTCCAATCGTCATAAATAGCAGCGCGGAGATAGTTACTGATGCTCATAAAAACTCTGTGACTTTTGAAGTCACGTAGCACAAGAACCGTTTACGAAAATGTCATGTTCAAAAAAAAAATGAGAATTGAAATGTGACGCACCTCGTCATGTTAGAAGGTAAAATTGTATTCAATGAGAAACATTTGGTGCGTCGAAATATGTCCAATAAAAAGGGGCAGTTCCTTAACCCTTTAAGCCCCAATATCAATATTCATTTTCTCCCAACTGTTCTCATATATTTGTTATGGTACTAGTGAGGAGAGTTTGTTTAAATATCAGTACAATTCTTTTTTGGTGATCATTTTCATTATTCTCATTACCTGAATGGTTGGTGAAAAGTGAATATTGTAATGAGAAATTGGATGCTGGTCACTACTGGGACTTTAAGGGTTAAATCATTCACCGAAGTTTCGTTGCCTCACGAGATCACCATTTTAGCGTGAAATTTTTGTCCGAGGTTTACGGCAACCAAGGGAATTGTATTTTTGTCAAAATTAATATCTTGGCGAGATCCTTATTAGACTCAATATACAGTAATCAGAGTCTCTGTTATAGAGTATTTTGCCCACGTGACAAGGCATCCATGTTGGTTGTTACGAGACAATAAATATATAAATGAATAAACCTGTTCTCTGTCCGTACAGAAAAGAGTGACAAACGTACTTCTGCTACGAACTCAACTATTCATTTGAAACTGACAATTTAAAGAAGTCTACAAACATAGCGATCGCTAAACGTAAATATACGCTAACAAGCTATCTCTTAAAATCTAAATAAGTTCAGTCACCGTTGACACTAACTCACGAGCTTCTTTGAGGTATCCACTTGAGGGCAAACAACTTCAATTCTTCTGATAGCTTCTCGAGTCACGGCAAACACGATCTCCAAACAACTCCAGACTACTTCCGAGCGTACATACGTAAGTGTAGAGCTGTGCGATAACGTTCGTTATATACATTTACAGATAATTCTAGAACATTCGGAAGATCACAATGATACATATTTATAGAAGGATTACTTGACTCGGTTACATCATGCTTTTGTGTGTTCTGGAACTCTCTAGAAGCAATATAGCGTGACTACACAAACATTCGCATAGTAAGAGGTTCTAGAAGGTTCTCCTTATAACATGGTGGCAAAAGCAATACACAATTTTTTCCGGGAATTTTTCCGGGAATTTAGCTCCCGAGAGGTAAATTCTATTGTTCTCGTCCACATAGAAGGCTGCCATGACGTCACGTGAACATATTCTGTTTTACTAAAGTTTAACCCCCAAATCTATATAGTTAGCACTGATCGGCTTCCCATCAACTTGGCCCAACTAAAACCTTTACCCTAGATCAGTTGCCCCGTTGGGATTGAATAGCAATGCTAGCCCTTTAATCCTGGATTAGCGTTGTTCCGGTATTAAACCTCGACTTAAGGATACCGCCTGGCCCTGCGTTGGGGATAAATGACCTTTGTTGACTACAAATCAAATGTCATGGGGAGATAAGTGACGAATCAACTGCGAAAGGGTCTACGCGTGCGGCAAGATGGGTGAGACCTCCGTGAAAGCAGTGACACTGACACGTCAGAACGATATAGCCAATAGCAAGAGAGGTTCCATTTCAGCGCATGGGCTCTGATGAAATACCATGGTATATAACAGCGCCTACTATTGGCCAATGATATTCATGACGTAATAGGTCTTTCCTCTCATAGAGGTCACAAATATCTTGCTTGTCCGAAGGTGAAGGTGCAAGGAGGTGCCTTAGGGAGGTCTTGTAGGTAAGAGGTTGTTTAATTCACAGGACTCGCCACCGAACCACCACCACCCCCTCCCCAGGAGAAAACGGGTTTCTTCAGCGGCTTATTAAGTAAACGATCAAGCCAGATTAACGAGCGAATTCACAGGATGAACCTGCTTACACCAAGGGGCCACACTCTAAAGGGTGGATCATCTAATTACTATATATGCGGAGTCTCTGCCCAGGCAACTACGTAAGGGACGGACCATTAGAAAAGTGATGGGGGCGCTGGGGGTGGGGAAAAAACAAAAAAAATTCATGCAAGGGAAAATGCCAAGAAGAAAAATTCATGCAAAGAAGGAGGTAAAAAAAAATTCATGCAGAAGGAAGGTCCAACTGCGACTTTTTCACACGTAGTAAAAAAAAAAATTCCTGCACAAGCAGTGAGCGAAAAAAAAATCGTGCAAGCTGAAAATTCCCCACCCCCCCCCCCCATCACTTTTCTAATGGTCCGTCTCTAAGACCGTAAAGTACTTAATAATTAATTATTTATTACAAATCAAGAATAGAAGGGAGGGGCTATAATCAAGGTAAAAAGAAATAGAGGATATTACATGGCCGCGCGGAGATACGAAATTTCTCTTCGAGTGTTGAAAAATATTTCACGAGTGAGCGCAGCGAACGAGTGAAATATTTTTTCAACACGAGAAGAGAAATTTCGTATCTCCAAGCGGCCATGTAATATTCTGTTTATTATATAGATACCGATGAAATATGATGCTGTGATGGTAATTTCCTATTGGCTGAGCCTGAAGTAGTCATGACAACCGTGATATCTTCACATGTGAAAGATAAAAATTGTATCTTCACTGGATACCAAATTTTCGTCACTGGAAAAATCCTGGTATTTCGTCGGTGTCTATATAATAATCAGTTTTATGGCACAAAATTCTGTTGAGATAAACAAAAACATGAATATAGCATGTGAACAAACAAACAACGATCAAAGACATCTAGACTTACAGTTCCAGAGTTATATGACTGCTTTATTTCGTCTCATTTTTTTTTCAATTTGCCCTAGCAAGTCCGGCGCAAAATACATGAGACTGCCACTAAACAAACTAGCTAGTTTCAAAGTTCTGTGAATGGTTAGATCATGAAATTGATGTTAATCAAGAAAGTGCAACGTCTCTTACAGACTCCTTTTGGTGTACATGCTGATCTGATCTTTCAAAATATTGGTATTCGAAAATTTCATGATATATACCTACTGACAACTAGGCGTATTCATGTACTCCTAGCAAAAGCATACTCTACCTTTAAAATTTCATTGTAAATTTACCCCACAAAGTCAAATTCATTCGTATGATACAAGAAACTCTGTAAATTTCGTCTGCCTTTCTGTCGTACTCGAATCAAACAATTTTCGGTATTTTATCAAGGACCAAAATTTAATAACACGTTAAACACCAACATCATCCACGCTTCCTCCCCTTTTTTCCTTTCAAAAAGCACTTAAGGCATTTATTTGTAATAATTATTAGTCAGTATACACAAGAGAAAATGAGGACAGAGAACATAACCCCGTCTGATATGATAAGGGGACAGAATCTATTTTTAGATCCGAAACTATTTTAACCGACCAATGGCTGATGTCCTTCTCATCACGTGGTTGTAATTTCAAATGCGCCATGTGGATCTTGTTTTCTTTGACCTCGACTATACACTTGAGGTATTGGGAAACCGAGCGGCCATGGAACGAGATATAAATAGATTCCGCGCTAAAAATAGATTCTGTCCCCTCGTCATATCAGACGGGGTTATGTTCTCTGTCCTCATTTTCTCTTGCTTAACACGAATCTACGACGGCGTCGTCTTTTTCGCGAGTAATCAGTATAAGTGAGGCGCTTGAAAAAACAGAGATAAAGATAGAATAGAAATACTAAGAGCAAAAACAGTCATGAAAAACTTATCGAGAATCTGAGCCGCAGATTTCCACTCGTTCTTCTTTACAATATCGTCGCTGGAAACAACTCGCCATTTCTTTGTCGTCTTTTTGTTCGCCCCAAAGAATCTTCCCAACCAGTCTAAGACGATAAGCCGCACCCACATGGGCATCTCTCCGTCACCGTTATGGCCGTACGAATAGTTGAGGACCAGACACGTCGCGGCCAAAGACAACGATATCAGGAACATCGTTATAATATAGAACTTACCCAAGAGGGGTGCGCTGTTTGATGTGGAAGGGAGATTTTGGTAAACAAGTTGTAGGAAAACTATCATGGCAAGTAGTACCGTGACGCCGAGCTGCATTCGTTCGCCTGACTCCGGCGGGAGGTTGAATCCTATTAACACCATTGCAGTGATGATGATGGCGGGTACAATCAGATACAGCGTGTAGAACAGCGATTTTCGTCGGACGTGGATAGTGTAGGTGATATCAACGTACGGTTTCGGGCAACAATCGTACATTTTTGAATTTCTGAAATTTGAAGAAAAACGTAAGACAGTGTATACTGCGGGTTATTGACTAAGAGTGAGGTCAATACGAGAGGTTTTTGCATTTTTAGCGACCGTGATGTCGTTGAGGGCAATAAAAGCAACGGAAAGAGAACAAGGCCAACTTGCAGCCGTCTTGATTGTTATACACTTAAGACTAAGCTATTTCTACAAGAGGAAAGGCACACTTCTAAACGAAGCCATGTTGTCTTTTAATCTCTGAATTGTGGGTAACTTACAAACAACTTCATGTAGTATCATGATTACACATAACATTGATCGAACAAGCTTGGTAAATAAAGGATTTATTACATGGCCATTTGGTTATGTTTTGTTCCGTATAACAAAGCGGGAAGCCCCGAGCGGGGTCCGAGCGGGCAAGTTACGCCCGCTTTGCCCGCTTGGGTAGTCAACATGAGCTCAGGTTTTGCCTCATCTGACCCGCTGGGGAGCCAGCCGTATCATAAAGAATATTATTTTCCTGTTTTAGAATGAATGAACTCGTAGAACCCTATTGTGGGCCTTCTATTGTATTATACCAGAAACCCACACAGAGAGTAATAAAACTACGTTTTTGGGACAGGGGAATTTGTCTAGTCATTTTTTTGATTAAATTTTAATTATTGGTTAAATTTTCTTTATCATAGATTTATCAGAGATTTAATCAGCAAATTATTTTTCTGTTTAAGTTTTATAATTTAACCAAAAAAATTTAAGCAAGATTTATTTTTGAGACACAGAAATTTTCCTAGTAATTTTTTTGGTTAAATCTTTTTACTATAGATTTACTAGAAATTTATCAGAGATTTATACAGAAATATTTTTGGGACACGTAAATTAATACTTTAAAAAAAATGATTTAAGGATGTGAAATTTTTTACAAAACTAGAAATGGATCAATTAAATAATTTGAATACAAAACAATTAAGCTCTTTACTTTCATGGTATAGAATTCATGATAGATCAAAAATGACTACTAAAGAAGTTAAAATACAAGCATTGAATAATATACCAGAAATAATTAATAATGTACAACAAATCGTTGATAATAGACGAGAAATTTTTAGGGCTATAGATAATATGCCAAGGAGAAGAGTAAACCAACCACAACCACCCCTTCCTATACCATAAATAAGACCAACAAACCGACCAAATTTACAACCACTAATTATTCCTCAACCAATTCCTGGGACACCACCAGGTTCACCAGATAGATATAGACCAGGAACACCACCAGACCCACCTCCTCCAAACCAACCCACAATAAATATTAATAAAACTAAAAAACAAACAATAAAACATGACTCGATTAAAAATACAAAACAAACTCCTTTTTTAGGAAATGTATTAAACAAGTTTTGGGATTTTGTAAAACCATATATTCCTGAAAAAGTAAAAAATAAAACAGAGGAACTAGCTAAAAATTTTATAGAAAGATATAAAAAAGTAAATGAAATAAACCAACCCAAAAATCATCCAAAACAAACAAAATCAAAAAGAGATTATGAGAAGGAGGGAGCAAGACCAAAAACAAAAATAAAGACAAATATAACTAATAGAGCGAAAGAAGAATTCATTATCAAAGAAAATGTAAAAAAATTCAAAAATGGCTATTTGAAACAACATACTATAGATGGTAAAAAAGGATATTCTATTGAAGAATTCATGAAAAAAATAAAAGCAAAAGTTATAGATATTATTAATAAAGATAAGAAACCAAATAAGGTTAAGGTTATACTATCAGCTAAGTTTGTAAAAAAATCTCTTTTACTAAAAAACCAAAACAAGGAAGAAGTGGAAAAATACTTTCATGCTAAACCAATAATAATTATTGAAGAAAGCGATTTATCAACAAAATATAATGATATAATTAAAAATATAATTGATGAGGTTGAAAAATTTCAAGAAAATACAGATTCTGGAGTTTTTGAATTTGATTCTGTAGTGCGCTTTGATATTGGGATAGCACCTTATTCAGTTACTTTTGGGAGTTCATATATACCAACACCAAAAAGATTAGCAGCAAAAAAAGCTACTATTAACATACAAAATAAGTGTGAAGACTGTGGCCAACTTACACTAACAGAGGCGGTGTTCCCAAGAAAACATCATAGAGAAAGAGTAAATAATGAATTGTTGGAAAATTGTAAAAAATTAGACTTTTCTGGTATTGAAGGACCAATGTCATTAAAAGATTTTAACAAGTTTGAAAAACAAAATACATATCCAGTTAATGTATTGAAATATGAAAAAGATGATAAAATATATCCTGCAAGATTAAGCAATAAATGTTATTGTAAGAAAGAAGAAAAATGTAAGAATTGTGGTTGTATGAAAAAAGATTGTAAGAAAAAACAGGAATGCAAGAAAGAAGGTTGTATAAAACATGAATGTGAAGAATGTGGTTGTAATAAATGTGATTGTAATAATTATGAATGTAAGTTATGTGATTGTAAAGTTATAACATTAATTTTAATAAATAATGGTGAAAAAAGCCACTATATTTTAGTAAAAAATGTTAGCAGACTTTTATCATCTGAAATTGATAAAAATAAGAACAAAAAACATTTTTGTATTAGATGTTTTAACTCATTTTATGATGAAAGGATTTTACAAGAACATAAAGAATACTGTGATTCACATGGTGAAGTTAAAATAAAAATGCCCATGAATTATGATGGTAGTCCAAAATTTATTTACTTTAAAAATTTTAAAAATAAAATGCGATTACCTTTTAGTATTTATGTAGATTTTGAAAGCTTCCTAATACCAATAAAATCTTGTTCACCAAATGAAATTAAAAGCTTTACTAAAAATTACCAAATGCATAAAGCATCAGGATTCTGCTATTATATCAAATGTTTTGATGAAAGTATATTACCAAATGATTTTAAAAAGTGTGTGAAGTATACCGCAAAATCTGATGATGAGGATGTTGCACAGATATTTACAGAATATTTAGAAAGAGATGTTAGGAAAATTTTTATGTTAATAGAAGAAAGAAAGAAGAAGTTTGAATTTTATAATAAGAATAATATGTTAGAAATTGATAAAAAAGATTACGAAAACTCAACTAATTGCCATATATGTAACCGCAAATTTTTTGAAAGCGATGAAGAAGATTTTAAAAAAGTAATAGATCATTGTCATCTTACTGGAAAATACAGAGGAGCGGCACATAATAAGTGTAACTTAAAATATGTGATTCCTAAATTTATTCCAGTAATAATTCACAATCTTTCGGGGTATGATTCTCATCTATTTATTAAGAATCTTGGTAAAACAAAGGGTAAAATTGATTGCTTAGCTAACACTGATGAAAAGTATATTAGTTTCTCAAAGAAAATTTTAATTAATTATGATTGTGAGGGTGAAGAGGATGATAATGATGATGAGGATGAAGATTTAGATAAAGATGGAAACACAAAAACTATTACTAGAAAAATAAGATTCATTGATTCTTATAAATTTATGCAAAGCTCTCTTAGTGGATTAGTTGACAATCTTACCAAATGTGGAAAATGTGAATCATGTAAACCAGGTAAATGTTTGAAAAGATATATAAAAGATGGAAAGATTATTACTTTTGAGGGTGTTGGTAATTGTGATCAATGTAAGAATTGTAAGTTAACAGAAAGTATGTGTTTTTCCCCAATAGATAAAAATATGGTAGAAACTAAAAAAAATTTCACAGGAGAAAAGTTAAAAATATTGTTGAGAAAGGGTGTATTTCCTTATGATTATTTTGATCACATTGATAAACTTAATGAAACAGAAATTCCAACAAAGAAAGCATTTAAATCAATTCTTAATAATCAAGATATTTCAGATGAGGATTATGAACATGCTAAAAATGTATGGTCAACATTTGATATGAAAACAATGAGAGACTATCACGACTTATATCTAAAAACAGATGTACTACAGCTAGTTGATGTATTTGAGAACTTTAGAGATTTATGTATTAATAATTACGATTTAGATCCCGCTCACTATTTTACATCACCTGGGTTATCTTGGGATGCAATGTTAAAATTAACTAAAGTTAGTTTGGAATTGTTTACTGATGTTAATATGCTACTTTTTATTGAGAGGGGGATTAGAGGAGGAACATCTCAAGTATCAAAAAGATATGCTAAAGCTAATAACCCTTATATGGTAGATTTTGAAGTAAATAAACTTATAAGTTATATTATTTATCTTGACGCAAATAACTTATATGGAGCTGGAATGAGCAAGAAATTACCAAAAAGAGGATTTAAATGGATTACAAATGAAGAGATTAAAAATTGGAGGGATATACCTTGTATACTTGAAGTTGATTTGGAATACCCAAAAAATCTTCATGATGATCATAAAGATCTGCCTTTAGCTCCAGAAAAACTTACTGTTAATAAAGTCCAGAAATTAATACCGAACCTATTTGATAAGAAAAGATATGTAGTTCATCATGAAGATCTAAAATTTTATGAAAGCCAAGGATTAAAAATAACAAAGATATATAAGGGAATTAAATTTGAAGAGTCTGATTGGTTAAAACCTTACATTGATTTGAATACTAAATTGAGAGCACAAGCTAAAAATGATTTGAAAAAGATTTCTTCAAACTTATGAATAACTCTGTATTTGGGAAAACTATGGAAAATCTTAGAAAAAGGATAGATGTTAGATTAGTTAATAATATAGAATCAGTTAAAAAATTAATAAGAAAACCGAACTTTAATCATTTTACTATCTTTTCTGAGGATCTAGCTGCTATAAATATGAAGAAAACAGAAATAATATTTAATAAACCAATTTATGTAGGGTTTTCCATTTTAGATTTAAGTAAAAAAATAATGTATGACTTTCATTATAATTATATTAAAGATAAATATGGAGAAAAGCCGAATTACTTATGACTGATACTGATAGTCTTGTATATAAAATAGAAACTCAAGATTACTACAAAGATATAAGTTCAGATGTAAGAGAAAAGTTTGACACTAGCAATTACAATAAAGAACACCCATCTGGTATTGAGACAGGTGTAAATAAAAAAGTAATTGGAATGTTCAAAGACGAGTTTGGTGGAAGTATACCTACAGAATTTGTGGGTTTGGGAGCTAAACAATATGCTATATTAATGGATAATGGTAAAGAGATAAAGAAGAATAAAGGAACAAAGAAATTAGTTGTTAAGAAAACAATAAGTTTTAATGATTTTAAAAATTGTTTGGATACTAAAGAACCACAAATGAGATTACAAAATTTAATTGGTTCAAAACTACATGATATTTACACAAAAACTGTTAATAAAGTTGCACTTTCTGCTTATGATGATAAGAGAATCATTTGTAAAGATGGAAAACATACTCTTCCATATGGTCATTATCTTACCAAAACAGAATTAGGAGGTAACTCAGTATCATAAGGAATAACTTGTAACTCTTCCCTTACAAAACCCCGTCTTGGACCACCTGTTAAATAATATAAAACTGGTTGATTGGGTGAAATCATACTTTTAGAAATATAATAAACTTTTATGCTCCAAATAGGATCAGTAGATCTCCTTTTTTCACCACCTTCAAGTTCACCGGGGTATAATAAATATCTAACTTTAACACTAGGAGACAATCTAACTTCATCAAGACCAACCTCCCGTTTGTAATTTTTAGGTTCAATATCAACCTCTTTCAGTTTTATAGCCTCATCAGGTTCTTTACCAGTTATTCTCGTTGGTGTATTATTCAAAGTTTTTAGAATATCTGGTAATCTTTTCACCCATACTCTAGATCGTTCATCACTAATCATTTCTTGCGCATATTGATGGCTAAATAATCTTTCCCCCAATATTTTGTTTGCATTTTCTACAAACGCTTGTGCTCTATGATTTCCAGCTTCACTTCTTTGTATGTTAACATTATGATAATTCATAAGTTTGGAAACTTCACCCATAAATTCTTTTCCTGGATCAACCATTAATGTTTTAGGATATTTCAACCTTCTAGAATATATTTTTTCAAAAGCATTTGAAATTTCCCTACTTTCTTTTGATGTTAATGGTTCAGCATCTTTGTATCTTGATGCTACATCAATCACAACTAATGCGTATTTATATGTTTTTCTTCCAACTCTATCATGCGGTAAAAATAATAAATCTGCTTGGTTAATCTGATTAGGTTTATTCACAACCCAGTGAGGTCTAGGTATATATTTAGGAGTTGGAAGATATATTTGCCATATTGCTTGTTTTTTAAGCCATTGTTTTGCTACATCTTCACTTACTTTTGCCTTTTCAGCTAATTTATGAATTGCAGAATATCCTTTCCAATATCCTTCAGTTGAATAATATATCCGACTTAAATTTTTTGATAATGTAGAACTCATTTAAAGATTAACCAAAGTATCTTATAAATCAAATATGACGTCTGAAAAAATTAATCCAAACAGAATTCCTAGAGAACCCTTTGGTTTGAAGGCAGAATCAACATTGAATAGAATTACTCTAAATCCATCCTCAGCAAGCCCAGGTGAAACATTATATATAAATATTCCAAAACTTTCTGAGAATTTGGTGATTGTTCCTGGAACTGTATCTCTACTATTTAACTTGGATGTTGATGGACATGCTAATAATACACTTGTGAATAATGTGGGGAGAAATCTTGTATATAGGCTTAAAGTTCTTTTTGGCGGTGAAACATTACAAGATACACAAAGATATGATCTATTTCAAACCTATCATGATTTATTCTTAACCAATGAAGAGCGAGAAGATAGATTAAAACAAGGAATTTCTTCCGAAAATATGAGAAAACTTAGAACAAAAGCGGGGGATAAAAAAACGCAAGATGTAAAAGAAGTAGCTCTTGCCGCAGTACATAATACAAAATATAGAATACCAATAAATCATCCAATTTTAAACGATCATGGTGTTTTTTATCCGAAAGCATTAGAAAATCATCTAATCTTTGAGATTACACTTGCACCAATTAATAATATTGTTAATTATTCTGATACAACTAAAACACCATCATATTCAATCAAAAACTTAGAGTTAGAATATTCTTCAATTTCAAGTGAATATTTAGCCCGCGAAGCACAAGCTGCATATCAAGTTGGTAAAGGATTCTTTTATGAAAATGTTACTTTACATAAAACTTTTACATTTTCCATAGGTGGAGATGGTGTTATTAATCAACATATTAATTTACCAAGAAGATCAATGACTGGAGTATTATGTTTATTTACAATACCAAGCGCTGCAGGATCACGCGACTCTGAAAATTTTTATAATCCAGGTATAACTTCTGTTAATATAGATGTTGATGGAGTCCCAAACCGAGTATATTCTAGGGGAATGATACCATCAGATCTGTGGGAGTCAGTAAAGAAAAGATTTGAGAGAGATGATGTTTATAACCCTCCATCATTAAAGGAAAAGGATTTTTATGCTGATAAGTTTGCACTTTGGGTTGATATGAGAACTCACCCAGATAATCTCATTCATGGCGGTGGTTTAGCATTAAATAATACACATGATGGTGTAAAACTAGAAATTAAAAGAAAACAAGGCGGATCCGGAACTATAACCTGTCATATGTTTGTTGTGGCTGATGCAATGATGGAAATTATGAATTCAGGTTTGAGATCTATAAAGTACTGAAGAGACTTAAAAACTTATGTTATGATACAAATATCATGGAAGATCTAAGAGAAAAATTACCATTCCATTGTATCATAACTGGACCAACAAATTGTGGAAAAACAAAATATCTAATTGAACAGCTTAGAGGACCATTCCTAAAAATTTTTGATTACATTGTTTTAATATGCCCAACTTATTATAAAAATAAAACGTATCATAATTTTGCCCGGGGAGATAAGCGTTTCTATGTATTATCACCTGATGCAAGTAATATAGATGAGATTAATGAATTGTTAAGTGATTGCCAAACTTTATTTTCTGGGACAAATACATTAATAAGTTTAGATGATTGTGCTGTTTCTAACGATCTGAAAAAACGATCAAACAAATTTATAGATTTAGCATTCTCCGGAAGACATCATGGATTATCAGTTTGGGTTCTAACTCAGCAATTAACATCCATAGCAAAACCATTTAGAGAAAATGTGGCCTGCGTTGTTACATTTCATAATCCATCGCAGAAAGGTATGAAGATGTTTTTTGAAGATTATGGAGGAGATATGGATTATGAATCATGTAAAAAATTTATGCAATTATTAAAAACTGAAAAATATTCTAGACTTTGTTTATCTTTACGTTACCCATTTAATTTTTATTTGGAGATACCTGAAGTGATTTAAAAATAATGCATCTATTATCACAAAGATGACAGAAATTGAAGATTATATTAGTGATGTAAAAGATGAGGTAAAAGATGATAATGAACTTGAAATAAAACAAGAATCACTAGCTATTCTCGCGGCTCTCGGAACAACAAAGGAATATTTAGGTGTTGATATGAGTTTGGGGGATATAAAAAAATTATCAGAAAAAGACATTGAAAAATATTATAATAGATACCAGACAGTAATGGGAAAGAAAATAAATGGCGGGTTAGTAGATTCATCTCTTCAATTAATTTCAAAAGTTATTTCTTACATGGTTCCTGTAGATGATATAAAAGCTCTTTGTGATGATTTGAAGAATGATGATTTAGTTAATCGCGAACTAACAAACATTGTAGGGCTCTTAGCATTGAAAGCAGGAAGATTAGCCGCACTTGCTAGCGGACTATTCCAGGTTGCTAAACATGTTAAAATAGGTAAAATACAACAAGTTACAAGTATTAATACAGAGGATACTAACAAAACTGAACAGGATACTAAGCAAGGTGATGATGGGTATGATACTGTTTACTAAGTGGTCTAAAGATTTCTTAATGATATGTAAAAATAATGTCTGAAGAAGTTGTTGAACAAATTACTAGAGATCAGCTAAAAGAGGAACAAAAAACAACAAGTAATGTTCCAAAAAAGAAAGACCCTAAAAAGGTTGCCGCTGGTAAAAAATTAGCTGAATATAATAAAAAAGCTAAAGAAGCATTAGCTAGGGAGATGAAACGAGAACAAAATGAAAATAAAGAAAGTGAGTATAATCAAGAAAAGACTGCAAATGAAGCGAAAGCGTGGATTCCAGAGCTATCTTTTACAACCGTATTATCAATTGTTGGAATAGGGTTTACAGCATTTGATATGTTTATGAGATATTATAAAAACAGAATACCTGATTTATCACAAGTTCCTCAATTACCACAACCACCACCCACACAACAATCAAAAATTCCACAACCACTAGATCGGCCAAAAATTGGAATGATGTAATCCATAATGTGGTCTAAAGATTTCTTACTGATGTAGTAAAAAATCATGTCAAACGAAAATAAACTTGTGAAAACTGTTACTGATTCTGCAGTACTTATTGGATTAGCGGCTGGAGTTGGTTATATGGCTAAAAAGGTTATGAAAGAATCATTTATGAACGATCCATCCTCAAGTATTACAAATTATGCAAAATGGGTGGTTGTATTATCAGGTAGTATGTATCTAAAAACTTATTTAGAGGATCAAAAGATATTACCAAATTACCGAATAAAAAATGGCATCAATAGCAATGATGGTTGGAGGAGCTATATTAAATGCATCAGCATTCGTTGGTGGATCATATCTTGCAAAATATCTATCAGGGAATAAAACAGATACAGAAAAAATACGACACGATAAAGCAATGGAAAAATATCAAAAAGATTATGCAGAATATCAAGAAAAAAGACAAAAACTTATTGATTGGAAAATGAAGAAAAAAGATGAAAAATATCAAGCATCAAAAAATATTTCAACAACAAATGAAGATTTTGAATTATATAGTCAATTGCATGAGCCAAAATTTTCAGATTATTATAGACCTAGTGATAATCAAAAGACCGGTGAAATGTTATATGTTGGAATAGGAATGTTGGTTTTAGGATATGCAGTTTCAAAATTATAAAAACATTAATTGTTTTATAATTAAAGCATTATTACATAAAGTTTAGAAATTAATCTCATCTTCTAATAAAGTTTCACCCCAAGTTTCAGAATTAATATCATTATCCAATAACTTTAAAATTTTTTCTATTTTTTCATCGCCATTTACGGAAAAATAAATCATTTTAAATATGTTAAATAAATGTTTTAGTTTTTCTTTATCTTTTAAAGTAATGGCTATATTTCTTAACAATAGCATGTTATCAAATGTAATTGTTTTTTTCTCAGTAATATTTCTTATTGTTTTTAAAAAAAGATTTTCTGAATATTCTTCAAGGCTATTAAACATTTTAAATTCCATTTTTTATATTATATTTTATATATTTAAATAATAATTCATTTTTATAATTAAAAAACATAACTTTTAGGTCTAAAGATTTCTTACTGATGAGTAAAAAAAAATCATGGCAGAAGGAGGATATTTACCAGAAGATTTAGATCCAACCGAACTAAATAAAGCAAAAGATGATGACAACAATGATATAATTTATTTATCCCCAAAAACATCCACATCTTATCAAAATCCTGCTTATGAGGAAGAAGAAGAAGAAACTTCATTTGGAGGTGTTGATGAAAAAAAGGGTTTGCTAGATGATTATGAAGATAATTTGAATGATGCTAAAGATGAAATTAAAGGGGTCTATCCACGCCCAAAATTTAAAAAATTTATAACATTTGTAAAAGATATTGGAGAGGGGATAAAAAAACCCGGTATTAAATTATTCGGGGAAAAAAAGGCTGAATATGTTCTTATTGATGGTGAATTTAGAAATTTTAAAACTAAAAGTAAAAAACTTCCTATTACATTAAAAAATGCTTTAGGAAAAAGAGCAGAAGATATTGTTGAAGATATGGATATTGAAATTACAAAGAAAAAAGAAACACGAAATAAAAAGATTGAGAGGGTAAAATTCCTAGAGGAAAAGCCTCTTAAAACACCTGAGGAAAATAATGAGATTGAAAATCTAAATAGAGAAATTGTTGATGATAATGAAGATATAGCAAACGATGAGAGTGAGAGAGAAAGAATACAAAATAGAATGTCATTGCGAGAACGAATAAAGGCTATATTTAAAAAGTATGGTTTTACAGTATTTGCTGTTATTAGCGCTGTAGGTATAATCATTGGTGTAATAGTTTCTAATCTTTCTAAAGGACTAACAACATTAGGTAAAGGAGTTGGTAACGGCTTGAAGGCTATTGGTAAGAAACTAGGTGAAATATTGCCAGGAATGGTTGGTGCAATAGTTAGCTTTCTATTCAAAACAGCAGGTGAGGTTATTGGATTTTTAGGTAAGAATGCATGGTTGTTAATAATGGCTGTGGTTCTATATTTTGTGGAACAATTTAAAAATAAGAGAAAGTCGGTCTAAAGATATCTTTTTGAGTAGTAAAATACAATATGGATGACTACAATAGAATTTATCCTGGATTACCTAATAATTCAGATCATATTAATTTCAGACTGCAAAAATCAAGTGAAGTATTACAAAATCTTGAGAAAGAAATTAAACATTATGAAGATGTAAGGAAAAAATACAATAGAGCAAGAGGAATATTTACAAAAATAAGTGTTTGTGGTGGTTTGATTTCAGTTATTCTATCTGCAAGCGGACTTGGAACTTCTCTTACAGGTTTTGGTGCTGTTGTTGGTGTACCTTTGGGTGTTGTAGGCGGAGTTTTTGGTGGATTATCGGTTGGATTTGGTGTTGCTTCTAAAAAACTTTCTCATAAAGTTAGTAAACATGAACAAACAGCTGCAATTGCAAAATCAAAATTAAACACCATTAACGATTTGGTTTCAAAAGCTTTGAAAGATAATGTTATATCCGATCAAGAATTTTCCATAATTTTAGCAGAGTTGGAAAAGTTTCAAAAACTAAAACTAGAAGTTCGTCAAAAATTTAGGAGAGATACAGAAAAAAACTTAAACATGTCCCGGATAAGGAGAGAAGTTCGCGCAGATCTATTAAAAGAATTAACCACGCCAGGACATTAAAAATTTCATATGAGAGAACTGATGTTGGTTGTAATTGTTTTGCGGGAATTAGAAAAACCTATGATTGATAATACTTTACATCTTATTCTAGATCTAAAGACCAGATTCTCTGAAACACAAAGAATAAGATGTTATTTGAGGATTTCAAAAATAGATACCCAAACGCTAATCTTGGTAAATTTACATTTGTGAATGATTCATATGGTGGATATATTAAGTGGAAAGTTAATGGAACAACAGTTATGTCAAATGATGATCCTACTGGAAAAACTTGGACTGATAATCTTTCTAGTAATTTGAAAACATTATTATGGGAAGATTTAGGACTTAGTAAGGTAAAAGTTAGTTCATTTCCAAAGAGTTTATCAATTACAAATCAATCTTATCCAATACCTGCTATTAAATTTTATGACTTTACAACTGATGTAACAAAAATGTTAACATTTATAGATATATATGTTTCAGATACTAAGAAATTCACTGCAGTTATGAGGAATATATTTAATTCTCAAGTTGTAACATTCAATACTGGAAAAGAGAGTAGAAGTTGGTTAAATAAACCTAATTTTAATTATTGGCCTCAACAACTTAACTTTGCAGTATGGTGTGCAACATCTGGTTGTGGTATTAGCCTTTTTGAGAGTCTAAATTATCCTAAAATCATTAGTAGTTTTATAAAGTTTCATATATATTTCACAATACGACGAATATTGTATGAATTGAAATTACCAATGCCGGGCGAACAAACTTTTTCAATAAAAAATAACCCCTATAATAAAGTTGCATATAATAGATTGTGCGCAGAATTTAACCTTAGTAATAATCAAGACTTACATGGATTGGATAGACCTTTAGCCGACTTTAGATGGAAAGGTGGAAGAAACAGAGGATTAGGAGATATATTCATTGATTATGGAGAAGGATACAAACCATCTGGTAAAGCTGGAACTTTAGGAAAAGGAGGAGGAAATCAAAATGTACATATTATAAGAAATTATGACCCTGAAGCAGATCAATGGCCTGGTGAAGGAGGTAAATTTTCTGATGATGGCGGAAATAAAATAAATGGTGATTTAATATCCTTCCTTCGTAATGATGACTTTGCTGATTTCAAATATGCTTGGTTCATCCCAACAAGTGGATATGGACTTACCAAAGCTGGACTTGGTAGATTAAATCGATCCGCTGAAGCTTTTGTTTACTGTATATTAGGAGCACAAGTTATTACTAGAAACTCAATTTATGGTAATGGTGGGGGTGCAATAGAAACACAACAAGAATTCTTAGCTTTATTTGAAAGTAGCGTTATAGAAAATGATATTTCTAATTCTATTAAAAATTACCAAAAATCTGTGCAGGAAACAAAATTAAGGCTTGATTTAGCTGTTGCTCCTGGTGTTTGGTTGATGCCTAGTAATATGATTATAAATACAGAAAGTGTTGTTGGGTATAATAACAAACTCATGAAAGCAACTGAAAATATGAAATTTGGAGTAAATAATTCATTAAATATTGAAACAAAAACAGTTGGAATAAGTCATAATTTAGGTTCTTCAAAGGTTTTGTTGCCTAATAAAACTGAAAACAAACCAAAACCAATAATTAAAACAGATGAAACTCAAACATATGCAATTAAACCAGAAAATAATATTAAATCATCACAACATGAAGATAATCTTATAGTATTTATGATTTTTGGTGGCGCAATAGCTTGGCTCCTATTTCGTTAATGTTTTGATTATAGAAATTTAAAGATGAATATGATGTAATCAAAACAAAATGTTAAGTATTACAATGTATGATTCTGAAACAAGGATTTATTTAGAACCTCCCCTGAAAAATATTGAAGAGATGCAACTCCTGGATTGTAATATAAAAACCAAAAGATTGATTAATTTTAAAGATGAACAGAGAATAACTGATGAAAAGAATGAGCTAGTTTTAAGGATGCCGCCGGGCACATATTCATTGGTTGATATTCAATCTTTTTTTCATAATTTTACTGATAATCTTAAGATAACAATAAATGGTAATAATAATGTTGGGTATCTATTTTCAAATAAGAATTATAACATTAAACTTGCTAGAGATTTACAAGTTAATTTAGGTTTACCTGAAATTATAAATCCACGTAAAATATACTCAATAAATATAAATATTAAGGAGCCTTTGAGGCTTATGTGTAGTATATTGGATAATAGGATGTCATATATGAATAAAAATAAAAATGGAGAACTTTTAAAACTAGCTCCATCACAACTACTTGCAAACATACCCTCAAAAGATTACCCAACAATTCCAGTTAGAAAATATGATACACTAATAAACCAATTTGATTTAACCATATTAGACGCTGAATGGAAAAAACTTAATCTTAAGGATTCACCCATAACTATAAGTTTAAGATTCAGATAATTTTTTGTTATGTAACTATTATTTGAGTTATATAACATAATTAATTTTAATTATTACTCCATCTTTCTTTCAAATCTCTTAACTCCTCAAAATCAATGCACCAATCTAAAAATCTATTCGAGCGCCATGCTACTTCCATTAATTCATCAAAGACCTTGTATAATTTGTTTTTATGGTTTATTTTATGTTTATTTACACATATAGAAAATTCAAATAATGAAACAGTAAATTCTTTACCAAACTTATCATAATAAAGTTCATTATTCCTATCCAAAATAATATAATCTTGTTCAACATAATAACTCTCCTCATAAATTTCATTATTCCTATACAAAATAATATAATCTTTTTTAGCACAATTTATTAAATCTTTTACAAAACTTTTAACGCATATACCATTATTACCAAAATTTATATCAGCTGTATAACAATCACAATATTCTTTACAATAACGATCATAATAAAAAGTAAAATCAATATAATTTCTACAATTAAACATTCGATTTTTTGATATACTTTTTTCTAAATCATCTTTAATTAATTCAATAAATTCTTTTATTCCTAGTTTTTTAGTATTATAATATTCAATATTTAAAAAACAAACAATATCATTTTCATCATAATAATCATCATTTTCATAATCATAATAATCTTCATATTCATAATAAGTGTTTTTATCAAATAAATAATCCATTTTATTTTATATTTTATATCTTTAAATCATAATTCATTTTTAATTTAATTCTACATTCCTTACAAGAAGGTTTTTGCTTACCATGTTCACATAATGCAGACCCAACACATTCTTTGCATTGATATTTTTGCTTACCATGTTCACATATTTGTGATCCTCCACATTCTTTGCAACGATACTTATATTTATTATGTTCACATATTTGTGATCCTCTACATTTTTTACAAGCATACTTTATTCTATCATGTTCACATATTTGTGATCCACCACATTCTTTACAAAAATATTTAAGTTTTCCATGAATACAAATATACTCACCAGTAGTAGTAACTTTTTCAATTAAATTAATAATTTTATCCTCTTTAAATTTTTTTAACTCATTAATAAAATCTTTTCTACTCATTTTTGATCTTCCTTTAATTTTTAACTCTTTTGCCATTCTTTTCAGTTCACAAAAATATAAATTATTTAATTGATCCATTTCTAGTTTTGTAAAAAATTTCACATCTTTAAATCATTTTTTTTAAAGTATTAATTTACGTGTCCCAAAAATATTTCTGTATAAATCTCTGATAAATTTCTAGTAAATCTATAGTAAAAAGATTTAACCAAAAAAATTACTAGGAAAATTTCTGTGTCTCAAAAATAAATCTTGCTTAAATTTTTTTGGTTAAATTATAAAACTTAAACAGAAAAATAATTTGCTGATTAAATCTCTGATAAATCTATGATAAAGAAAATTTAACCAATAATTAAAATTTAATCAAAAAAATGACTAGACAAATTCCCCTGTCCCAAAAACGTAGTTTTATTACTCTCTCACACTGAGACTTGAAACATGTAACGCGCGTTCTCAGCTTGTCAATATTCATTATTTCCCACGCACCATATTTGGAACCTTTCTTCGCCAGTCTTTGAGCTTGCTGGCACTGTCCAACTTCCATCGCGCGTCGTAAACAACTTGCGTTTTCAATAAAGACGTGTGTTACGTAGTTGCATGTTAATGTCACCAACTTGTAATCATCAGTCATTTTTTCACCAGTTCATTAGATCTTCATTCTTTCTTTGCCACCTCGTTCCAATAGCCAACCATTTGTAATTGTTTATAGTTTCAGCATATATTACGTCCAAAAAATATAAATACTCGCTGTAATTTTCAAGTCACTCTCTCCCTCTCTCTTTCAATTCATTTTATTTTATACGTATTCTGTAGTTGTTGTTAAGTTTGTTACGTTATTGCTGAAAGTAAATGATTTCTCCTTAGAGAATAAAACCAGTCGAACAAGAAGAAGTTAACGTGTCCGCCATGTTTTGAGAAGAGGGGTGTATTTCCCAGTAAGTACGTCACACTACTGAGGCCAGTTTGATTGGTTAATTAGGTTTCTATAGTTTTCCAAATATGGTAGTTGGTAGATTGAATGTGGGCAAGCTGTGGTTGAAGACATTCAGAGGTAGTTTCACATTTCAAGTCTTGTCGGTTTCTGATTAAAGTCCATAGCGATTTCAAATGTTACTTGTTACATGTTTGCATATTAAGAAAAGTTATTTAGCAGTAACAGACCGGGCATTGCAATGGCATGCGGACACACAAAATGCTACCTCATTTGTTCAAAGCGAAGGAGATGCCACTCGCCGTGTTCGGTGTAGATGTCTTCACTCGAGGAATTAGTTAAAATGCGCATGTCTAGTCGCGATTCGTCGTATGTCCAACTGCCAAACTTCATGGGACATTTCTGTTCGTCGAATGGAAAATAACTAAAGAGAGGTTGAAAAGAACGTAACTCAAGACCATAGCAGTGTGACCATTCTGTGGAAAGCTACTGAACAGTACTGTGCTGTGGTATTGTTTGTTTTACTATACTGTGTGGTTCTTACGTTTCCATCTGTGGATCGAAATATTCAGTGTGACCATTCTTTAGAAAGCTACGATCCGCTCTGGAAAAAGTTACTTTTATGAAACCTTTGAGCCATCTTTCATTGTTTCCACTTTATTCTTGGCATTGCTGTTTTAACTAGAAAGATCTAAACATACCTTACATCCAAGTTACAGACCGTCACAAACATGGCGGGTGCCAGCCAAATTATTCTACCAGTTGAGTAAATAATAACATCTGTCTTGTATTTGTGAGTAGCTCCGGAAAAGGTAAACTCAGCACTATATTGTAAACAAAAACAAACAATTGAAAATATTGAGGTTCTCAGACTAAGGACGTCAAGCGCAGTATATGTTTAACCTAGAGAAAATTAGGTAAGAGAACGTATCTTCCATACTGGGTTCTCTTACTATGATAAGGGGACAGAATCAAGAGAAAATTAGGTAAGAGAACGTATCTTCCATACTGGGTTCTCTTACTATGATAACGGGACAGAATCAAGAGAAAATGAGGTAAGAGAACGCATCTTCCATACTGGGTTCTCTTACTATGATAAGGGGACAGAATCAAGAGAAAATGAGGTAAGAGAACGCATCTTCCATACTGGGTTCTCTTACTATGATAAGGGGACAGAATCAAGAGAAAATGAGGTAAGAGAACGCATCTTCCATACTGGGTTCTCCTACTATGATAAGGGGACAGAATCAAGAGAAAATGAGGTAAGAGAACGCATCTTCCATACTGGGTTCTCTTACTATAATAAGGGTACAGAATCTATTTTTCGATCCGGAACCTATTTTAACTGACCAATGGCTGATGTCCTTCTCGTCACGTGGTTCTAATTTCATTGCGCCATGGGATGTTGTTTTGTTTGACCTCGACTTTCCTCTTGCGGTATTTCGAAACAGCGCAAAACTTGTACACTTTGTATTCTCTATTTCGTTTACTTCGTATATTAAATTTCGACTTTTAAACTGGTTTAGAAAGTTGAACTGATAGGCTGATGTATAAGTTAAATAAGACGCATGTCCTTAAATTAAATATTTTAAATAGATTTTTCGGATGAAAATACAGGGATGCGTCCCGCTCTCTGATGCTCGGTTTGTTAGAAATAAAGTTCTTTTCCGAAGGTTACAAAGCTATCAGAAGTGTTATGGTCAACCGTTTTCTACACTGGAAAAATATGTACTGATGGACCGGAACAAAAAACCATTTATCAGTTTATTATATCTCTCAGTTAGTACGCGAAATGTGATTGGTCAATTTAGAAGGCCGTACAGTACAGGACGGCCTGCTAAATTGACCAATCACAGCGCGTGTGTTTGTTTTGGTCGCCAAAATGTTTCCAGAGATATAATAAATGTCTTTTAGTATAAATACTCAGGTGATTAAACAAAATCGCGCGCTCTAATTGGTTGGCTATCTCGGATTATCAGCCGATAATCACCTCGACGAACAAAATGGCTGCAAGTCGTTCGCGCGCTTTTGATGAAATAAAAGTTTTTCGTGTTGTACAATGCTTTTTCTTTTTATTTTTTTTTAAATTATCACCTGTGTATTTATACTAAAACAATTGTTCGCCTCAGGCTCAGTGATTCTCGGTGAATATTCACCGATAATCACTTCGCCTGAGGCGAATAATTGTCAAATAAACCTCGTTTTCTCGGTCCGTACTGTAAGTTACGGATCCTCCTTTTTTCCGCTCGGAATTATGGCCCAAGCGCGGAAAAAACTTGGTCCGTAATTTACAGTACGGACCGAGAACTCGGTTAGTAAGAGGTATAAATACATACGCAATTTAGAAACCAAAATTTCAGTGGTATTTCGGCGTTATCCTTTATATCGAAAAGATAATGTTCTGAAACTTCTCGCTCTTTAAGATTTATACATTTTGAGATAAAAATGATAAGAGCATATAAATTAAGTGAAGTATACGGATTAAAAGTATATAATTTCGTTAGATTGATTCATGGAAAATAGGCCTATATAGAAAACGTGGGACTTATATAGACTATGGGCTTCAGTAAGAATACAAATTAGACAATATAAATTTCGGAAACTGGACATGTAAATATTTTGCATATTCTAAGACAGTATATATATAGAACAAACCAAAACACAACTAACAGCAACAACACTCACACCAAGTGTATGTAGAAGAGCATGATAATAAACATGATAAATAAAAGCTATTAAATGGTTCCGCTAGGTTATGCTAGAGTCATATTTTGAGCAACTATAGTCTGATTTAAGATGTCTGCACGGCATCAATCAGGGTACGTACCTGTTATAAAGAACGATATCCGGGACCCACACTATAGAAGGGTCCACGTTAATTTCGTCAACTCCTCCATAGTTGGAGGCGTTCCAGGTTAACAGTGGATTACTCCACTCCTAAAAGAAATGAGAAATAAGACTTTCACTTAGGGACGGATCATTGGAAAAGTGATGGGGGAGGTGGGGGGGGGGGGGTGGGGAAAAAAACAAAAAAATTAATGCAAGGGAAAATGGCAAGAAAAAAAATTCATGCAAAGAAGAATGTAAAAAAAATTCATGCAGAAGGAAGGTCCAATTGTGACTTTTTCACACGTAGTAAAAAAAATTCGTGCAGAGGGGTTCACCTGAAAAAAAATTCCTGCACAAGCAGTGAGCGAAAAAAAAAAATCGTGCTAGCTGAAAATTCACTTAAGAACTCTTTAAGAACTCCTTAAGAACTCTTTGACTTTTGCGTGGTTTTCATTGGCTTTCATAGACAAGCGGAATTTTTCCCGCGTTAGAAATACTGTGACATTTACCTGATAAGTGTACATAATGACTTGTAGAAGTTGTTCGTTGTCTTTCTGGAAATAAATAGAACGTTTTACTTTAGAATTGTCAGAATTCTTTATTCGGGGTTCCTAAGAGAGAACGCCCCTGTTGAAATTTTGGTTCATTTTTCTTGTTCAGTCGCTAATAATATACATGCAAAAATTTCAACGGACTGATTGGCTGAGGGCACGTCAATTAACCCCAAACAGAGCAAAAGTTGAGATTGAGTGCAAACGTTCAAATTGAATGCAGACCTTTGAAATTAAATTAAATTTTCATGTATATTATTAACAAGCAGGAGCCCATTACACGGAGCGTGCAACTCCCATACTTGGTCTGTCAAACAGCGTTTTCACAAGTGAGGTTATTTTTAGATCGTCTCTCCCGCGAATTGGTTTGGGAGAGCCAATCACAAGCTAGTGCGTGATTGATATGTAGCATGATAACCGCCTGTAGCGACAACGAAAAAAGCCGACATACAAGAGCCTTCATCGGAGTGTTCGGACAGCATTTCTGACGACAGTCAAGGTATTTACACAGAGAATAGAAGGTCCTATGAGATAACTGAGACACCGGAAACAACTTTTTTTCGCGAGAGAAGCCGCTCTAAAAATAACCTTACTTGTGAAAACGCCGTTGCATGAACCTATAGAAGTTGCACGCTCCGGGTGATGGGCTCCTGTAACAAGTTATTAAATGGTTTCGAGTGCATGTTTTTATAAAGAAGCACTCGTAAATTTTTCAGACAACAAATTGCACTCGGCCTACAGGCTCGTGCATCTTTTTCAGTCTTTAAAAAGTTCATTTGTGGACAATTATTCGAAACTGTACTCGAAACCATTTGATTACCAACATAAAATCACCTTCGCGGTCCCAATACGCTTCCGTGGTCCTAATGCGCATGCGTTAAGTCGGAGATTCATCTACGCGAAATATGCCTTATTTCAAAATGACCGCCTTTTATATAATCTTTTGTATTTATTTAACTTGATGCTTCGTTCAAGGTAAAATATTCTTTTGAATTTTAGGTTAAGAACGAGGCATCAAGGGACAATTTGAATAAAAACAAGTTTAAAGAATATTTAAATGGCGCCCATATTTGAATAAGGTGTATGGTGGTGTTCGTTATTATAGGACGATAAATACCATAGTTATTAGATTACCTGTAATTATTGGTTGGCAACCCCTGAACCACGTGATTCACGTGATTATACCTTCATATTGTTGTACATAGATTACTTTAGAGAGTTCTAGTAAAGTAGTTGTGCAGAACCAGGAGCCCATCACCATGGTGATGGGCTCCTGGCAGAACACGTGACCTGGCTCACTGCTTACTTTCCATAAATTATTCGCATCCAGCTACACAACAGAAATGTAGAGGGACGATATTCATAAAGATAAGGGGGGATTCTTTATGTCGCCCGTCTGAGTTTCAAACCTTTTCACGTCGCAACTTCGGAAGGTTCGCAGGTCTCTGTCGTAATTTCGCGTGAGCGGCTCGTCGTTCGTCGTCATTTCAGCTACTTCGTGTCGCCGTTTCAAGGCCATATCGCTTGTCGGAATTTACCCCTAACAGGGCCTCACGACACAGTAGTCATTCTAATACATTCTTAATAACATACCAAAGGTTACCGTGAGAAAATCAATCCCAGGTCAGGTTTGAGACTTTAAGTGATTTGAGGGGTGCTTGACCACGCCCCTTATCCTCTTGAGTTCCACACCTTCCTTAACAGTTTTCTCCCCTCTGCATATTTTTTCTCAAATTCGACGTCTGAACAACAACTGATGGTAAAGTGACCTTGTGACTGTTTATTATTCTGTGAAAAATAGGAATGGTAAACACAGCCCACTGATTTGACCATTTTAGCCTCCAGGAATATCTTGAATGAAGGGAGCTACTTTGCTCGCTATTGAGCTCGACGCGGAGAGAACTGACGATGATACTGGAAGTCTCTGATCATCAGAAATTTAATCGATTAAAACGAAACTAAATGCTTTCTTCTTACCAAGTCTATGATCTGCTTGAGTTTTGCACGAAATGTCACTACTACTTGATCGTTTCTTTTCAACACTGGGCGACTAAACTTGCTGTAGTTTTGGAACAAGCCATTAAGAAGTCTCTGCTCCTCACTATGGACAGCAGCTAGACAAAGAACAAACATAGCATAGATAAAAACTGCACAGCTCATGTGGCTCTTGGGTCGTTAATCTACAAGATACGTAGCTGTCTCGTGTCCCGAGGTGGCATTTCTCATCACACAAAAGATTCAATACGAGCAACCCTAAGTCTAATGGTAAAGATATGATGCTGATGATGATGATGATGAAGCTATTTAAGAAATAAGAACTTGCCTTCTGTGATTGCTGAAATGATTATTCCTACAAGGACCAGTGGACGCACCATCTGAGTAATAATAATAATAATAATGAACTTTATTTCAGTGTCAACTGTATCTAACACTAACGTACGTAATTTGGGACACTAAAGCACAAATGAAATCAAATCAAATCATGCTAATTAAAGGCTTATCCTCGGTGTAAAAGCCTGTTACGTTCACGAATGACGTTGAACAAAGGAGAAAAAGGAGACAAAACAATAGAAACTAGGAAAATAATAGTGAAAAAAAAAACAGAGAAAAACTTCACAGGTGTTTACACCGAGGCAAACCCAAATTAAATCAAATCAAATACAAAAAGAACAACAAAAAAAATCAATATGAAAAAGCTTAGACGTGGCAAATTTTCACCCTGGAAATAAACTGGCAGTCTTTTTGTCATACGTTACCAGTTTACAGTACACATAATTCTCTTTTCACCTCGACATGCTATATTAATCATTAATTCCAGACTTTCATTCGTCTCACTCGGAGCGTAGTTTGGAGAACACTCGTTGGATCATTTCTGAGGATTGCGTTTTCGATTCCCAGAGTGATTAAAAGTTTAATTTCTCCTCGTCTAAATCAATTACTTTCTATTTTAACTAGCGTTACGTGGACAATTAAGGGGTAACTCTCATCAAATAAAACTGAATTACTCCTCAGAGTTAAAAATTTGTTTATAGTTGTTATTGCAAATAGTTCTACGTCATCTTCGTATTTTCATTGTCGCTTATACTACAATTTTTTTTTATTTTATAAATTATTTTATTGTAAATATCCGATATTTTGATTTAACACTATAACGAGGGATTCAATATGAAGTAGTTTATTTAGGCTGTGTCAGCCAGCACATACAAACATTCCATTATTTACCCTTGGATTTTAGAGTAGCTTATGCAGCTAATATCTCCGAGCATTTAACCATCAGATGAAAGATACGCCATAACACCGGGAACTACGTCCCCTACTCTTTTCGAACAGTGCGTCGGTTCTTTTACGTCCCACAGAATCAATTATGAAGACGGTTGTGAGACGGAGCCTACAGTTTATCGTCATTATCCGAGAAGACTAGAAATTCTAACAATTTGTGGATGTCATTACAAAGGCGGCACTTTCTCCTAAATATTTAACCTTTCAATGCCACAGGTGACCCATGTATAAATTCTCCTTTACCTTCCAATATACAACTGCACAAACAGATGAAAAGAATCGAGAACATGATCAAATCAAGGATGATAAATCAATCAACCACCAAATTCTCCAAACTAGAACATAAGGAACTGTATAGCACTTGCTTAGGAGAATTTATACCCAATCTTGGCAGTGAAAGGGTTAATACCCTGAGTGCTGGTCCGGCCGGGGTTTCAACCCACAACCTCCCGCACGCTACTCCGGTGCTCTACCAACTGAGCTAACCGTTCGGCGATATAAGTCATCTAGAGCACAGTAATAATGTAGCTGAATTTACAAGGTAACCTGGATCTAGGTTGTTATAAGCAGGAAAAACTAATTGATGTGCCACGCAAGATACGAAAAACCACTAAAAAACACTCTTTAGATGTGGCCAGAAAATCTGTGGAAACGTATTCCCCATCTAGCGTTGTGGCACCAGACCTCCCTCGGGGAAGAGTCAGATTCATGGGCTCCTGGTAGATTGCGTAGATGGCGGATTAAAAAACTAAAGAAGGTTGCGGAGTCATGGGGCTGTTTTTCTGCTTTGTGTGGCGGTTTTCTTTACATTTTTGAAAAATTAAACGTTTACTTTGTGGTTTGCAGTGAATTAAAGCCGAAAGACCCGGAAATAAAACATTCGTATCAACAAGAGAACTCTCTTGTACCAAGCACTTTAACGAACACGTTTCGAATGGATTTTAAATACGTAAGCATTGACGATAAATTAACGTCGACACCGAATAAATAATGCAGTTCACTGGAGCTTTTTGGCACAGAAAAAGAAAGCGTGGAGCAATAAACCACGCTTGCATTTTGAGTACGTTGCAGCTGAACAACCTATAGTACGTTCAACACAATGGAACGGGGAAATTGCCACTTAAAACTGCAATTTCCTTTGTACAGATGAGAAGTACGATTTAAGAAGCTTCAAACTACCTTCACCACCATAATTCTATAATGAACTATTTTCGCTGTACGGTTTTAAGATTTTAATCTTAAGATTCTTTTGAAAGGTTTCGTCTTAGGTTAGAGGTTTCATTTCAAGAGGTCCTTCAGAAATAAACAGAATTTTGAGGAACTGGTATCAAACAGCATAACTACTAATTTCTCTTCATAAAATAAAGCAACCAAAAATCTTACCTGCCTTCTGTCTGCTTTTCGAGTCAGTTATAATAACTTCTTGAATAAATCTCTTTGTTTAACTCAAAAAGTGTCTACTGAAAAACGCTAAGAGCGATCGGTACTGAATTTCTTGAGTTGTTTACTGCAACGTGCAACTTCACAATCCAGTTAATAATTAAACCAAACTTAAGGATGCAACAAAGCTGCTGCCATTCAGTCTGTAGGTGCGTATGTTACCAACACGTTCTTTGACCACGCAAATTTGCACGCTTTCTGTGATCACACCCACCGTTATCATGATCACCAGGTTTATATTTCGATGTGAAACTAGGAGAGCCGTAAATCAAACATTTTGAACAAACACTATAATTTTCCAACGGAGAGTTTCCTCTCTCGTTTAACCTCGTGAAATTCCAAGCAAAGCTATAAACCAAGCGACGATTTAAGGATAGTTCACGTTATAAATATTTGATTGTTTTCCGAAATAATTTTTATTTCGAACGGAATTCAGAGATTGTAGAGAACGGCATAGCATGAAACTCTTGAAGGTGAAGTGATTTCGCAGAAAATTCTGCAGATATATAAAGGTTTTAGAAAAGAAAAACGGGGTTATAGGGTGACACAATGTTACCTTGTTCTAAGGGGCCTTTTTCTTCATACTCTTTTCTTAATCTATGCCGAATAAAACTTCAATCATGAAAATTTAGAACATCAGAGTGCAGTTACTGTAGCATACCATTGCTTTACCTTTTTGCTATTGAATGGTGTTATCAGCTTTCAATCGTAGAATTTCTTTTTCTTTTAACCAACAAGATAGTTCATTTTGAGCTTACCTTTAAACTTTGAGGCTTGGAATATTTTATTCCCTGAATGTTTTTCCCTGAGTAGTTATTAAGACAATGCCGGTTTAGGATGCAAACTCCACTGGTTTACGATTTTGTTCACCACAGGAGGCCTCTCCCTGCTTTTAATTGTGCCCACAAACGGTGTCAGTTAAATTGTGTTAATTAACATGTTTTGAACTTGCGTTGTACCGGTATCACAATGTCGTGGGTTTGAAGCCCTGTTCAAGCCTGAAATTTTCCGATATAATATATGTTGGCAACTGACTATGTTTTTCACATAACAGTGAGGTTCATTCATTTATTTAATGGTTGGTTTCCTACACTAGTAAAGCGGTTAAATCAATTTTCAGAACAACTGCCATATTAATCATGTGAATTGACACATCTGTAGCAACACTCCTTTCAAAGGTTAAGCATGAATTTGGAAGTGAGGTCCCATAGCAGCACCAGAAACTCGCACGTTCATTGGCTGAGACGAGAGAGATATATTTAACACGAAATCGTTAATTTGAAAGCGGAATTCAAACCATTCTGTTTATGATAAGTGCGACTCACGGAAAAGCCAGGAACTGTGTAACACTATCTCTGACAGGAGGCCAAGGCAACGAGCCTTAAAAAGGTTTTTATCGGGAAAAATTCTACCGTAGGTGAATAAAAGCATCCTCTGACAGTATATTGACTGCAAGTGTGTTGCGTGTCGTCAAACAAAAATCAAAACAAAGCAAAAAAACAAAAACAAGACAAAACAAAACAAAAAAACAAAAACAAACAAAACAAAGCAAAAAACAAAACAAAACAAAACAAGACAAAACAAAGCAAAAAACAAAACAAGACAAAACAAGACAAAACAAAGCAAAAAACAAAACAAAACAAAACCAATACAAAACAAAGCAAAAAAAACAAGACAAAACAAAGCAAAGCCAATACAAAACAAAGCAAAAAAACAAAACAAAGCAAAAAAAAACAACAAAAACAAAAGCAAAACAAAACAAAAAAAGTACTATTCATATCCATAAGTGCTGTAGGCATGAATGCATTTATTATCATCTCAACACTACAAATTAAAGCCACTGATAACAAACCTGTAGGTGTCTTCATTTTACGATACAATGTCAAGCATGGCTCTAGCTACAGGTACTTTTGGGAGCAACAAAATCGATCTACGCCAAATGAATTGTCTCGACTGATACTATTTGTGTTGTGCAGCTGCCGCTACCGCTGCTAATAATAGTGATGGAAATGAAAATAACTATGGCAGTGACTATGACTGATAAGGATAATAATGTTGGATGATAATAATAATTATAATAATAAGGATAAAAATGATAATAATGATAATAGTAATAATTTAGTAATAATGTAATAATAACAATAATAATAATAATAATGTAATAATAGTAATAATAATAATGATTTTGGAGTTTTTGGAGTTAAACATGCTGAAACTAAAAAAGGTGTACCCATAGATGGTCAATGATTGTAGTATGTATGTTTAATATTTCGTAAAAACTGAAACTTTGAGGCAAAAGAAGATCAATACTTGCTGAAAACTAGAAGGTTTACAAGCAAAAGAAAAACTCCTGGCAAATGCCAGGGATTTGCAAAGTGTCTGTTTTAAGTTTTTCCTAACAACTCAATTTCTCTACTACCCTGCTTTTACAATTCGTCTGTAAAAAAAAAAAATGAACAAGACAAACGGATTATAATGCTTATATTAGACACGAAGCAACACTTTCTACAGCCTCTTCCAGGCCCTCAGATGGCAGTTGGCGAGCGTCAAGCCGAGCGGGAAAACGATGACGTTCCAGCTCCCCTCGTTTTTTTCCCCCACTCGCCCTAGCGCTCGCCTTTTACCATCTGAGAGCCTGGAACAGGCTTCGCTTCAGTTTTACTACGCTTCACCACTTCAACTGTTTTATAGTATGCGGAAAGATTTTGGTGTCCACCGAGAAACAATGTAGACAAACTAGGCAAAATGCGGCACAATTTCGAATAGGAAAATGAGATACAGGGCAATGATTACTCCAAAAGCGATTCCAACGATTGCACTGAACTTAGCATCCCGGGAGGAATACTCTGCTCTCTTAATATCTCCCCTTTGGTAGCGCTGCTCCGTCTGAAAAGAAGACGCAAATTATTGTATGAAAACGATTGATAAATAACCATAGTTTATTATATAGACTACAGTGTTTTACAGAAATTTCTGCCACAGAGAAATATCGCGTTTAAACACTTATAAAACGTCGATGTTTTTCGTGTGTCAGTACGATAATTTTAAGCCGTTTCGCAGGCTTCTTGTTTGTTTTGGACAGTGATAGTAGTTGGAGTAGTAATAGCTAAGTGTATGACCTTATATCTCTCAGTTAAGCATTTAAGTTGTTGAAAAGTGTCCAAATTGATATCTCCCTTGTTCGTTGCGCTCACTTGTTAGATATTGATTTAAACACTGCAAGAGAAGTTTCATATCTCCGCGCGATAATGTATTATTCTTAATTCATTACACAAGTGCTGGGAGTATGGTGTACATGCATGCGTTATTGACCAAGCGTGAGGTCAAGATATATGCGGTATTGACCAAGCGTGAGGTCAAGATATATGCGTTATTGACCAAGCGTGAGGTCAAGATGGCTGCATATTGACAGAGTTATTTTTTGCGTTTTTATCGACCGAGACGTAGTCCAGGTGAATAAAAACGCACAAAAGTAACAAGGCCAATATCCAGCCATATTGACCGAACATAATTGGTCAATAAAGGCTTTATTATATCGCTCTTTGCTTTGTTTTGTTTCACGGGACAACGCGGAAATCCCCAGCGGGCACGATAGGCCCACCTTGCTCGCTCAGGTAGCCAATCAGAAATCGCGCAACGAGCCCTATAATAAATGGTTTCAATTCACGTGTATTAAATAACAAATTAAAACCAGTGAGCGATATGACATCATAAATTAGTGAATAAAAACGATATTAAGGTATTAGAATTGAAATGAGAAAGAGCATCACACCACAAATCGTGAGGAAACTGCAAAGCCAATTATGGCGTCAGGCGCGATGTGATTGGTCCAAATGATTAATAACAGCCCGTTAGATTGGACAATGGGACATGTGAAGGGACATGATGTCATTTCACTTCAGTGAGATGGTATCGCAGCTATAATTTTAATTCTCGGTTTCATTCACTGATACACATACAATAAGCAGTACAAAGCCACAGAACTGAGTGGAGCCTAAGTCGGTTTAAAATCAGGATTTGTGGGAGCATGTACGATGTAGTTTCTACCATACTAGTAGCGTCTTTATGTCATACCCGTTAATTATGGACGTGCGTATCATGGAAAACATAGTTTCTTTTCTGCCAATACCAGTTAGTAGCTATAGTCTAACCACTTTCTTAAAGAGACGAAAAGACAACTTACCACAAAGGACATGACAATGGCCAGAACTCCAAGTAACGGACAGAAGAATATGGAGATTATCGCAAGGGGACGATAGTATGGAGGGGGCGCTTCACTCGGCTCACCGGACTGTGGATGGATAGAGTTGTGAAGTGGTTAAATGTGTTATAGAAAAATCCGATAACCAAGATTGTTATATACCTAGACTTTCACTCAACAAAACGAGGGCTGTGATTGGTTGATTCTTGGTCACGTGTCCCCGATCAAACTTAAATGTATCCCAACCGGGATACAATTGCACAGTTGTTACCCCCGCGCCAGTTGTGCCGTCTTTGTTTGTTCGTTTTTGCTATATTTTGTCTAAGGGAAAGTCTAAATATATAACAAAGCACTTAACGTATGGTCCCTCGGGAAACTAGTAAGCTTTGTTTTCCCTCGAGTTCTGATGTTTCCCTCGACTTTGTCTCGGGAAACATCAGGACTCTAGGGAAAACAAAACTAACTGTTTCTCTCGGGACCATGCATTAAGTGTATAGTAACAGTAACACTGTCTGTGATTTAAGGTGGATCAAACTTTGCAAGACGCGAAATTTACGTTCGTACGTTCTTCGTAAATAGCGTATCCTGCTTTGTTCGTACCGTCGTAAAATATCTACATCTACATCGGTAAAATTCGTTAATTAGACATCACACCAATGTTTAAAACATTACAAAAAGTTAGAATAATAACAATAAAAATGACATCTACTCGAACGTGAAAAGACAAAGAGAATATCTAACTAAACAAAAAATTAAATAAAAATAAACAAATACAAAAATGATAGTCTTCTTAGGGTAGTGGGAAAAAGGAATAAAAATATACATCCTTTCTGGCATTTATGTTTAGAAATTTATGATATTACGACTAGAACGAAGTCTGGCTCCGCAGTTTGTATACCGGCGCAAGTAACTATTTTTGTCCATATCGGCGGTGCCAAGGTGAAACCTACGTTCCAGTGGCCCAAAGAATCACGCGGCACTCAACAAATCAGGTTTAAAACCAGTTAAGAAAATCAAGTTTAAAACCAGATATGAAAATCAGGTTTAAAACCAGTTATAAAAATCAGGTATAAAACCAGTGATGACCAGCTCGCACGTGTTTCCCCTTCGCTTGGTACTTGCATATATGGCATATTTTTTGCCGGGTTCTGATTGGACAACTGGACTGCGTACTTATTTTACAACTGGCTAGGGTTATAACTTTCGTTTTCGTCACCTTTACGACGGTTAATCGAATAATTATCGTAATGCGTGTATTACTAACCCGTTTCATGTAGGACACTTGCGGTTCCTGGAAAGAAATATAGTTAATTTAAATCAAGGAAAAAATTGAACTACAGGAAATAGACTAAAAATTAATAGGAGGCAGAGTGGTAGAGTGGTCAGGATGCCGGAATTGTAATCTGATCACGGTCCCGGGTTCAATTCCCGTCCTAACTTCATGTTTTTATGTCTCACGCCTAAAGGCGTGGAAAGGTAAGCCGGTAATGTAAGGTAACCGCAGCATTTGCTAACATGTTAACATGTTTTTTGATGGCTGGAAACTGCCAACTAACCTGATAGGCCATGGTGTTCTTGGTTTCAACGAATTTGACTTTTTTTCCTGTATTGAAACTGAAAGCAGAATTAAACTTGTTACACTTATTCTCTAATTATGCAACTTATAATAATAATAATAATAATAATAATAATAATGATAATAATAATAATAATATTAATAACGAGACATTTATATAGCGCTTTATCCAAGGCTCAAAGCGCTTTACAACACTTTTTGGGGGACTTTGCCAGACCGCTTATTAAGGCGCAAATTGCAGCCACGCAGTTCACAATCTTATCAGAGTGAATATTAGGATACACAGGTGCCCCCATAACAGAGTAAATGATAGACCATCACACCGGGGACTACGTCCCCTTCTCTTTCCGAACAGTGTGTGGGTTCTTTAACGTCCCACACCAGTACTGTGAGACGGGACCTACGGTTTATCGACGTTATCCGAGAAGACTAGAAAGTCTAACCATTTACAGATGTCATTACAAAGGAAGCACTTTCTCCTCAGTTATTTAAAGACCCTGAGTGTTGGTCCGGTCGATTTGAAGCCACGACCTCCCGCACAGTAGTCCAGTGCCCTACCAACTGAGCTAACCGGTCGGCGGTTGTGTATTAGAGTACAGACTGAATAATAATTAATCAAGTTAATTGGAATGGAGTGACCATGCCGTGGAGTGAGTGAGTGAGTGAGTGCTAAAAGTCAGTCTAACCTCGGAAATCTTTTGCACAACTATGTGATCCAAGACCGTGCTAAAGGACGCACCTATCCCAGTAGCTCTCCGTAAAAGATAACACCAAAGCGGGAAAAAAGATAAGAAAAAAGCCTAACATGTCGAAAGTGTTAGTGACCAAGGTATTGAAGGTTTATCTTAAAAAAAAAACACTACATGCTATCATCCATTCCTATAGTTTGCAGGAGAGTTTGTCGTTCCACTTTCTTATTCTTCGATTTGCAGTTAAGTCAATTGTGAAGAATGCCTGCCTCACTTATTTAGAAAGCTGTGTTCTCCACAAGTCACAAGACAGTGGATTTTTGTATTTATACGGGGGCCTGCAAGGTAGCATAGCTATTAAAGTCTGATACAAGTGGCCTGCAAACGTCGTTGGCAACTGCATTCGTTCCGTTGCGTTCCAAATATCTTGAAGGACATAAAGGATGGTGCTCACAGACTATGGCACAAGAGCGAATTATACTTAAAGTACTTCTAAAGTTAGAAATCGAAGGTAGTAAGTAGTATCGTTTGAAAAAGTGTTAGTGGTGTCAATAAAAGTTTAATCAAACTCCTTTGAAGGACTTTATTTACCTGATGTCTAGAGGCAGCGTCATGTACACGTCAGTGAGCACTGCTTATGTCGTATATTCTTTAACTCCCTCGATTACTTTACATTCCGTAAATTACTAACGGTTTTAACACCGTAGCGGATAGATGAGGACGAAACTGCTAAAAAATGTCTACAAATATTACAAAATTACTGGTATGGGCTCCTGCCATAACAAGGTAAACAAAAAGTTTGACTTGACTGAGTACACCACTTGACGCAAAGATTTGTGACTAAATTGTTTTAACGCGCTAAACGGCAAATTCTGACTCTGATGATAACCTCCGCTCAATTGATTGTTGAAACTACAATCAACATCAACAAGCGTTTTTATCAGAACTCCCGGGGGAGGGGTACCTTAGGAATTTCTGGGTGGGGATGTGCCGCTGGAACCCTGAAACCCTTAGCCTATACCAGAGCCGGTTCAGCTGAATTTTGCTACCCTATACTAGAGTAAACCCCCCAAATCACTCCTATTCTAGAGTAGCTGTTTTCCACTGACACAGTCTAGCCAAAACAAAACCTTGTACCACAATCGTTTCTCTCTCCAAAAATGATTTTATTTATACTAGTTCAGTTTTTTTTTTTGATTCTCAACCAACTGGTCAGTTTCGTGAAAAATGATACCCTATTCTAGACCCAAACGCTCTGATTTATATACCCTATGCTAGAGTAAACTGCTTGAAAACCATACCCTTCACAGCGGCACATACCTATATAGCCCATATATGGCAGTAGCCCCCCCGGGTCAGAACTACTTACACCAAGACGATCGAACTCGACAAACAATTACTGAGACGTTTTGGCTCAAACCATTCACAGCTAAACAAAATTCGTTGGTTTAATTTATTTGAGGTTATCTGTCAACCGACCCGAACGAGTAAGCTGAACGAGGTCGTCGACAAGTTAAGCTTTTTTGCGAGGTATCTCGACACGCAGTAGGTAAAGACACAACTAAGTATGCTAATTAAACTATTTTCAATCAGTTAATAGTTTCCAATCGTACCTCTGATGTTTAAAACAAGCTTCTGATGTGAAAAAAGTTTAATTCAGCTGGCATGAGTTGAAAAGTCGGTCAGCCACTTTCAAACTGCGTCATTTTTTAAAATTGTTATACAATATTCTAATGCACCCGTAGGGCTGACATATCGTATCACGGCCATGTCACTGTGCCATGTTTTGACCAACAATTACAAACAAGGAAGTCAGTTTTTGCCTCGATTGGCGTCCTTATATAACTGGTTTTTGATAACGATCAAGATTACAAATTTTGCAACGTCTCATCTTAAACGCACTCTCTTCATTTTGACAGAACGTTACTTCACACTTACCTCGTTCAAAAGAGGGATTCGTCTACACTCTTCTTATTTTCCGCTCTCCCCTTTTAAAACTTTATCAACTTCCTTGAAATGTCGCCTTTCAGTAAACTGACTTGTGTTGGGAGGCTGTCTCACAGGGTACTCTGATGAATCACTTTATCTGAAGGGACGCAGCCACAATCCTAGCTCTGAACGAAATCAAAATCAATTATCTGTAGAAGTATGCATCATTGATGCTATACGATATTAAATTCAGCATCAATAGCGAGGTCACGCATCTATTTACATTAAAAAGTGATGTGGTTTTCACGCAGTAGGGTAGGGAGGGGACTGATTGGGCCTCAAGCGTGATAGCCTCATTGTTTCAATAATTCATTCGTAAATATATAAAAATGTAGATAGTTTTGCTAACACACAAGATTACAAGAAATTAGACTCTTTGTCAAACTTACAATAGCTTGTTCGTCGCACTTATGTACGAAGGGATTAACAATTTATTTTTGAGGGGGGCTGGGCAATTTTGTCGTGTCAAGAAATTTTTTTCCCCTTTGGGTTGTACAAGAATTTTTTTTTAGCACCTTGACCCTTTTAGCACCTTTTTTTCCCTTGGCCCTCTGTGCACAATTTTTTTTCTATACTTTTGCTGTGCAGGAATAAATTTTTTGGCAATTGCCCAACCCTTCCACCCCTCAAGAATAAAATGGTCCATCCCTAATGTATGGAAATTCTGGTGGTCCGTTTTCCCCTTGGGCCCATTCCAATCATTCCACGTTTGGCCGATAGTGTCCTCTCCAGTGAGAACTGCATAAGCAATCTGAGGCGTTCTTCTTTGGTGGAAAGCAACAAATCAGTGCAGAAGCATTAACTCTTTTATACGCTGTTAGTGTTTACGTGCAGATCTTGAGGATAAATTTTGGCGATCAGAGAAACTTGTAAGAGGTATGTCACGCATTGTACACAAACAGCAGAACTTGTTTTGCATACGTATATATGTTTCGTTGATTGCTCTCGCCAGCCAGGTAATACCTATCAGAGACTGCTTGCATATAATGGCACACTTTAAGTATACCCAAGATGTGCTGTGGTCTTCTGATTTCAATCTCACCAAGCCTGGCTTTGTATTCAACCCTCTTGATTTCCGAGTCGATCAAATTCATTTGTGCCGTCAAGTCTGACTCATTACGCACAATTCGAAATGAAACCTTAAACCTTTAGTCGCTAAGATAAATATACCAAAGGGTTTTCTCTAACTTAACTGCAAAACATTACGATGTTCGTTAAAAGCGACGCGGTATCCTTGTGTTGTTGGCATGCAGGAGGCTCCCTTGGGTACATGTCACTACGTCGATGGCCGCCATAATGATAACGGTTCAATTTCTGGCATCTTTTTGTCTATATGTTCTTCATTGTTGCTCTCTGCGTGCCCTTTCAAGTCAATTTAATCTTGATCAAGAAAATGACACCAAATATGCCCCTGACTTATTGTACGTTCGTTCGTGATATTGGAAAGAGTGCTGCGAATGAATCAGTGGGTTTCCAGTTGTGTTCGTATTGTTCAAACCATTTCCTTATAACATCACCATTATCATCATGGTCCAAAGTAGGAATTTTTAATACTAAGGAAACGTACTTCTAGTTCGTAGATAGCTTTATACAAATATATTATGTTCAGATAATCAGAGTTTTTATAACATGTTTGCCTTGATCACATCAGTGGCGTGATTACGTGAACTAATGAAAATGGATAAATTGCTGCTCGTTAGACGATTTTGTCGGTAAATTCTACACATATATCAAATGTTATCTTATCTCAAATGTGTAAAATAATTTCTAGAAAAGCCCAAGATTTGACCGTAAATTGTATTCATATTTTATACCTTAACACATTTCGCCATCTACTCATTTGCATCGAGCTTGTTTTCTGAGGTCGGCCAAGCGAGACAACGCTTGGTGGTCGCATTTCATTGACTTTTATTCAGATCGATTCTTAATTGTTTCGTGTATGAATATTGTATTAACGGCCTCTAAATATCTTAATTATGCAGTGGTTCGTCATCCAATAGTTCGTTTTTTTTTTATTTTGGATCATCCTTGTCCTTAAGGTGTCACTTTGTCAAAAGTATTCAAAAGGAAGTCATTCACTGTATGATGTACACTTAGGAAAGAATTAGTGGAGCATGTATCTGTCGTGAATCGTGCGCGTTGCATAAGAGTTTTTTTTTTAATAGTTTTTATTGATTTGCAAACATGTATGACAAATGTTATTAATATTAATATTAATGATAATTACAAATAATAACTAATAACTAACAGTTAATTTAATTCACAATTTAAATATTTAACAATTTAACTAAATGATTTTTTAGTTTACAAAAGAAAAAACAGCTAAGTACAAAGACGGCATTTCCACAAACAGATGTTGCATTAACAATTATTGAGAACATTTATTAGCTTCTCCCACTTTTGAAAGTGAAAAAATAATTTATTTTTTTCCCTGGCAATATGGAGCTCGATATTGGAGACACGTTTTGTCCTAGCAATAAAACCTCTAAGTGTAGGTAAGCTGTTTTGACATTTCCTAGAATAGAGATAATATTTACCTAATAACAAAATATGATTAATTAAAATATAATCTTCTGCAACATCAAATTTTCCAAAGATGATAATGATATCCGGCTCGTTAACAATCCCAACATGATTCATAATGCATAAGAAACTCCAAGTTTATATTTCGAGGTTTTTCGTCTGGTTTTAGCTGGCTTTTAATAATGCAATTTGGAATGACTGACAATGTGAGGGTTTGCACGACGTCAATGTAAGATGCCTCATATATACAAACTTTGGGTGCGGTGTTTTGGTCTGGAAACCAACCGTTTGACGTCCAAGAAATCCTCTTTTAACAAAGACAGCACTTTATAAAGACCCCGAAAACAACTCTTGTAATATCGTAGTCCTAAAAAAATGAATTTCTCAGCTGAAAGATGGCCATAATTATGCTATGTGCCCCATACAATAGGAATTAGTTAAAGATAATTTTGCGTCTGCCATTTTAGGAAGCACTGAGTTCACAGTAGAAAGATGATGGAGCGTGGAATCGGAGTTGAAGACGATGCGGCGTACAAGGTACGGTGTAATTTATGAGCCTAGTTTAATGGCCTTGCTCCCACGAGTCTTCTATAGCTCGGTGGTAAAGCGTCCAAACTACAAAAATTTGTAAAATTGTTGAGACACTTGAGGTAGAAAAACACCTCCCTTTAAATCACCTACCGGCATAAAGCCTTGGTTATTTTCCAGCTCCACTCTCGCTCTCCCCTTTCAATGTTGAATGTTTAAGCATGGTTTGTATCATGCAAATGAATGTATGAAAGACCATAGATTTGAACTGCGGAGTAATATGTAATGGCATTAATTGATCATCGCAGTTATGTTCACAACTTAAGCAGCTGTCAAACTAAGGCCTGAAAAAAAAAAAAAAAAAAAAAAAAAAAAATTCAGGCCTGAACGATACCGGAGCAGTGTTCCGGTATCGCATAGGTCTTGAGTTCGAATCCCGTTCAGGCCTGAGTATTTTTCAGGCCTTTATTTCACAGCTGCTTAAGTTGTGTAAATAACTGCGATGATCAATTAATGTCATTACATGGCTTGTATCGTTAGCAACATTGATAAGAGGGGGGAGGGGGAGGGGGAGGGAGGGAGTGGTGTGAAAACTTAAGCGTGTGAGACCATTGTTAAATTATTGACACCCCACTGCAGTGTCACGAGAAAGTTTGCACTTTGTTGGAATAATCAGGTCATAGGTCCGACTCTTATTGGGAGAACCCGGATTTCTCTTTTCTGTGTTTGTTTGCGACATGTTGAAAAATACACCTTTTACATTTTAGAGTAAAATGTTTGTTTAAATTTGGATTTTCAGGAGGCGAGTGAGAAGCTTTTGTTCAGTGACGGCACGCGTGTAGCTTTTGTGTTAGTGTCTCTCCTTACTCTCTTCCCTATTGGGATCATTGCTGTCATTTTCTGGATATTGGTATGTGCCATGTATTCTCTTGATTCTATTAAAAATTCTCCTTTTGGAACATAAGTAAAGGTTCACAATAATAATACAAAAAAAAAAACATAAAACAGTACCATTTTAGAATTAATATATCAAACTTGAGATATAGAGGATATTACATGGCCGCGCGGAGATACGAAATTTCTCTTCGAGTGTTGAAAAATATTTCACGAGTGAGCGCAGCGAACGAGTGAAATATTTTTTCAGCACGAGAAGAGAAATTTCGTATCTCCAAGCGGCCATGTAATATTCTGTTTATTATATAGATACCAATGAAATATGATGCTGTGATGGTAATTTCCTATTGGCTGAGCCTGAAGTAGTCATGACAACCGTGATATCTTCACATGTGAAAGATAAAAATTGTATCTTCACTGGATACCAAATTTTCGTCACTGGAAAAATCCTGGTATTTTATCGGTGTCTATATAATAAACAGTGTTTCATCACATATCAAACACCGAGAAGAGAGCTGAAAATATGACGCGCATCGGATTATTTTTAGCGAAATTCGAGGACTTTGATATGTGATGTAACACGTGTCGAGTGTTTGGCATAGCTTTTCGAACGAAATGATTTAGAACGGGAAATAATCGAAGCAAAAGCGAGCCGTGTTTCATCAGATATCCAAACACGTCACGGTTTGCCTGATTTCCTTTGTCTTTCCCTTTTGCATTATTAACGAGTTTGAGAACAGAGGATCGCGCACTTATTTCATATATTTAGGTAACCATATATAATGATCTATTAAATAGATTTAGGCAAACCTAAAAGCGGAGCTCATCACACAGTCCCTCCAAAAATGCTTGAAAACTTGTAGAAAGAACTCAGCTTTATGCTTATGTCCCTCCAAAAACGCTTGAAAACTTGTAGGAAGAAAATTTTTCCTCCAAAACCACTATGAATAATCCGTTTCTTCAGCAAAACATTGTAGACTGCTGTAGACTGCTGGCTGTAGGTTGTGTAGCCGAGGCAAGCCGCGAAAAGCGCGCGAAAAACAAAGCCTCGTTTCGGTTTAAGACCTTCTAAATATCCCGGATGACTATGGCCAACATGTTGGGGCAACATCGTCGTTGTCGTCGCTAGGCGCACGCGCCCGCGAGCCATGCCGCTAGCCAAACGCATGGTTTTCTCAATTTCTATCCTCGCACGGTAGTTATGGGGCTCCGCTCTGCGGCTCTTCGAGCCGCTGTGGAGCTCCGCTATTATTTTGCTGTTTAGACACCAATGAAATGCCAGACCATTTTACGTATTAGTGTCTTCGGTAATTCTAAGTCGCGATTTACTTATAACCTTAGCAATGATGATCTTTTTTTTGCACGTGTGGTTCACCTGTTAATTCGTTGGTAGATATGATAGATAGACTCCCTTTTCTTCTACAAGACGAGCCTGCCGATATGGTTTTCCTGTAGTTGAACGCTCACTTTGTAGTTTCCATTCACAAACGTTTCACAAAATGCCCATCGTGTTTGCTTAGGCTTCAAAATGTTCACCCAATAGAGTTCTTGATCAATGTGGCACTTACAAAAAATGAATATTTGTGAACAAGATTATCTGGGCCGGTCAGGTTGTTTAATAAAACGTGTCTATGCTCTAAGTAGAAACCGGCGCGTTTTCCACTTGGCCGGTGGGTGCCAAAAGCGCGCGAATTTTCTCGCGCCAAAACTTGCGACCTTACGGAAACTAGACCTTATACGATTGAGGCAAACCGTTTTGACCTGTTTTGGTACATGGCTAACTGTGCCTTACTCTTTGCGCTGCAGGCCAGACGAGCTTGGAAACAAGGGCGCAAGAAGCGGGCTGCGGATAGTTATCACGAAGCAGAAACTATGGCTGTTGTGTCCATCACGTTTGGTCTGCTGGCTGTGCTGACTATTCTGATCTGTATTCCACAGTTGAAGCGTGGCATTTTATAAAATGTTCTGTCTATATAGTTATAAACTGTCTCTATGTTCCGGCAGCTTCATTCTTTTTATCTGTAGTAACATTCTGCAATGTTAGAAAATGTGTCTGTGTTGTAATTTCGTTTTAAAAACGCTCTCTTTCGTAGGTGGAGTCCAGGAGATTAATGCTTAGTTTAATTCAGTGTAAAAGGGTTTATGCAGACACGACTCCGAGTATAACACCGAGTATACCACTCCAAGTTTAACACCGGTGAATTGTACTTTATTTTCTATTGTACCGTTTGCATTAGGCTCGTATCATTTTGTTTCTTCTGTTTTTTTCAAACTGTATAAATTTTTTAATTACCTTCCCTTTGCTTTCTCACCTAAATTTTTGAAGGCTAAATTTCCTTGTGACTCCATACTTCATAGTGCACCAACTCTGCAACCTTGACATTTTGAGTAAGCGATTGGCTTATTATCTCAGCTCATTATCTTTTGGTGCAAGTGTATTTTGGTCGAAAGAAAACAAATAACCGGCGTCAAAAAAACCTTGCTTCACAGCTGTTTCCGAAAGGTATCAATGAGGGTGCTTCTTTGGTATATATATAAAGTGTAAAAGTTGATTACTCGTAAAACAGTGCTCAATACGTGAACGTAGAGCGAAGTAGTTGTTTGTTTGTGTGTTTTTTTCTCCCGCAACAACTATATATATATAATATCAAAACAATTGTTCTCTTCAACCCGGTGAATATTCTGCCACTATTCACCTCGATTTCAGAGAACAATTGTTAATTACGCATGTTGTAGATGTTCAGTTTAGTTTTGTAGTTTCCGCCAAGGAAATAAAAGACATTGTGGTTTCGAATCGCGCATTATTTGTCGACTTATGAATAGTTGTTTCAGCTCCATGCAAACTCCTTAATTTTGAGTATCCGCTGGTTTCATGCAAACGAGAACAGTGATATAATTTTTGCGCCAATGTCATTTTAAGCTTGGGGTACCTGTGGTGTCACATCAAGGCTTGATTCTGTGAGAGACATGATTAGTATAATTTATTCGTCGATCGTGCGTTAAAACATCTTCCTTTTGTTTATCGTTGACCCATTCGCACTGTGAGAAGTGAATTTGCAAAATTAATGACAATCAGCCATGCGCATATTTGGCAATGTGTTTCAAAATTTCAGCGGTTTTCCAAGAATCGAAGAATCCGGACGCTTCTAATTCTCTGTTCGAGTTTTAGCAAATACTTCTGACGAATAGTCTTCAGGTTCAGGCATCCTCGAGACCGATATTGAATCGAATTCAAAAGAAGTGATATATTTTTTTCTTAAAGAGTGAGTACCTTGTAGTTAGACCTTGAATCATATCAACATTCAAACTTCTCCACGGAATGAGGGAACTTTGTCATTCACCGTGATGAGATGTAAAGATCAGTTATCCAGAGTTTTGGTCGCTGTTTTGGATCCTCGACTGAAAAATCCCGGTTTGGACCATGAAGAGTCTGGCAACTTTAGGCTGATATCCAACCTGAGGTTTATATCAAAAGCAATCGAAATATGTGTTGCAAGTCAATTAAACAAACACATTGGCGATCAGTCTAAACGAACTTTCGCAGTCAGCATACAGGAAAAGACAGGGGATGATTTTCCGCACAGGTCCCTACTTCATTGTGCATGCTGTAGCCATACGGTTTCATTCTGCAATAACAAGAAATGTTTACATGTGCATCACCCTAAACAATTTGTCTGCCGCATGCATAATGATGGGCTCCTGATACGCGTGAATAACCGGTAAGTACTGCTGTATTTGACTGATTTTTTGTTGGCTAAAGACTGCTCAAATTGTGCCGTGTCCCAAATATAAAAAAAAAGAATTCAGGAGTTTGAACTTCATTTCTCAAACCAAGAGAGAATGAGGTAATGACGCAAAAAAGAAAGTTAAAGGAAATCAGGCACGGTGACGTGTTTGGATATCTGATGAAACAAGCCTCGTTTTTGCATCGATAATTTATCCTAAATAATTTCTCTTGAGAAGCTATGTCAGACACAAGATACATGTGTTCATACATCTCGAATTTCGTTAAAAAATGCTCCGCTGCGCTTCGTACTTTCAGCTCTCTACACGGTGTTTGGTCTGCAATGAAACAATGTATCGAGTAATGACATTAATTGATCATTGCAGTTATGTACACAACTTAAGCAGCTGTGAAATTAAAGCCTGAAAAAAACTCAGGCCTGAACGGGATTCGAACCCATGATCTCTGCGATACCGGAGCAGTGCTCCTGAACGGTTCGAATCCCGTTCAGGCCTGAGTTTTTTTCAGGCTTTAATTTCACAGCTGCTTAAGTTGTGTACATAACTGCGATGATCAATTCATGTGATTACATATTACTCCGCAATTCAAATATATGGTCTTTCATATATTCATTTGAATCAATGTATCTAGTGTTTTACATTTTTCTTCATGAATTAAGTGCAACGCCCGATTCAACATAAATGAAGAGCATTCCTACACTTGAAACCAGTGAGTTTAATTATGTAAATGAAGTTTGGCAGCGTCAAATCAAATTCAATAATTTTCCGTGATATTAACATGTGTAAATTAGGGTAATGTAAACTTGATGAAACAACTTCTGAAAAACATGAAAACAGTGGGTGTTGAGCTTCGCGCGCTTCGTCTGAGGGTCTCCCAGGGGCTTGGAGGAACATGGGAACGAAGGTAAAATATCGTAGGGAACAAGGAAACAAGACTCCTGTTTTAGGGAACACGGGAACAAAAACTGGTTTCCATATAAGAGGGTGGGGGAATTGTGGGTAGTGGACAAGTGGCTAGCAGATATGTTATGGGGAAAAAATAAGGAAACGATGCGTGAACATGGGAACAGAAGGCAATTTTGGAAGGAAAAAAGGACCCCCCCCTCCCTGAGAGATCCTCTCATCTGGTGCTGACTGGTTTGGTTTCCGCGGCTGGAGCAGATGCCGGTAAAGGACTTTCCTCGCCGGGAGTATTAGAGGTACGGCCGTGAGACAGGGACCACACTACTGAACCAACCGACGACATTATAACTTTTAACACATCCGATATGAACGATTCCTAATCAGCGTTAATCCCACTGACTGCCTCCATACTTGTGAGACTTTTAGCATTAGAGCCTGAACTTAAGGCCCGAGTTTCCGCCTGTAATCCATGCAAGAAGGGTTAACAATGGAATTCTTTGATTTTGGCATATGTTATCTCATCAATTTTGGTGAAACAACAGACAGAGGTACTGACGATCTTAGTTTCTTTTTCAAGAGAGACTAGACCGCCTTCTCAAATCTTTACCAAGGGCTGATTTGGCCCTTGAAAAATGACAGAGATGCCAGATTATTAGACATGAGCTTTAACAGATTTGGCGGAGTTCAGGTGGTGAGTTTTAGGGAGCCTCATAAGATGGCAGATTTTGACAGGAATGGTAAAAATGGCAGAAAAGACAGACTTGGGGAAGTTTATCAAGTGGGAGACTTGCCAAATCTGAAACGCTCTCGTGGGCCCTCGCGAAAACAGTTTGTCAAATCGCCAGATCTTCCATTTCTGCGATATCTGCTTCGCTTCCACAGACCCTCGTTAAAGCGCATTTACTTATCTGTCAAATCTGCCAAAATGCTCGGCGAAAGTTTGCCAAATCTGGCATTTGTGTTATGGGGTGCATTTCTGGCCATACCACAGGACTTAGTGTAAAGCGCACAGTGTGGTTACAAATGCAAATAGAGTTTATTTTTTCCCCTTTAAAAAAACAGAACTATCAATTATCCCTCCACTTCTAGTCTTAGGTCTACTCTGGGACCTTAAGTCGAGGTAACTTTGGGCGACTTCGGGCGATTTAAGGCGACTTAAGCAAAATTGACAGAAAAAAAAACATGACAACTTAAGGTGATTTAAGTGAAGTTCAAAAAACGAGCAGGAGTGCTTTATCAAGTATAAAACACGAAATGCGAGTTTATTGAACAGTTCAAAAACGTTTTATGTAGACTTATTCATTGTTACACTAAACTTTGGATTTTGTTGTATTTTGACCAAGAAAATTGAACGCAAATGTTAGCCGTGTCTATATCAGATATTAAGACACCCTTTGTATTTTCTTTATGAATTATTCATGTTTTTTGAGGGCGACTTGAGGCGACTTTAGGTCCCAGAGTAGGGCTAGTCTTTAGCTTTTAAAATGGCTGACTGCCCCTGGAGAAGACAACTAACGAGCATTTATTGCGTCGTAAAATTCTATTGGCTGAGCGGTTATACTGGGGCTTAGCTTAACGTGTTGAATATAAAAACTGGCTAGCATGCAGGCAAGCAAACAGAAACACGATGCCAAGGACGATACTTCTAAAAAAAAAAATAATAATTTGTTATCCTCTAATTAATTGCGGCGGTCTTGTTATATTTTCTTTCTACTTTTATTTCAAACTGTAGAATTTTCCAATTTTTACGGCTCGCATTACATTCCAGATTTCTGTACGTGACTTTTGCCGTCATACACTCGCATATACTAAAAATGTTGTTTTGCGGAGGACGGCACAGGAACCTACCAGATTGCATTTTGAACGAGCAGTTTGCTTCGTTCATTAACGCTATTGTTTGGAGTCTTCTTGCTCGATGTCGTCGGCGTACCTTGCTTAAGGACCACTTAAGACTTTACCTACTACAACTCCGAAAAAGAAAACGCTAAAACTAAACTTTGTTATAGTGTGACTGCTCGAACCGAGGCCACCAATGTAAATTTTCATACAAATTTTGACAGAATGTCTGTTTTGACTCTAAACAACAGATTTGTGGCGAATTTCTAAAGACTAAGATGATTCTTTTTCAATCTTGATATGGTTTGTAAAATTATAACCAAATTATCTGGATTTTAAGTATTGTGGGGATAGTTTCTAAAGAAACTGGTGCTGCGTCGGTGGGAAATTGGAACACAAGAAAATGGGTAAATCAAGCGAGTTGATTAAGTAAGTTATACCACCGTAAGGTAAAAGGGAGGTGCTGACGTTTCGAGCGTTAGCCCTTCGTCGGAGCGAATTACGAAGGGCTAACGCTCGAAACGCCAGCACCTCCCTTTTACCTTACGGTGGTATAACTTACTTTATTATATCTCTCAGTTAGTACGCGCGCTGTGATTGGTCAATTTAGCGGGCCGTACTTCACTGTACGGCCCGCTAAAGTTTGTTTTGGTCGCCAAAATGACTCCAGAGATATAATAAATATCTTATTAACCTCGTTTTCTCGGTCCGTACTGTAAAATACGGATCCTCGTTTTTTCCCGTCGATTTATGGCCCTTGGGCCATAAATCGACGGGAAAAAACTCGGTCCGTATTTTACAGTACGGACCTCGAACTCGATTAATAAGAGGTATTAATCAACTCGCTTGATTTACCCATTTTCTTGTATCTGGATTTTAAGCCAAATAAAAAACATTTTTTTAGAGATTCTATTGTTAGATACTCTATCGTGATTGGATAATTTGCATGATTAAATTTGTTTAGGTGGCCTTGCTTTGAGAACTAGTACTGTGAAGATAATAGAGCTTCTATGTGTAATGGAGAAAGCGAAATGAGTATAAGCAGTGAAGACATTTTGTTAGCACAGTAACCCTAATTCACTTGTATTAAATCATATCACCTACAAAAAAAAGATTCCCTTTCTAGCCACGAAATGCTGTAAACCCATTAAATTTTACTGTAAAAGCTTACGGAAACAACCTCGTTCCCATTCTCTCCTCTACCCCTTCTGGAAGTCTGTCACTATAGTAAAAAGAAACTGTAAAATTTTAGGCCAACCCCAAAATTAAGATGAAGATAAAAAACCCAATGCCAAACATCATGGAGATAACGTTTAACCACATGGCAATTCTGGAGTTCCTCGATGCGCCAACAAAATCCCCTGCATTGTACGAGCTATCCACCTGTTAAAATAATCCAAAGATACCCAATGGTGAGCTAGTCTCCTTCGCAGTCATTATAAGGGTCGTCACGCAACGCTCCTCCCCACTAACGGCTGCTCACGAGAGAGACACATTCCTTTCCCTAAAATTGACCAATAAGAAGCAGGCTTCTATATTCTGGAAACCTGGTCCAAGTCGTTTCGCACGTGTGCATCTGTCATGTTTTGTTTTCGCGCGCACAGCAAGCGCCCAGCAAATATGACGAGGAATTTGATTGGCGTAGCCAATAACAATAACGTGCATTCTATTGGTTCTCAAAAACAAAGGGAAAGGAATGTGTCTCTCTCGTGAGCAGCCGTTAGTGGGGAGGAGCGTTGCGTGACGACCCTAATAACGGCTGCGAAGGAGACTAATGGTGAGCTCGTGGATAAAATGTGAACACGCGATTAGTACGATGACTGTGATAAGCTGTCGACAGAACGAAACTTCAAGACGATCGTAATTACATAATTAGAAGTAGTTTAGGTTTACCAAGGTTAAGGTTAACAATAAAGGACTTCGTCTTAACTAGCAGTGTGCAGTTGTTTACTCGGGGCTTTTTATTGATGGTTTTTGTCATTGGCCAGTTGTTTAAACCAGTTAGTTAGTTAATTAGAGAGAGTCTTGCTCTAAAGTTTTAATTACATGGGAAATCCAACGTTACTATTGTCTCTGATGTTTCTTTTGTTGTCCGTTATCCGTGAGATTTCTGACCAATCAGAATGTCCCACGAGCTATTAAGACAATGACAGTTTCTTAGCTTCGAGCGGCCTTTTGCAACAATTCATCACGGACGTTTTCAAACATGATGATTCTTCCGGTTTCATGAAATTGTTTTACGGAAATAAAAAGAGCAGCTCAAAATATCCTACCATGCCGATTTGTGTTAGTATATAGTTTAAACTGGTGTTGTAACAGTTGAAAGAATTTATCAGGATTTGTATGGGAAAAATACGCTTTGCTATCCAGCCACGCTTCAATGATTTTCAACAAACCCTGGTATTTTTTCAAACCGCTTTAAAATTCGTAATGCGAGTGTAATGGTGTCTTTTAAAAAAATTATGTCTTCTTAATTATTCTAAATTGCAGAAACATTTGACTTGTTAGTAATAATATATAGGAAAAAATTTAATTTCAAATTTCTGCACTCAATTCCAACTTTCTGCTCTGTTTGGGATTATTTTGACATCTTCTTAGCCAATCAGCGCGTTGAAAGTTTTGCATGTATATTATTACAGACCAATTGCATTACAATTTCCGGAGCAAAAAGTGTGGGAATAAATTAAAATTGGCATTCGGAGAGGTTTTTCTCCGGGTACTACGGTTTTCTCCTCTCCACAAAACCAATATTTGACTTGTTTTGATTTAATTTGATTTAATATGATTTGATTTGATTTGATTTCATACGCACTTTACAGTTTCCTCAATTAGTACGTCAGGGCTATGTAATTGTTATCATTATCATTATTCGGCGAATATCTCCGGTAGAGACACTTGTCGGAATCTCTTTGGGGATTTCATTTCTCTTAGCTTAATTGTTAATTGGCCATTTGATAAGTTCATTTTAGCCAATAAGAACGGTTCTCTTTTTAGGTGTGTCAGACAGCAATAGTTTTCATAATGTTATCAAGCGACAAACGGGATCTTTTGGGGAATGGAGTTCTATCTCGTGTTTCCCACACACTGCTTAATGTTAAAGATTCGTCTATTTTAGAAAATCCTCAGTTTTATGTTAGTGGTTGTTGCTCAGGTTATTATAATCAGTCATGTGACTGGTGGATTTACTGGAATGGTTACGTGGTGGAAATAGAGTCTCAGCTATTCCAGATATCCCCAGAACTACAATCCGGGACAAAAGACCTTGGTACGTTGGACGAGATATTGCCACGAATATGTGATGTCTTTACTGTTTGCTTTTACCCTTTTGTTTTACCCTTTCTCTGCTACAATGCTCCTAACCCCGATCTAGCCAATCAATGCTGATTTCTGAATTTGTTCGGCAAACACATTGAGATCCCAAACTTGAAAGGATGGGGGAAGGGGAAGGGAAAATAAGGTTCCATTTAGCACATTATTGCCGAATTGTGTTACCAAACATTTTGGCCAGGATTGTGGATGAAAATGGATGGAGATGGGGGAGAGACTTGGACAATACCATTGTGGAGTAGATGATGGCTGCAAGTCCAGTAGGCCAAAAACAACACAAGCAGCTGAAGATGGACAAAGCAATGTAGTTGTTAGGGCGGATTGGACTGACCACAACTGTGGGCGCCTGAAAGACAGAAAAGACGATATCATATCATATGGCTGGCTACGCAAGCATGCAAGATAAGGTGAACCCTGAGTTCTGATTGGCTTGCCCGCTTGGAATTTGCCCCTTTGTCCAGCGAAACACAATAAAACATAATGGCCATATCATAAATTCCTTATTGAAAAAAAATTGTCGGTAGAGGTGGCTGGGTATTAGCCTTCTTAGTGCCTCGTTGGTCTTGATCTCGACTACGTCTCGGTCAATAAAAACGCAAAGAAGAACTCTGCCAATATGCAGCCATCTTGACCTCACGCTTGGTCAATAACGCATATATCTTGACCTCACGCTTGGTCAATAACGCATACATATTGCTTGGTGCAAATTACAGAGGATGCAAGATTTATAAAATAAATGTTATGTTTAACTCCGCACAAAGCGAAAACGTTGGGTATAAATTTGCAGCCTGTACTGTCCTTATTACAGAACTTGGTCTACGAACAGGAAAAATGAAAAGGAAACGTTAATTTTGCCACCCAAACGTCTTCACATTTCACATAACTCCATTGGGGGGCTCGAAGACTGGATAAAGTGTTGCCAAAAAACATTTATAACTCATAAGTAGTAAGAGAGAGCCCTTAGAGTATATCGATCGGCTTAAGAATTGCTTGAGCTTTGTTTTTTCTTGGATCGATAAAAATCAGATTACATCCTCCAAAAGATGTTTTCTGAATAAAGTAACAAGGGCTTCCTCGATTCTTAAACAAGCCTGTTAAACGAGTATTGTTTACGACCCACAGTGCTTTACGTCTCAAATTCGTCTAACTTACTGGTGCGCCCATGCTAACTACTGTTGTTGACTGGTTTACCACTGGAGCCGGTTGACCATACATCGCAGGCTGAGCAGTGTATGGGTGGGCAGGGTAGCCAGGCTGGGCAGGATAACCAGGTTGAGCAGGGTAACCAGGCTGAGCAGGGTAACCAGGTTGAGCAGGATAACCAGGTTGAGCAGGGTAACCAGGTTGAGCAGGGTAACCAGGCTGAGCAGGGTAACCAGGCTGGGCAGGGTAACCAGGCTGGGCAGAATAATCGGGCGGGGCTGAGAAGCCACCTGCAACCCAATAAGGTTTAGAACTTCAACTAACAGAAAGCCTACAAGACAACGGCAGCAACAGCGAAGACGTGTGTGTTGACCTTAATCATTAAATTCGCACCCTTGGATTTTCTGAGATCTTAGACTTTCAAAATAGAGCAATGAGGTTGCTAAACGGCCCGGGGGATACTCCCAGAAAAATTGGGTAGGGGTGTGCGGTCCGCTTCCCAAATTCCTTATCTTATTTATGACCAAAACCTGCGATTTTCCCTACCCTATTTATGACCTGACGCTTAAGTAAAAAAGTAAAGTAGTAAAAGTAAAGTTAAGTCAATAAGGCTGTTCTCTGTTCGTACAGAAAAGAGTGACAAACGTAATTCCGCTACAAACTCAACTATTTATTTGAAACTGGCAACAGAAATTTGAGTAGTCTACAAAGGGAGCGATCGCTTAACTTAAACATACGCTAAACGCTAACAAGCTATCCTTTAACTTTGAAACTAAATAACTTTAGTCACGACTGACAGTATAACTCACGAGCTCCATTGAAATATCCACTTGAGGGCGAATTCTTGATTTCTCCTTCGGATTTCTTAGCTTCACCAGTCACGGCAAATGCGATCTCGAAATAACTCTTGACTACTTTAGACTCACTGCGAGCATGCGTACGTAAGACGTCTGGGCGAACGACAGACTATTACTGAGCGAACGTCGTAGTGTTGATTGGTGACGTTCCATATATACAATAGGCCATTTTAGGGACCGACCATTAGAAAAGTGATGGGAGGGGGGGGGGTGGGGAATTTTCAGCTTGCACGAATTTTTATTTTCGCTCCCCGCTTGTGCAGGAATTTTTTTTTCAGGTGAACCCGACTGCACGAATTTTTTTTACTACGTGTGAAAAAGTCACAATTGGACCTTCCTTCTGCCTTAATTTTTTTTACACCTTCTTCTTTGCATGAATTTTTTTTTTGGCATTTTCCCTTGCATGAAATTTTTTTGGTTTTTTACCCACCCCCGCCCCCCCCCCCCCCCCCATCACTTTTCCAATGGTCCGTCCCTTACAGTTTTGACCTCAGGAACCTAGCCTCTGAATAGAAGCGAGGCTGGAGGTGAACTTGCTTGGTTACAAACCTCCCCGCCTTTCATGTGCAAATCATATTATTTACATATGAAGAACAGGAAGGTTTGTAACAAAACGAGGTCACCTCCAGCCTCGCTTCTATTCAAAGGCCAGGGTACTAAGCACACAACTGTAAAATGGTCTATTATAGAGAAGAATTACCTAATTCGGTTACATCATGCTTTAGTGTGTTCTAGAAATCTCCAGAAGGAATGTTGCGTGACTCACTAAATATTTGAATATTAACGAAAGTTCTCCTAACAATCTGCAAACATGGAAAACAGCGCGGATGGAAGGAGAGGCACGATGATGAAGTAGCTTCTTCCAGAAAAAATAAAATTCAAGACTATGGTGCAAAAAGTCAGTACCCTGTTTATTACCAAAATGGAGGCTAAATGGCTAAAATCGATACCTTATTTATGACCAAAATGACTGAGAAAACATATCCTTTGGGGCCGCACATACCTATATAGCCCATATAAGGAAGTAGCCCCCGAACTAAACGGCCCCAGGGTAACCAGGCGGGGCAGAGTAGCCAGGCAAGGCAGGGTAACCTCCTGCAACCCCACAAAGTTTGGCACTTTAACTAATCAGATAGAAAGGCTACAAAATAAAGCCGGCAACAATGAAAACGTGGCCCTTAAGCATCAAATTTTTAGGAGATCCTTTAGAGAATGGGGATGATAAATGGCTATGCATGGTATTGTTTAATCGGTACACATCTCTACCTGTGTTAATGTCCTTTGTAGTCATGTCTTGATATGGTAATCCTTTGCAAAGACGCACGTGGCCTGTGAATGAACGAAGCAAACCATAGCAGCTCATCAAAATGGGCCAAGACGTTTTTAAGGTAACAGCATCGTCGAATACAGAATGGCATGGACAAGAGACTAACAGCAAAATACCTCGAAGCAACGTCTCAAGTCCAATTTTTCCCTGTACTATCTAAATGGGTAGTAAAGGAATAAGCTTACAAAACAAGTTTACTAAAACAAGAGTAGCTCTGTATTACTCACTACGATGATGATGATGAAGGTAAGAACTTCTACTCTTGGTTTCTTTTATTTTCATTTAAAAGACCAAACAGGACCGACTCTGTCATATCACATTTTATACTTTTATTATTACTGAAGATTTTACCGAGTTTTAAATAAAGGATGCATGCAATTATGTATGTATATATATGTATGTATGTCTGTCGCGGAAGAACATCAGAAAGAAAAGACATGGATCTTCCCCAAGAATTGGCTACAAGACGAAGTAAACAAATGGACACCTTCAAGAAAGCAAAAAGGAACAACATTCCCGTATCCTTTAACAAATCGCAACCGGATAAATTATCTGTAAGTGGTAAACTGTGGCCAGCAGGTCAGATGCTGGACATCTACATACATACATACATACATACATAAACTTTATTAAAGTTTCAAGGTATTTAGCTAAAAGCTAATTGTGGACACTATAAATAGGTAAAATGAATATAATATTAGATTAAATCAAGTATATATAGGAATATTAACAATATATTCTTAAGATATCATTTATATATAAAATATCATCAATATATAAAATTATTACTGATAAACAGTAGGACAAACAGGGAACAAAAAGACAAACAAATAGATAGACAAAACAGACAATCAGGTAGACATACAAACAAACAGACAATATAAGACAAACATCTAATTGATCCAAAATTCCCTTTAACCTTTATTTTATGCTACTGGGTGTCGCTCTTTACCACCTTTGAAGTTAAAACCCTCCCTTGTTTTCTTTTCGCTATCTTCAAGTAGCTCTGTGAATGCTCGAGAGTGGAGAAAGTTGCTCAGTGTTGAGTGAACCACGAAATCAAAAGCCCATTCCTTGACTAGTTCGATTTTAAGCTTTCTTTTGATTGCTGTTATCGTTGTCGCTGTACCTGTTCTTTTTGCCTTTCTGGTGTTTTTTTTTTCTTTTCAATCGCTACGTTTCTTTTGCCTGTATCCCATGTGAAGTCTATTATTATTATTTTATTACTTTACGTAGTTGTTTGTTATTATTTATTTGTTGGAGCAAAGATAATTTTTGTAATCTTATATTTATATGCTAAATTAAGATAATGAATCTTATAATCGCGTCATTAAATGTCAGGGGTATTGGAAATAATGTCAAAAGAAAAGAGGTATTTAATTGGCGGAGACCAAAAAAATTTCTGTATACATTTTGCAAGAAGTCCATTGTTCTGAAAACACCGCAGACACATGGTGTTACGAATGGGGTTACAAAGCGTTTTTCAGTTGCTGCTCGAGCAACCAAGCAGGAGTTGGCATTCTCTTCAACAATAATTTTAGTCTACGCGTTAGTAAAATTTTCTTAGATCCAAATGGCCGATTTATCATATGCGATATCACAGCAGACGGCAAACTTTTGACCTTGGCCAATGTCTATGTTCCTAACAACGACGATCCTGATTTCTTTCATGTTTTCTTTGATCATCTCCCGAACTTCAGGTGCGATGAAATTATAATCGGCGGTGATCTTAATTTAGTATTAGACATTGAGAAAGATAAGAAAAATGGTATTGCCAGAACACACCAAAACGCTTTAAAGGTAGTACAAAATGAGATGGAGAGTCTGGAGCTATGCGATGTTTGGAGAATCCTTATTCCAGGAAGCAAGAGGCTTATTACCTGGAGGCAGAGACAGCCAGATATTCATTGAAGACTTGATTCTTTTTAGTTAGTCAAACTACGCTTTGTAATTATATTCATGCAGACATCACTCCAGGTTTCAAAACTGATCACTCAGTCAGTGATAACACTTAACCTATCTGTACACTCAAATCCAAGGGGAAATGGTTTCTGGAAGCTGAACACGTCCCTTCTTGCCGATACTATCTTCGTTGAAAAAATAAAAGCCACAATACAAGAAACAGCTAATGAATATAAAGTTGACAAACTCGTTAATCCCTTACTAATGTGGGAGATGATAAAAATGAAAGTGCGTCAAGAATCAATCTTTTACTCTGCATCTATAAAAAGAGAGAAAATTAAAAGAGAACAAGCGTTGGAAAAAGAAGTCGCATATTTAGAGAAACAGCGGGACAATGCAATCGTTGATGGCCCCTTAAAGACCTTAAATCAAAATACTTCTGAGCGAATTAAGGCCCTAAAAAAAGAACTTCAAAAAATTATTGAATACCGAACCAAGAATACTAAATACTTTCTCAGTCTTGAAAAGAAACACTTCAACAAGGAACAATAAGCCAACTAAAACTCAACGATGATACTCTAGTCACAACAGACAAAGACATTTTATCTGAATGCAAATATTTTTATGAACATCTGTACACCTCGAAAATAATCCTCCAATTTTAATCTTTTTCAGCAAGCAAACGAAACAAAAAAAGTAAGAAAAGACATGAAAGCAAATCGTGCCAGGACAAGACAGCAGGGACTGAACAAATAGCGCTCCGGCGATATTGGCAGCTATGCATATGCCAAGCCACCCCTGAATCAACGGGGTAAACCATGGATCTACGGTGAAAGCTTTAGATAAGATCAACCAACTCACTTAAACTATACATGATCCTTGATTCATTTATTCGTGATCTTTATAAAGAAACAGTGACTGTTTGGAATTGTAGAAATAACTGAAGATACATTTAACGAAACACAAAACTGAAAATAAAGGAAACGCTTACGTTATAATTCTTTACCGGGACGGTGGAAAGAACGACCGATAAATAAAGAGAACCAAATGAAACTCCGAATATAAATTCATCCCTTCTCCGTACTATTTTCTCCTGTCTCCGAATAAAAAGTGTATAAAAAACTAGTATCAGGTAACTTTCTTGTCAATCAAGATTGAGTCACGCAACGTGACACGCACAATCAATACTAAATTGACAAATAACGTAACGCAACATATCCATTATCTTGACTCACTGTGTATACCACTTAGTATCATAACGTTCGTATTTTCTTCCATTATTTCCTTTTACTCGATGTAAGCTAATGCATGTATATCTGTTTTTATGTTATGTTAAAAAATAATTTAAAGAAAATCATTCGAGCGAAAGATTCACGGGAATCAAGCCAAAACTTAGCCTACGACACAGACGCATTTCCGAAAGTTTGTGCAAGGGAAATTTTTCATATCAAGTGCCGCCAGGCGGATAAAGAATGTGTCAATCCCGCAGGAAACCGGAGTTAATTGTCTGCGTTTATTAACACTCCATTATTTTTAAAACATATTTTAGAGCGCTAAATGAAAATCTAGCTCGGAGTTGTTTGTCAAAAGAACAGTAGGCATTCTTATTGCATATTTGTACCATGTCTACATATCCTGCATAATTCATGGCATTATAAGTTAAACACAAACATATCATTTTCACTTTCGTTTGTGTGACAATGTTTGTGTGTTTGTTGTCCTTGTGGTATCCGTCGTCCATACTTGTCTAATACTCTGACAAATTCATGCACTGCATTGTGTTGTATTGTGTCGTTCTAGAGTGCATTGTTGAACAATTATTATGGTCATATAATGCAATGCAATGCATAAATTTGTTGGACAACCCTCGACATACGTAGCTTTCGATTCTGGAAATTGCTTCCGGCCCGTCGAAAATGAAAGCTTCTAAAACTACCAATTCTAGGTTCAATGTTAAGATTCACTAAGTTATCAGAGAGCCCACATAAGTGCACAGTAACAGAACCAGATTTCATATGAACAAAGTCTGAAAACCACAACCACCGAGGAAGGATTAATTAATTAGTAGAATATGCAGACGAATATTGGCTCAGTCTCAGTGGTAACAAACGTCAGAGATAGTTTCTGGACAGAACTACGCGGAAACAGTATCGATCTGCAATCCGTATAAATATTTATTACTATAAGAATAGTAATGCAATACTGCAGTACTTTAAGAATATTACGCAAGGAAAGTTGCGTTAAGTTTAGCCGTGATTCGCATTTGATCAGTAACTTGAGAGTCTAACAAGGCTGAAGTCTCGCATTCAAAATCTACTCACTTATGTCTTAGCCGAGTGCCTATGCTACCAGTGCTAATATAACGTTAACAGTTTACCTGTGGGAGTGAGGAGTCAACGCTCAACAAGAACAGTCAGCAACACAGAAATGTTTGCACACTGGCACTGTGCGAAGTTGCATGGATTACTTCAGTCACGATATTTACGTCATGAACCCTGTCACGTGGGTTCATTGTCCCGCATGGAAGGCAAAAATCCTTAGATAAAATGACAATAGGTTTAACAGGCATCGTAAAGCGCTTTCTTTTTATATACATTAATTATTAAACTATTCAATGTCTTCAGCTTCAGATTTGTACTCAATTTAATATTTACATGCGAACAATGGAGAGTTGGGACACGGGGGCATAGTTGGTAGAGGGGACTGGTTGGGAAAACCGGCAAACTTGAAAGGAATGGGGTTTCGCGTTTGAGGTTGATAGAACAAGTCACGTGACAAGAACCATGACAACACACAAACAAACATGGCGGACGAAAGCCATCTCTTTCTGTTCGGAGATGATTTTGACGCGATTTTAGAGATTCTAGAGACTGAGGACAAAATCGAAGATCACTTTGAAGACGCAGTGACTGAAGTAAGTAAAACAATCTCGTAAATAGCGTGATAAAATGTAGAAGATCGCTGTGCAGTAGTCATCGAACCTAAATTTGTCACTGCAGATGTTTACACTACTTGCAAGTTAACGATGTACTAAGCGTGGTCGGAAATTACACGAATTTAAGCCCCCAAATCATCTTTTGATTGTTGTTTTCTTTATTGTCGTGTAACACGCAAAATCAACATTTTATCTAGGTCTAGAAGGACAACGTCGAATGTCAACACTGTCACAAAAGGTGCTAAAGCAAGGGTGGCTGGAAGCGACGGTTGTAGGTCGATTAGCCCCCAGTCGATTAGCCCCCACGGCTAAGTCGATTAGCCCCCACGGCTAAGTCGATTAGCCCCCAGGTAAAAGTCGACCAGCCCCAAACGAAAATCTGTTTTCAACTTACTAGATTACTCTTCTTCGGGTTTCTCATTGTTTTACTAATGCTTGGATTGTAACTTGCGATCTAAGTTATCTACTCGTGACACTGACATCGGCATTCTACTGAACAAACCTGCGATGGTCCACGAATCAAACTTTTTTCATGTTGATGAAATTGTAGCCTGTTGCGATCGAGAAAAATCAGTTGATCTGATCGATTAGAACTGTATCTTGTAAATGTTCTTTACTTCATAAACATTCAGAACTAAAATCTCGTTCTAAAGATCTTAAACCAACCAAAGTCATGAAGTTTTTAAACGCAAAGTAAAGATTAGAGAAGAAAGGAAATCCGGTCACCCTCAATGGACGAACGAACGAACAAACGATTTTAAAGTTATTGACTTCAATTCCAAGCATCAGTAAAACAACGACATACCTGAAGAAGAGTAATCTAGTAAGTTGAAAACCGATTTTCGTTAGGGGCTGGTCGACTTTTACTTGGGGGCTAATCGACTTAGTGGGGGCTAATCGACTGGGGGCTAATCGACTTGGGGGCTAATCGACCGGATACCGAAGCGACATATAACTGCTAAACATAAAACTGTCGGTGAAAAGAACGATGCCACGAGCGAAGGAGAAGGAGACCATCGATGCCAGCTTACGTCTGACGTTCTCACAAGAATGGTCAATGAAGCCAAACAACGATTGACAGACAACAGTCTTCCCTAAAAATATCAGACAGGAGTTGAAGGATTACAATTTTACTGGAATCAGCGAAGAAGGAGACGAATTTATGAACCTCCAAGATGTTTTCAAATGCTTGGCTAAAAAAAAAATGGAGAAAAATGCTATTTAATGTTTTACTCTACTGTTGCTCTAAGGTCAACAAGCTATTTTGTTGGATTGCCAAGGAATGCTGCAACTTTGCTTTCTACTAAACTTGCTGACCACATGCTGTCCTACAGTAAGAAACAAGGTTGTACCAACTCTTCAGCATCTGGGGCCAAGTTAACTGAGAAAGAAATGGCTGGATTACAATACATTGGAGGCTATGTGCTGAATAAGATTCATCACAAGCTTGCTCAATCAAAATGTAGCAGGTCACCAGAAAGTCAACGGTCAATGTCATTACTGAAGGCTGGTAGAGAGGAATCTATTGATGCAAGTCAGAAGCTTGTGTCCTGTCTGAGCCGTGGTGGGTTATGGGGAATTACTAAGGCTGCAGAAAAAAAAAATTTTTGCAGGCAGAAAAACACTTCAGGTCATCAACTTGTAATGCACCTATCAATGTAAGCCCCGTCGGGGGGGAGTGCGGGCAAGGGGTGGGGATTTGACCAAGGAATCCATCTCCTCAGTGGGAGGTTTGATCGTGCACCTTTGCTCGGGGGTCGGGACATTTGATTTGCTCGGCAGAGAGACTGGGGCCAAGACAAAGCGTGGCTACCTGGCATCGTCTTGCTTGTCTTTGGAATAGCGTGGGTTTCGGAGAAGGTGAGTTTTTTTTACCGATATTTATCTTCATACTTCAAGTTTAAGTCACAAATTGTGCAGAACTATAAAATCAAAGTGAAACAACTCAAAGAAAAGGGACTTCGCAAAGAAATAAGCAATGGACAATTCTGTTCTAGGGGGAAAGGCGCAATGAGGGAGGATGGCTAAATCGCGTAGGTAGGTGGGTCGTGGGTCGTGGGTCGTGCGTCGTGCGTGATAATAGGGCACGCTTTGTGGATAGTAGCTCTTGAAGAAGACTCTTGCTCGTAGAATTTAAAGGCACCGTCTTCCTTTACACGACCCTTCACATTCATGAAAAAGTTTCTCCGATAAAATTCAGTAAAGAAAACGTATCAGCGAAATATGTCTTCCCCGGCCATCTCCCATTTTCCCGCATGCTCCTTGTCCACTTTGCGTTTTTACTGAAATACACATGCGTCTAAGGAAACCACTTCCGGTTTGAAAAAAGTCTCTAAGATAATCGCGGCTTTTCACGTTCACTTTCTATGTCGTTGGTAACAAAATTATAAACTCACGAACCTCCATCGCTGTGCACAATAGTAGCAGCGGATTTTCTTCCTGCAAAGAAAGGATACGTGATTTTGTATACAGTAACAGAAGCTCTTACTTTTAACACAAAAGTAATCATGGCTAAAAAATGTTCTACTTACCAGCGTATCTGCAGTTGCCTCCGCCACGGCGAGTACAACACTGCTACTGAACTTCGTCGGTTTCTGCTTGCACTCTAGTTGGCAACATTAGTTTTTGGCCAATCATATGAGAGCGTTCCCACGCTTCTAATAAGACAATCTTTGCATGATGCATCAAGAGTTTGCAACAAAAACATACCAAAACTCTTTATGGATATCTTCCGGATAATGTCGGACTTACTTTTCACAGACATCAGACCGTTTTGATACTCGGGTTGGTTTCACTAAGAAGAGACGGACCGGTCTCGCTTTATTCAAAAATTACGTGTGGAATCAACCCGTAAGACGCAGGACTCGCGCGCAACTCACGACTCACGACCCACGACGCACGACGCAAGACGCACGACGCAAGACGCACGACCCACCCACCCACGCCAATTAGTCAATCTCGCAATGAAGTTATCCCTATGCGAAGTGCCAACCCAAAGGCCAGACCACAACACCGGGAACTACGTCCCCGCTACTGTATACGATCAGTGTGTGGGTTCTTTAACGTCCCACTAGGTTGTTATGAATAAGGGTTGTGAGACGGGACATAGGGTTTATCGTCTTTTTCCGACAACAGTTTAACCATTTTCAGAGGTCATTACAAAGGCAGCACTTTCTCCACAGTTAATTGAAGACGCTGAGTGTTGGTCTTGCCGGGGTTTGAACCCACGACCTCCCGCACTGTAGTCCGGTGCTCTACCAACGGAGCTAACCGTTTTGCGGTTAGAAGCCATCTCTTGGTTTCAGACTTGTGTAAGAAATGCTGACACAGTAAAGCTTTCACCTGTGAAATGATCTTAAAACGATCTGTGACTTACGATTAGTTAGAAGGGAATGAATACAGGTTGTGGTTCAATTCTCCCTTTGGTTTAAATTTTACTTTCTTTTTTTTAATATGGTAATGTATGGTAATGAGTTTGAGACAAAGGAAAATGAAATTTAACCCAGGGATAAAATTGAACAACATACAGACTACAAACATGCGAGCGAGTTACTGCTTGCATTTATCTACGGTGATCTTTTGGGTTCTCGATCAGGAATTTGTAAACAAACGTACACATCCCTGAACCCATTACGAAGCGGCTGTTAAAGTTAATAACAGCAACTGATAAGTCTTTAAATGGAAATTAGAAAGCACTTTACGACTCTTGAGAAACGTCTTGTGCGGCTTTTTTGCCTTCCATGCTTGGCAACAAACCCACGTGATCAGATTCATTACGTCACACAAAGTATCTCGCAGCTAACAAAGCCCAGACTTACGTCTACGTCAATTGTACATGCAAATTCGCAAAGTTCTAGCACGCCTTATTTTCCGATTTGGTGACTACTTGTTGAGCCTTAACTCCGCACTCTCACAGGTAAACTGATAAAGTTGTTATCATTGTTAGGAAGGGTATTTAGTTGAAACTAAGTGTGTGGATTTTGATGCGAGACCACAGCCTTAAAGTTACTGCCGACCAAACGCAAAGTACAGCTAAACCTGATAGTAATTCCATTTCATCATGTTCTTATAGTACTGCATTACCTTACTGAATGTAGATGGTTGCATTTGAACACAATTCTGACTAGAAACGATGTGTGACGTTCGTTAGCTAATGCTTCATCAATGGTATAGTTTTTAGCCGAATTGGTTAAGATGAATCTCTTTCCATTACTGCGTGCTTATGTAGTCTCTATAGCTTAGTGAATCTAAGCAGAAAACAACGAATTGGTAATTTTAAACAAGTTATCTCTTAGAATGTGTAAACGATGACATCCGGGAGCCAATCCTGCGTCAGCTAGTCGTGACGAAGACACTTCCACGGGTGGAGGTTTACAACAAGAACAGTAGAGCCCCTGGAAACGTATACTAATATGTCCAAATACAGATCGTTTTTCAGTTCCATATAAGCCAGTAAATCTCCTGGGCAATCTTAACCCTATAAATATTAAATGGTCAGTCCCCTAGGTAATGAATAGCAGATATGTTGTTTAATAAATAATATCTAACCACATAAGATAACCACAGACTTGAGACTCATTTTCTCCCTGTTCCTTTAATGTCACAAGGTTGCAGAGGCGGTCAAATGCTTGTAATCATCGCTTGAAGAGTAACTTAAAATTTTGTAATTGTGGGGGGGAGGGGATGGGATTAATGGACTAATCATTAATAACCATTATTTCCTTCCCGTCCCTTCCCTCCCCCCCCCCCCCCCCACAAGGGATGGAAATAATATCTAACCATAGAAGATAACCACAGACTTGAGACTCATTTTTTTCCTGTTCCTTTAATGTCACAAGGTTGCAGAGGCGGTCAAAGCATCGCTTGAAAAGTAATATAATTATAATTGTGAGGGGAAGGGATGGGAAGTTGATTGCAAACCAGTCATTTAGCGTAGAGGGAAGGGCTACTAACAGCTGGTTGTAGAAAGCTCCTAGCTAGTTGGCAGCATAGATGTCAGTATTATGAAGAAGGTCTCTACATGTACGGTAATCATTCATTCCAGACATTTCGGTGACAATTGGGGTTCAGCTTTTAGCATCTGCATAGATGAAGATGGTAGGTCGCATGTAGATCCCTTCACACCTATCTCCCACGCCACGCAAATCTACCATTATTGTATTTAACAAATAAAAAACATTTTCCGTGTTTCTATCGTGTTTTAGTAAAAATCTACTTGTAGACTAATGCAAATGCCGCAATCTGCTTGGCTGAGTTACTGCAGAGTATCAGTCATTAGACAGCACTTGGTTGAAGATCGCGTTTTTAAAATGGCGACGTATGGGCGCTTTTAGCGAAGTTTCGCAGGAAGATTGATTGTTTTGATGTTTTTATTTTTCACCGACACATGTTTTGTTTATTATGATTTTTACTAAAACAATTAGATTATTCGCTCTCGATTTCTATCGGCCTCATCAACTATCACCCCATAGAAATCTCGATCTCATAATCTAATTGTTAAATAGAAACACGGGTGGAAGTTTGGGAGAACGAGAAATGCTGTGGGAACAAGAGCGGATAGGCGAGTGTTTCCACAGCTTTTTCAAATTCTCGCAAACTTTCACGAAGTGTGGCGCTTTATGAGAGAACATACGTACTGCCCGAAAACACTAGGAAGACCCCTGTAAGATCGTATCGAGCGTTCCTTTCCCATATTTGCCCTTTGCCCCAGCACAGTAGTAGATGGTGCTATTTTTAACTTCTGTTTCGCGGGAAAGAAAACAAATATATTATTACAACGACCAACTGCGCTACGTACATGTAAATTTCTGATGCGAATTTGTACTGTCGCTTTTAAAATGACGGAAACCGCTTTCGCGGGAAATATGAGTTCTAAAAATAACCACATCTGCTACTGTGCAGGGGACGCCACCCAACACATAGGAACGCTCCTGGTGCACAATAATAATTTTCCTGCTTCAGGGTCATTATTTCAGGTTACCAGTGAATGAGTTGAAAAAGGTTCAATCTACTTTTGTCTGACGATAAATATGAAACTGGTGCTGCGTCGGTTGGAAAACAAAAACCCAAGAAACTGAAAGTCCCAGTAGAGACCAGCATCCAATTTCTCATTACAATGTTCGCTGCTCATCAACAATTCATGTTATGAGAATAACGAAAATGATCATCAAAAAAGAGTTTCATTGCTATTTAAACAAATTCTCCTCATTTGTACCATGACAAATATATGAGAACAGTTAGGAGAAAAGGAATATTGATATTGGGGCTTAACCCTTTAAGCCTTAAGGGGTGTCCCAGTGACGAGTAAAATCGTCTAGCGTTAGCAAGAGTAAAATCTATAAAGTCACTCTTAAGGTGTAAAGGGTTAATGGGTTAATATAAGTGAGTTTTACCACCGTAAGATTTACAGAGTGCTGACGTTTTGAACACTCGAAACTCTTTTAATCTTGCGGATTTACAACTTATTTTGTCAACGTATTTTATAAACATTTTTTGTGGGTTGTCACAAAATTGTACCAAAAGGAGGGAAGAAACATCAGTAGATAATCCCTTGTTACACACCTGGCCACGGATGTGCTTAGGAATCAGGAAAGTGACGGTTGAAGAGATACATGACAAAATGATTTTCAGCTAAGCAGTGTTTCGTCGCGTTTTAAACGAGGACAAGGAAGCGAAATACTTCGAAAAACTGCTTCGACTTAATTGAGATGGCGATAAAACGCTGTGCGCAGTGTTTGATATAAAACTAGAAGGGCACTCGGTAGAGCGCATACCTCCGCCCCGCCACATATGTACATCTGATATGACACTCATCTGGATCTGAGATCCGGAGTTTAATCCGGATAAATCCCAAATTTTAATTGATTGATCCTGGGTATATTTGCGACCTTTCCACCAAATATTTTGCAAATCCGTTGATTAGTTTTTGCGTGAAACGATTAACAGACAGACAAACAAACAGACAGGCGTGAAAACATAACCTCCTTGGCGGAGGTAATAAGTTGACATTTTGAAGAGACCCCAGCAGATTAGTGACGAAAGTGAACATTTTCAAAACCGAATTAACCCTTTCACTCCCAGTGGTAACCAATATGGAACTTCTTACTTTTTTTCAGTAAAAACCGTCAAGGAAACAGTAGATCAGAAAGTTATCAATTGATCTAAGGCCATATTCTTCAAACGATCGGCATTTTAAGTGGATGCGTGGCATGTACGAAATTAAGGAGTAATTAATGTCACCCAGTATATTATACTAGTAATGGTAATCATACGGTTTCAAGTTCAATTTGGAATTGATTTGCGCTAGTGAGTTTTTCAAAAAGCTGAAATTGCACGAGCAATAATAATATAAACATGAAAAAAGTATTGTCCAGAGTAAACCTTTCTTGATTTGATGTAGCCGTTTTTTCTCACTCGAGAAAACTTTTCACTCAAAGTTTTCCCAGAAAATTTTCGTTATCATTTTAGAGATATCATTGGCTTAGAAAATTTCCTATTGTCTTTCAGCCAATCATATCAGAATTTCGATGTGTAATTTGCACTGGTGTTACACTTTTTGCATTGATGTTACACTTGAACTGCACTGCTCTCATCCAATCAGAAGCGAGTAATTTTTCCATGTATATTATTACAAGAGTAACAAAATTAACCAACGGATTGATTTCTTTCAATAAATAGAGAAGACCAGAGAAGGGTCAGTGTTGCAGAGTTCTCAGAGCAGCTGAGCTTTCTATACAGGTAGGCAACTTAATTATTTCAATGCTTTTCTTTAGTAGCCGCTAACGATAAACGCTTCATTTTCTTATCATTTTCAACTAAACATTTCTTCCCCTTACCCCTTCCCCCACAAAGCCAGTTCCGCGTCTTCTCTACCTCACCCTCCCCTCCCTATGATGGAGTTATTTCTTTGATTGAGTCTCATCCCTTTGGGGAAAGAAAGCCAATCAGAATGCATTTTCTGTTTGGCGGCAGATTTGTAATGCAAATGTCAAATGTTAATTACTCATTCAGGTTTTTACTATCACCGCCATCTGCCGAAGCACGAGGTCGACGAGAGAAAACGGATTCTCCATCTTCAATTTTTCATCCTCAAGTCTGTAAATTGGCTGTGCTTTGAAAGAAAACTTTCAAGACCACAACACGTTGCCCATAACATCTGCTCAGTTTTGTTGTTGATACGCGAAAACGTCTCGCGGTGGCGGCAAGCGAAGAAAGCACATGGCAAAATACTCTTCTTGGTTTCTTCCCAAGGTAAGCAGAAATTTAGTAATAATCATTCTTTCTTTAGATTAATGCCTTGCGTTTAAGCCTAAAACAGTTTTCAAAGCTGGCATTGTACAGTATTTAAAACAAACAAAAACAACGTGGAACTAGTCTTCGAAAGCTTTCTAGCGGGAGAGCGATTACCAAATACCCGACCGCTTCATTTACATGTGTCGGAGGCTATTGAAGAACGAGGCATATCACAATGGACTCTATTTATCATTGATACCTGTCTCATTTTAAGTCTGCATCATATTAAGTTGCCATGTTTCTTTAATATCACCAGGTAAATGATGAGTGGATACCCTGTAAAGTCAAACATCCAGGAATGGAGGCGTTGGAGCTCACTCAAGTGGTAAGACGGAAATAATATTTTTCTTCAATTATATAGCTTCATTTTCCGCACCTAGATGCACTTGCCAAAAGCCCTGGCGACGTAAAAAGACGTAAAAAGAAAAAAATATTTTCTTTTGTAGTCCTAAGTTTTTGTTGGAGTTGCACAAAAATAGTGAGACCCTTTGATAGGTAATGCGGTTCAACAGTTTCAAGACACGACCCACAGGCGGAAGCACCTAGATGGGAACGAAATCATTAAATCTAGTCAGGAGCGAATCTCTTCGCTCCTGATCTAGTGAATAAATTGGAATGATTTTCGCACAGGTCCCTACTTCATTATGCATGCTGAAGCTGTCTTGTTTGGTGTAATGCACGTACAAATATTTCTTGTGTTCGAAGAACGAAATAATATAGTTACAGAATGCATAATGAAGTAGGGACCTGTGCGGAAATCTTGCCGAAAAATTATATTACCAGGAGCCCATCATGATGGTTCCTGATATTACTTCGCATATGCAATTATGGCTTTAGCTAATAAATCACGCGCCCTTCTCTGGTTCATCAAAGTACGTTGGTGTAAGGGTCAAAGAATTTAAATGGGTGAGGATTTCAATTGCTGAAAATGGCTGGTGTTAGGAATTTTCTTTTTTTTTTTTTTTTTTGAGAAAACAAGCATCACTTGAAACCTTTATAAAAATTTGTCGGAACTTATTTCGAGCCGCTAAACCCTATTTTCTGTGACGCCATCAATTCAAACCTACCCTCCTAAAAAATTTGGAGCACGAAAAATTCTGAGGTGGAACTCTACCCGAAAAAATTAATTCCCAAGGGAACCTGTCTCTCTTTGTTGAACCCTCTTAAGTATGCTAATTACATCACCATAAACAATGGAGGCATGTTAAATACACTTGTTTGTTACTGACAAATGAAACAATAAGAGATATTAGCAAACGTGAGACAAAATATCGTTGACTTGATTTGTTTTATCATCTTTATTTCAGATTCCAAGAAAAATCACAAGACAGTGCGCCCTCCGCAAAAGACAGGAGTCATGGCGTTCCCTTCTGGTCACAGAGAAGAATGTAGTTAGTGGATTCAAAGGTAGAAATCTTAAATGAATTTTTTACGTAATATTGGAAGAGGAACTTAAGCAAACATGACGCGAGTTAAGTCTGGTATTACCTAAGGCGCGGTCAATACGTAATGTACAGCGCCCGTGAAACTGCATAATTTCATACGCACGAGGCAAAGAAACCCGCCTGGGTCGCGGAGGCAAAAAGCTTTTGTTTAGATTGGGCGCACGCTTTCCTTGAATCGCGACAATAAGTCATACGGACCATTTACAGTACAACATCTTCCTCATTTTCAAGATCGTCGTATGTATAAATTTATACAAGTGGTCACCACACAGCTTCAACACAAATTGTAATGTCTAAATTAAACCTACGACATCTTCACGCGAGTATCTTAAGCTCAAAAAGGTCTTACGCCATTTTAAAACTGATATTGTTATCAAAGCTCTGCAAAATATCATACATACTCCGAGAACAGTGAGCAATTTTTAGAAAAATCAAAGATGAGATGACGTAATAGAATTTTCTTCAATCATTGCTTTTCATCGCAGAGTAAAAGGCAGAAAAGGAGCCGAAGATGTTAAATTTCATGGTTACTGTACACGCATAAGATTTTGCAAACGAATTCAATTGTAACGTATAAAGCACTGATTATGATAATTATATAATATTCTGGTAAAACCTGATAATTGTCACCGAAATTTCAGTGCACAAAATTGACCAAAAAAGATCAATTCAATCAAAATCAGAATTACACGCGCACGCTTTTGAATACGAATTCAATTATAACGTAGAACGTACTTTTTGTTATATGTTATCTATTAAAAAAAAAGAATTTCGAGCTAGATCAAAGAATGATTACAAGAGTTACAAGTTTACAACCTGCCACTCTCATATTTACGTTAATTGGATTATTTTCTTGCGTGAAAAATGGCTGTCCCTGATTGACTTTTGCTTTACACGTGCTTTCACCGATCACGTGACTTAACAGCGCGACCAACGCATAGACCTTGGCAATGCATAAAACAGAGTAATTTCGCCTGGCTCCGTCGTGTTTGCTTAAAGCTTCCTCGCTAAAGAGCCTTGTAAAAACTAGTATATTATATTTTTTGATTCTCAAAGCCTCAAGGGAGAAAACTGAATTTCCGGAATAGTTTAAGCACAGCGAAATCTAGCGAAGCCACCATTTATGAACCAAAAAGACCAGAAGCTATTTAGACAAGATATATTTTTGCGGCCTAAAATGCTTACCCTTAGCGATATGCGCTAATATAGGCTGGTATTGGATGCAAAAATTGACCTTTAACAAGACACTTCTTGCTTTTAATGTTCTTGTTAGGGACCATTCATTTTTTAAGGGATAGGGGGGGCTAGTGGGATTTGAGGGGGGGCCACGCGAAAAAAAAGCAAAAAAAGTTTTCATAAATTGATGAGAAATTCTCCTGCTTTATTCACGAAATATAAACATCTTTTCGAGGTGGCCAAGGGGGGTGGGGTGTCATCCCAAAAAATTCCTTTTGAAGGGGGGTCACTCAATTTCCCACTGACACTCCCCCAAATCCCACCAGCCCCCCCTATCCCTTAATAATTGCTTAAGGATCCGCAAGCATCTGTAGGGATAATTCAGATAAAACTCTTGGGGCTTGCGTTACTTTAAGGTGAGTGTTAAGCTGCGTCATGCGAAGAACACTGAAGACGCGCGAAAAATTTGAGTTGCTCAATGTTGTTATCATTCTTCGGTCTTTGGTTAATCGCGCAGTACGTATACTGCACGCACATTATATTATTATTATGTTAAGTAGCTTACCCCCAAAAAAATTACACTGCATAGTTTAATCCACATTGTATAGCAAAGCAAACAGTATCACAGTACAGTACTATTCACTTGCTTTACAAAGAATGGTTTCACTGCATAGTTTGACCCACAGATGAAAAAGTTAGAACCGCACTGTATCGTAAAACAAACAGTACCACAGCACAGTACTGTTCAGTAGCTTTACAAAGAATAGTTACACTGCTCAGTTTGATCTATAGATGAAAAAGTTAGAAACTACCCTGTATAGTAAAACAAACAGTATCACAGTACAGTACTGTTCAGTAGCTTTCCAAAGAATAGTTACACTGCTCAGTTTGATCCACAGATGAAAAAGTCAAAACCACACTGTATAGTAAAACAAACAGTATCACAGTACAGTACTGTTCAGTGGCTTTACAAAGAATAGTTACACAGCTCAGTTTGATCCACAGATAAAAAGCCAGAACCACACTGTATAGTAAAATAAACAGTACCACAGTACAGTACTGCTCATTAGCTTTTCAACCACAAGTTGCACTGCATGGTTTGATCCACAGGTAAAAAGTTAAAACCACACTGTATAGTAAAACAAACAGTGCCACAGTACAGTACTGTTCAGTAGCTTTCCATAGAATACTCACACTGCTTAGTTTGATCCACGCTGTATAGTAAACCAAACAGGACAACAGTGCAGTACTGTTACAGTAGCTTTTGAACCACAAGTTGCACTGCATGGTTTGATCCACGGGAAAAAAAAAATGTTAGAATCACACTGTATAGTTGAATGGGCAGTATCACAGTACAGTGCTGTTAAGTAGCTTTCCAATAATCGGTGACAACGCCTTTTAGCAATCTTGCACTTTCTTCACTATAGCCGTAAACACAGTCTCTTAAGGCTGACACCTTCAATGTCGAACTCAATAAGTGAATGGTTTGTTTGGTTGATTTCTGCTAGAAAGCCGAATAATGTAAACAGCGATTTTTACGTGGCGCACCTTTACACTGCAGCTTTAACGTTTTGTCCAGAGCTTCAAAGAAATCACGACGGAAACCTCACACTATTTCGCCTAAAGATTTCTTCACTTTTTTTACATGAATCTTCATACCAAAATAATCTGAAAACGTTTCTCGCTGACAAACCCAAGACATTAAAATGCACACATATAGCTTAGTTTTAGCTGCCTTTCTAATTCCAATGAGGTTACCGCTTGTGATTTGTTGAGCTCTGATATTTATTGGCGACATCCAGCGGATTTTTCCCCGGTTTCAGCAGCACTTCCTCTAAAGGTGCAGCTTCACAATTCACGCTAAAATTGCTAAAACCTACTTTTAGGGATTGAGTCTTTTATTTTGAAAACACTGTCGCCTTGTATAGTGTGCAATGCTTTAGTTTGATGGCGTTCCATTTAGTAGAATTGGCAATTTTTATCTTACAACATTCAATGTCGCAGCTAAAAACTGAAAGCTGAACTTTGCTTACGAGCCAAGTCAAACCTCAATTTATGCCGAAGTGTTTTCGAAAACATATTTCAAAGCTCAAAAACGAAATACAGAGTTGAAGCTCCGGTGTAAATTGAGAATTTACTTGGCAAGGCTAGGAGACGAAGTAAGTTGCAAGCTTCACTTTGCAAACCAAGTTAAACCTCAATTTCTGTCGGAGTACTTGAAGTCAAAACATTCCGTTGTAAATTAAGAATTTATCTTGGCGGCCAGACGAAGTGGAGCTTGTAATCGCATTGTAGACTTAGAAATGTAAAGTACAAGCTTTGCTTTGTTTGCGAGTCAAGTCAAACCTTTATTCATGCTGGAGTTTTGGCGGCAACAAAAACTCCAGCGTGAATTGAGGATTTCACGTGGCTTGTAGACAAAGCAACGTTTGTGATTTTATACTATTCAGAATAGAACGCATAACACAAGTCATGTAAATTTGATGATTTATTATGTAACGCACGTCAACCTTGTAAGCAATACTTGAGATGGGAATAAAGAAATGAAAATGAGTTGTATTATCATGAATATGACGTTGATATATTTTTTTTAAAAAAAAAACGGCGTATGCGTATCTGGCACGCCGTATTTTTCTAAGTCTTTTGGCGGGAAAATTGCCAACATTTGAACAGGGGTCACCCTAGAAAATTGAAAAAAAAAAATTGGCGCATGCGTATTTAGCGCCCTGGTATTTTTTTAAAGTCTTTTGGCGGGAAAATTTAGCCAATTTGAATAGGGAACTGATGGAAAGACTCATTATGCAAATAGAGAGTGCAAATATTAAACCAGTGCATGCTTAAATATTTGCGCATGTGTAGAAAGGCAAAATAGGGACTTCGTATTTTTCGAGCAAAATTTTTCGCGCATGCGCAGTGACCCAAAATAGACATTCTTTGAAGAAAATGTCTTGCGCATGCGTACTAAGGTAAATTCGAGACTTAGAATTTTTCTTGATTTGCCTTTCTCACCTAAAATACAGCGCTAACGCACTGGTTTAACGTTTACAAACTCTGTTCTGGTTCAACAATCTTTATTTGCTTCAAAAGTGTACAGTCAGATTAGGTTTTTCTGTTCTTTGTCTTGTGTTTCTTGCTTTGACATCTGAAAATACAAACAAACAGCTGTTAAACACTTACTGTTATTGATAGTATTTATAGAAGGCCTTTAGCAAGCAGCAAAGTTGACAGTTTAGTTCTCTAAAGAATTTTTAGATGTTTTCATGTGCGCAAGCTTTTACTGGTAGATAAAATCGTACCTGTAATAACATCTGAATCAACTTCAATTCTTTGCAATCTAAGCTTGAAGGCAGCTGAAACGTTTTCAGAGAAATTAACTGTGTCAACTTTTTCAAAGCAGAGCGGTTTTCAACTGACTGTCGCAAAACCAAAGCCAAATTCAAATTCTGGCCGATCACTGCGCAGTTTATCTTGTGAACTAATCAGAACTGTCGCCATCCCGAAGTGCGGGAAAGTGCGTGCAAGCTTATCACCATTGATCATAGTTTTACTTCTGATGTATAAATTAACGCGCATTTTTTTAGCCAATAAATCACCTATCGTGGCAAGGACAAGGACAAAATTATATGCGACAGTCAATTGAACACCACTTAAAAACTATTACGACTGCATAATGGAACTTTACACAAAATATACAACCACAAAATGGACTTCAAGAAGACAGCACACTTCGACGTGTCAATCAGCAATGTACTGTGTAGCCCAAACACCTTTCATGTTCCGTTTGTTATCTGAGAATGACTCTCACACAATTTGGATGACTATTGAGCCTTTGCGGAATTTAGGCATTAATATGCAAACTGTGAATGATTGGTTTTTCGCTTGAGCCACCCTGCAAACTATGAAGTATCAATTCAAATGAGGTTGAAAATATGTCGCATGTCTTAGTATTTGTAATAGGAAATGATTGATTACATGAAACACTGTTTACCTTCCAAAACAGATCAACCCTATCAATTCCAAGAACTGATGATCAATTCCAAGAACTGATGATCAATTCCTAGATCTGACGATCAATTCTTCTCAGTGAGTGTATTAAATTTTTGAGTTCTGGTTTGGAGAATCGAGTGCTTGATCGATTCGAGAGAAAGGAAAGTTGCAAATCCCCAAAACAATGAGTTTGATAATGAATACTGTGTTTACAATGAATGAAAGTCAATCCAAGAACGTGAAGGAACAGGTTGGATGTTTTGACTATAACTATATTATGCCTTGAATTTCCCTGTGCTTATAAGGCTTCCACAGAATTCATGGCGGGAGGAACTTACAATATTACTAGAGAAAAAAAATTCAAAAAATCCAAAAATCCAAAAATCAAAAAATCAAATATTCGATCCTTAAGCCATTGATTTTACCCTGAACACTTCAGATTATTCACTTTGAATTTATATTGTATTAGTGGGGCTTAAAAATTCCAAACTGCTGAATTTAAAGAAAAAAAACACATTAGAACGCGAAACTGCTGTTTCAAGATGAACATTTCTCTAGAAATAATCATGATGTTACAAGTGTAGCTTTGCTTTGGAATTTATGTTATAATATTTGGTAAGATTTCCGCACAGGTCCCTACTTCATTATGCATTCTGTAACTATACTATTTCGTTCTTCGAACACAAGAATTATTTGCACGTGCATTACACAGACAAGACAGCTTCAGCATGCATAATGAGTAGGGTCCTGTGCGGAAATCTTACCTAATATTTCAATTGAAGTGGATCAAAACATTGAGCAATCAGAACGGAAACTCTTTGCTTTCTTGAATTTAACTTTAATTCCTCCAGGCCCAGAGAAACACACAGCAGCCAACACAAACGGAAAATCTACAGTAAAAGTACTTGGAGTCAGATCTTACCTTGGATCCTAGACCAGCGTGTGAAGTTCGGTTGAGTGACAAAATTCCTTACTCCTAGCATATGATATATTATGATACGTATTAGAGATTAATCTCATCCAATGTAAAAAAACACATCGTTGGGAACAAATTCTAGATTTGAGCTGAGCATTACATAACATTAATTGGCCATACAAGATTAATTGTATGAACTATGTATATTGTAAGCGCCGATCAAGATGGCAGCCATTTGTGTCCGTATTTATCGTCTCATTTCATTATTGAACTTGCTTTATATCCTACAATTTTGTACGGTATGGCAACCTAAAGGCCTCTGCTATCCGATTATGACTAAGTTTAACGCAAAGGCATCTTTTATCAAAAACAACCACGAACTAAAGTTTCCGAGGCGGCCAATTTCGATCTGGTACAAGCATGGTCCGACCTGTTTGGTTTTACCAACAGATTTAACTGTCCACATGGATGTCGAGCTTAATCCTGGTCCCTTACAGAAGAAACCAATTTATTTGTTGACCTGTCTACCTATGATTTCTGTGATATCTGGCATGGTCTCGCATACAAGTGATAAACTGTTGTCCACGAATTATGTTGACACCCGCCATGTTGGATTTTGTTACTACTCGGATGTTTACCATCGACTTTCTTATTGGCCTTGTTCATTGCCGTTATCGTCGACCTACAGGAGGTGCCGCGCTGGCCGCCGAGTTAAAGAAAGGAGAGCTAGAAACATTCACAGAATTGAATCCCTGGTTTCTTGTCCACGCGTTAGCCGAGGAAGCGATAATTTGCATAAAGGATCTATTTCAAATAACCTCTGCGTCGTTACACCTGCGAATATAAACAATCACTTATATTCTAACGTTACTTCGACTAACTCCTCTCTTCATACAAATTCGTTCGCCAATCCACGTTCAACTTTCCTAAACTTTGCGGTCTTCAATTCTAGATCTGTTAGAAACAAGATCGAGAGCATTATTGACTACGTCGTAGAAAATGACATTGGCCTTTGCACCGTTACCGAGACCTGGTTAAATGACGCTGATTCCGTCAGTATTGCTCTGTTATCTGTGGCTGGTTATTTCTTCAAGAATTTTTCTCGAAAATCGCAAAACCGTGGTGGTGGAACTGGGATTCTGTTCCGAGACTCAGTCAACGTTTCATTAGTCGATGAGAAGGAAAACAAGTCTTTCGAATATTCGGAGTGGATTGTTAAAGTGCATGATCGCTCAATGAGACATATAATAGTGTATCGACCTCCATATTCTTCGTTACATCCGGTTTCTGCCTCTGTTTTCTTTGATGAATTCTCTCAATTTTTAGAGAATGTTGTTATGTGCCCCGAGGTTCTTGTTATCTCTGGAGACTTCAACTTTCATTTAGATGACCTCCGTGACAATGACACCAAGAAATTTATGGATTTACTGGAAACGTTCAGTCTTTCGCAACACGTATCCGGCCCAACCCATCTATCGGGTCATACCTTGGATCTAATTATTACTCGTTCGTCGGATGATGTTGTTCTTGCTTCTCCTAAAGCCACTTTTCCTATCTCTGATCACTTTATTATTCAGTGCCCTATTGGTTTCCTGCGACCAGCTTTATCGTGCAAAGAATTGACTTTTCGTAAACTCAAAAATATTGATATTGCCGAATTCTCAGCTGATATTGCCTCTTCTATGCTTTGTGCAAGCGTACACTGGGACAACATTGATGCACTCTCCGACTGCTTTAACACTACCCTTAATGACATTTTGGACAAGCATGCCCCGCTGAAGACAAGGATTATAAAAAATCGTCCAAAGATTCCGTGGTTTAATGATGACATTAAACAACTCAAGCGTAAACGTCGTCGCCTTGAAAAGAAAGCCTTGAAAACTGACCTCCCTGGAGACTGGAATAAGTACCATAGAGTTCGTAATCAGTACTCTGCATCTCTTAAATCTGCACGTGTGAATTATTACTCTAACCTAATTGATCAGTGTGCGGGTGACTCTCGTAAGCTATTTCGTGTGGTTAATTCTTTGTCCAGGGAACCACTTGAGATGGCTCTTCCAGAGCACGATGATCCCACTAAGCTTGCAAACGAATTTGGCACCTTTTTCCTCAAAAAAATTGAAACCATAAAGGAAAATCTTGACAAGTTTCAAGTTCAAGTGCCTCGACTTGTTCCTATCACTCCGAAGGAGAATCTGGAGAATTTTTCTTCGTTATCCATAGGAGAAGTGTGTAAGATTGTTCGAGAATCTTCTAATGCCTCTTGTCGGTTGGATCCTCTTCCTACATGGCTAGTGAAGTCCTGTCTTGATGTATTAGCGCCATCTATCACTGAGATGGTTAATCTCTCTCTTCTCAATGGTTCCGTTCCAGAAAATTGGAGAACCGCTGTTGTCATCCCTCTATTGAAAAAACCTGGACTTGACTTGGTCTACAAAAATTTCCGCCCAGTCAGTAATCTTCCATTCATTTCCAAGGTAGTGGAAAAGGCTGCACTTCAACAACTTCTCGTCCACTGTGAGAAAAATGCCCCTCTTCCTAAATTCCAGTCCGGCTTCCGTAAGTATCACTCGACAGAGACTGCTTTATTGAAGGTTCAAAACGACATCTTAATGAGTATGGATAATAAGCAAGTGACACTTCTCGTACTTTTGGACCTAAGTGCTGCTTTTGATACCATTGAACATTGCATTCTTCTCAATATTTTACAAAAGGATTTTGGAGTCGTCGGAACTGCTTTAAATTGGTTCGACTCATTTCTGTCTGGTCGCAAACAACGTATACTTGTTGGTGATAAGACTTCTGACGACTTCAATCTGAACTGTGGAGTCCCCCAGGGCAGTTGTATGGGCCCTATTTTATTTACTCTTTACGTCTCCCGTCTCTTTAATATTATTTCACAGCACCTCCCTTCCGTCCATGGCTATGCTGACGACACCCAGATTTACCTTTCCTTCCGACCTTGTTCTATCCATTCGGAATTTAACGCTGTCTCTGTCATTGAAAAGTGCATCGCTGATGTCCGCTCTTGGTTTATTGGTAATCGTCTAATGATCAATGACGCGAAAACTGAATTTCTAATTATTGGTACCCGTCAACAACTTGAAAAAACATCTATTGATTCTATTATCATTGGCGACACTGTCATTAAACCGTTAGAAAGCGTCCGGAACCTTGGGGCCTGGTTCGATGCTCATATGCGAATGAATGTTCACATTGGCAAGATTTGTAGCAAGGCTTTTCGTGGACTATACAACATAAGACAGATCAGAAAATTCCTTAACGCGCAATCCACAAAGACACTGATCCACGCCTTTGTATCTTCGCACCTTGATTACTGCAATGCACTTCTATTTGGTCTACCTAAATACCAGCTTGATCGTTTACAGAAAGTTCAGAATGCCGCGGCTAGAGTGATTTTTCGGATTGCGAAATTTGATCATATCACACCCGCTCTTATCGACTTACATTGGCTTCCAGTATCGTTTAGAGTTCAGTTTAAATTGCTTCTTCTTGTTTACAAGGCACTACACAACCAAAGTCCTTCCTACATAAAAGATCTTTTATCCCTGAAACCAGCTGTTAATTACGCTCTTCGTTCGTCTGCAAAATCTCTTCTGGTCGTTCCAAAAATCAACTGCTCTACACTTGGGGATCGGGCCTTTGCTCATGCTGCACCTGTTTTATGGAACTCGCTGCCATTAACTATAAGAACAAGTAGCAGCCTCGCCATTTTTAAAAAGCAACTGAAAACATTTCTTTTTAAGAAAGCTTTTGATTTGTTGGAATAGTTTTAAAGTTTAGCATAGTTGTTGAAATAGTTTTAAAGTTTAGTGATTTCTATTTATTTATTTTAACTTAATGTAAAGCGCTTTTGAATATTTTTGTATAGTTCTAGCGCTATACAAGTCTATTATTATTATTATTATTATTAATTGTGAAGATGTTTGATCAGTTGGAGATGCTTGGTTTAAAAATAATTAACAGTTCTCCGCAAGGGATGATACTCATTGACCTGAATAAACTTTCACCGTCTGGGATATCTTCCAAGTTAAGAGAGTTCTATTTTTGAAACACTGTACACATTGACATGGAAGAGAGCTTGTATGGCAGCAAAGAATTTGGAATAACGATAAATATTTCAGTAAGAAACATACTTCAGTTGTACAACAACGAAAACATAAATAATAAATGCAATGAAGTTACCTGTAAAGCAGTTACTAACGATGGACTTGAATTCATCATAACTTCCGCTCGCTTCAGTGCGGCTTCAACGGTTACATGTTCACCACCTCCATCAAATGAAACGTCCCCCAAATCCAGGTTTCGCAAGAAACAAACTCCATGAAACGGTCTCCGCGCAACCTCCTTTAAAGCAGCGATTTTCACTCTAAAACGTTGCTTTAGTTGACTGCTACGAATACGGTAAAAGCAGACATTCATCGTTCGAAACTTTCCTTCCCTTCCAACGTGGCCACAACGAAGGTGACAAACAAAAAATGAATAAATTACATTTGCATTATATTTGCATTTTTAGTTATTATAATGTAAGTTCAAAATTGTTCTTGATGGGTACGGATATCTGGGGACTTTAAATAAAATGATAATAAAAGGGAGAAAGCTTACTTTACTTTATTATTCTATCGCTCATATGGTACAAACTCAGTAAAGCCAAAGCCGGGGGCTTATACGGCCTGTGGTCAGAATGACAAATTATTTTATACAGAAATGAAGTGACTGTAGGTTAAACTACAAAACTAAAACAAGGTACAAAACTGAAATTAAATAAGTTTACATACATGCAGTCGTAATAGTCCTATAGCGGTCCAAAACTAGTGACAAATAATCTAACAATAAGCTAAGAGAATCCTGCGCTAGTTCAATTTAGGCTTAAAAAGTGAAGTTTTAGTTTCTTTTTGAAGTTAGTAGTGGTAAGGCTGTCCTTAGTTCAAACCTTTTTTACAGTGAATGAGAAGTGGTTTGTATAACACAAGCTTCCTGAAGCCACTTTATAGTTACTTATTTTCGCGGGACTTACGTTTCACGATTTTCGCGATTTCCAAAAAAACGCGAAATTTAAGTTACGTGAAAAAACGTTCTCGCGAAAATTAACCACGCGAAATTTGATTCCTTGCTATATGACTCTTTTTCAAATCAATTCTATCGAGGACCCATTTGAAAAAATTGATATTGTCTTTCAGCTGTAAGCGCAATTGGACGTTATCATAGTGTAGTAATCTTGTATAGTTCTACTTTATTACAAAGATACTATCCCTATGGAAAATGAAAATGAGTCGAACCAATTCTGATACTAAGTGTTTGTTAATGCAGATCATTCTTCTGACAATTTTCGCGAAATTTAAGTTCCGCGAAATATGCCCGCTCTATTTTCGCGAAATTTAGTTCCCGCGAAAATAAGGAAGAATAAGACACACAGAAAACAACGGAGGAGTAACTCTTAGCTTGTTATGTAACCTTTTTAGCACAGGCAAGATGAAGGCTGCCAAGAGCCAACGAGTAAAATATTTTTCTAGAGAAGAGAAGATAGTTTCGTATCTCTTCTTTTGGTTACGTAAAATTGTTCAATGCGACTATTCGTACCAAGGCTACCCAAATATATTTTTATCAATAAACTTTGAATGTCTGATTTTGACGCTGAACAACAAATTTGTGGCAAGTGTCTACCGACTAAGATGATTGTTTCTCTAGTATGATATGCTTAGTAATGTTATGGAGCAAATTATGTGCATTTTAAGCGAAATACAAAACATTTGTAGAGATTCTGTTGTTTAGATACTCGATCGTGATTAGATCTAAGAACTGGGATAATCAAACAAGTTGATCAAGTAAGTTATACCACCGTAAGTTAAAAAAAGAGGGGTGCCCGCGACGTTTCGAGCGTTAGCACTTCGTCAGAGCAAATGGGCTTGTTTTAGATTTATCAGTGATTGTGACTCGCAAACAGTCTTAGTTCGATGCAAAAACTCAGTTCTGAGTCATTGTAGGACTTGACATCTGCATGAGGCTCACATCTGTTTGAGTCAACATGGCTACTCGTTTAATGCTACTTCTGGTAAGTACAATTTCTGTTATCTTGATACCGTTGAAAAGGCAAAAGATTTTTAGGGGAAAAACTTTGAATAAAACTTGCTTTTGTGCAATGTTAAAGCAAATACCAAACACGCAACGAACAAATCCACTTAAAATGGATTGTTTAGAAAATTTTGAGCGAATGGTATTTTAACGTTAGTTTGTCCATTGTAAAAAGATAGAAACCACACTGTGTAGTGAAACAAACAGTACAGTACAGTACTGTTGAGTAGCTTTACAAAGAATGGTCACACTGCATGGTTTGATCCACAGAACCACCCTTGTATATAGGCAAAGAGCAACACCACAGTACAGTGATGTTCAGTAGCCTTTCAAAAATATGTACAGTGCATCAGTGGGCTTAAACAGGTGGAGAAGATAGAGATAAGTTTCTATTCATTTGTTTTGTTAATCTTTTTTATTTGACTGTATATATGAAGTTCGCAAATAAGGCAAAAAGCCTTTAGTGCAAACTATAGTAAGTTTGAACTTTTAGCCGTTTAACCAGTGCGATTCAGTGCTATAATTTTTAATAAAGGTTGAGTTTTGAATCAGACTTAGCTCCAAAGCCAAATGCCCTAACAAGCACAATGACCCAAAATGATCATTTCGTTTGTGACTTTTAGTTGAAAATATTGCCATACTACAATTCAACGAGAAAGAAACCTAAGGGACGGACCATTAGAAAAGTGATGCGGGGGGGGGGGGGGGGGTGGGGAAAAAAACAAAAAAAAATTAATGCAAGGCAAAATGCCAAAAAAAAAAAATTCATGCAAAGAAGAAGGTAAAAAAAAAATTCATGCAGAAGGAAGGTCCAATTGTGACTTTTTCACACGTAGTAAAAAAAATTCGTGCAGAGAGGTTCACCTGAAAAAAAAAATTCCTGCAAAAGCAGTGAGCGAAAAAAAAATTCGTGCAAGCTGAGAATTCCCCATCCCCCCCCCCCCCCATCACTTTTCTAATGGTCCGTCCACAAACATGCGATAGGAAACCTATTGACGTTAATTTTTAAAATGTTTTGTTTTAGGCAAACAAATCCCATGACAACGAAGCAACGAAACATCGCCGTTACGAAAGCACATTTTTCGGTCGTTGTTAGGAAACGATTTGTCTTTGTTTGTTGTGTATTGGGGGTCAGCAGGTTTTCCAAGGGCATCAAACGGTTGTGTAAATGTTAAAATCCTTGCACCACAGCAATAACACTGAAAGATATACTTAGTAGTAGAACCGACGACTCTCCGATTAATTATTCGAAAGCACTGGCGTTAGAGAGTTTGGAGTTAATTTCTTAGCCAAAACTTTCAATTTCCCATTAAAATGTTAAAGCAAAGTCACAGCAACATCTATTTCAATTTCTATCGCTATAAAGAAATCGTTGAAAGGTCTTTTTTTGATGAAGTTATGATTTTTATCAAATTATGACGCAAATGGTCCCACCAAGCGAGGTATAAGATCACAAACCAATGGCCCGTAAATCGTAGCTTCCATATTGAGTTATGAGTTTGGAGTTATTATTTTCCGACATCGTGAATTTGGCAGGGTTATGATATTGGCACTTATATTATGACAAATGAGAGCATTCTCAAAATGTGGTCAAAATCAACCGAATATCTGTAATTTGTGAGAGATCTCAGTGCGAAAAGAAAAATGGTAGCAAGATTTAAACATGTTACAAGTTTATCAAAAAAAGTAATATGACCTGGGTTTGATGAACAATGGAGCAATTATTGTTCTCAATCTTGCTAAATGTCTCCTAATTTGACAAACGTCTTCTATGGCCTGAGTGGGTAAGTATCGTTCGATATTCCACTCGATCGTGCAGGGTAACTTTTAATTATGTTTTGGGTTGATGGCGAGTATTGTTTAAAAAGTACCTCATGTCATACAGCAGGGTTATCTTACCCACAATTGTGTGCGTTCATGTGATATTTTAGTGATAAGGACTCGTTGTGGAGACTATCATGATGATTGTTTTTGCGTCTGAGGCGAGTCGACACTGAACATATCTCGATATTAGGCATCGCAGACCTGAAAATCTTGAAATCTCAATCAGTGAATGTCTCGTGCGATCAATATTTTTTTCGACTGAAAAAGAGCAAGATCGTGAAAGGTAAATAAAATTATAAGTATTTATTCTTCTTTCTCAAAAACCTACAGGTGTTCTTATTTGTTTCACTTCGCGTTTCCTGGACTACATTTGAAACATATAAAGATCTTGAAGGCAAGGCTTTGTTGTAAAAGGTTTAACCTAGAGTCAAAGTAGTTGTTTGTCGAGTTTGATCGTCTGGGTGCAGTTAGTTCTGAGAAGAACTGTTGCTGACGTACTTTGATGCCAGGTAAACTTCGTTTTTAGCTTGTGTTATGGTCTCGTAAACCCAATTAGAAATTTAAAAATGACCGCAAAAAGCAACTGGTACCAATCAGAGACCAATCAGAGACTTTTCCAGGGCCCTCATTGATAGCAGCATTTTATGCTGAAGAGATAACCCTGGCTAAATAACATTTATTATTATCATTATTATTATTATTACTAAACTGAGCTAGGTTGCTGGAAAGAGGAAAGCGACCATCCTTAAGAAAAATGTTATTCTTTTTCTACCAGCACGTCGTTCCTTCAAGATTCTTCATTTTAGGTTATTTTAAGTTTTGAATTGATCAACGTAAATATGGTACCTTCCGGCTGCGCTCAGCTTTGTTTGCTTTCACAACTGAACAGTGTTTTCGCAAATAGTTTGTTTCTTTAGATTACAACGACAGCCACTATGAGGAGGACTTTGAAGACACGGACAAAGAACAAGGTGAGATTTTGATAAGTTATTCGGATCAATGTAAGTATCTGGGCAACTATGCACCTACCCCTCCCCTAACCCAACAAGTTATAATAAGTTGAAAACTTAGCGTTAGTGCTAGGTTAGGGGAGGGGTAGGTGCACAACGCCCAGATACTTTCATTGATCCAGGTAATTCAACATCTCACTTGTTGTCACTTTGGAAAATGATTAAATGAAAAACACAAATAGTAGCAAGAATTGAGTACAGATTCGAAATAAACCAGCTGTGTGTCACTGAATTTTGGAGAAAATCTCACAGTGTCTACTGTACGTATTGCCAATTCAAATAAAACATAGCTGGGGTACCGGCAAAATTAAAATTCTAGTCCACGTGCGAGCACGTGGATTGGTTTTGTTCTTTCTACTAAGGCCATGTGCCTACCCACTGTGTTTTCTTGTTCGTCATAAACGTACACGACACAACTTCCTTTCCGAGTGCATATTACCAAAAGAATGATGTTGCGAAATCTCTTATGTGACACCAACGCGATATTAGATTGGAGACATGATTGCAGTTGGCCTGCCACATGACAACTGGGAAACGCCTGCTAGCGCTGCAGACAGTTAGCGCTATGATGGTATGTTTAATATTAACGTACAATGTTATCAAGATGCATCACAAGTCTTGCTGACGTCAGCTTTCATATTGTGGCCTCCATGTACGTGCGGTTTCGGTATTCGGGAAAATATCCGATGCGGTTTGCGGTTTTTTGGCGTATTTCTGTGCGGTTTTGCGGTTTTCGGACTCCCCTTACGCCCCCCTCCTATTCTGAGCTCAGCGAAAACTAGCGCGTCAACTTTAGATCCGAAAAGGTCTCTGGAAGCGCTTAGAAATTCGTAATCGAAATAGCCTAGTTTGAGTTGGCTAAAGCTAGCGGTTTTAGGTAATTTGACAAAAATATCGGACTGCCGGTCATTTAGTGAATTGAAAACCTTGACCGGCTGCCGGTCATATAGACACAGCGTTCTTAGAAGTTCAGTTAAGACAAGTCTTTGGTTGTCGGATACCACAAGGACAACAAACACACAAACATTGTCACACAAACGAGAGCGAAAAACGTCACCAAAATGATACGTTTGTGTTTAACTTATTTTTGTTCTCAGGTTCTGTTTCCTGAAACGCGCTTAAGGGCAAATAACTCATTAGATTATACAGCCTTGACTTATGCAAAATATGCAGACATAACACAAATATGCAATAAGAATGCCTACTGTTCTTTTGACAAACAACTCCGAGCTACGATTTCATCTACCGCTCTAAAATGTCTAAAATAAGTTTTAAAAATAATGGAGTGTTAATAAACGTTTGAAATTGCCTTTTTAAAAGCAGCCAGTGAAACAGACAATGCTGCTCCCCTTTAGTAGTTGAACCATTCTGTAATTGTCTTTGGGTGGAAGGAATAATTGTAATAATCCCTCATGGCTCTCGGCTGTGTGGTTGAGTACTCTTTGGATCGAGTAATAATAATAATAATAATAATAATAATAATAATAATTTAATAATTTATATAGCGCTTTTTACATGTGCTGATCAAAAGCGCTTTACAGTAATTTCATTAAAAACAAGAAAAGTATACATAATTATACATAAACAACTAAAACCTAAAAAGTAAAATACAGTAAAAATTTAAAAAGATACATTAAAATGCTGATCTAAATAAAAATGTCTTAAGTTTACTTTTAAAAACACCAAGTGTCGTGATAATACGCAGGTCGGCCGGCAAACTGTTCCATAAAGCCGGTGCAGATGAAGTGAAGGACCTACCGCCAAGTGTTGGGCGCATTAGGGACTTTAAAGAATCTCACCCACCCAGTTTGCATTGCGCGCTCACGCTCTACTCACGCTCTTCATTCGCCATTTTCAGGGCCCCCGAAAATCCAAGTTTTATCACCTTGATATTCCCTCCTTTATTTCGACAATTTATAGGCGTTATTTAGGTCCTGTTTCCTCTGGAATTTTTTCTATAGTTTCTGAACTATCTTTGTGATTCGCATTCGTGGAAGAAAATTCTTTCCAAGGGCACTGTGTAGTTGGTTTTCTGTCGCGGTTTGTAGAAACGTCGGCCAATATGACAAAAGAAATTACACATGTCCTCTTTTTGCAACAGACGTTTACCTGTTCGGAGTAACTGCAGAATACCCTGCCATTTTGACTTCGTTGCTGAAAACGGTGGCTACGCGGTACGCGGAATGAAATTAATGTTAAGTGTCAAACTATGTCATAAGCTGGCTACGCGGTACGCGGTACACGGAATGAAAGAAATTCAAAGCCTCAAAGTATGTTAGAAGCTGGCTACGCGGTACGCGGTACGCGGAATGAAAGAAATTCAAAGTCTCAAACTATGTTAGAAGCTGGCTACGCGGTACGCGGTACGCGGAATGAAAGAAATTCAAAGTCTCAAACTATGTTAGAAGCTGGCTACGCGGTACGCGGTACGCGGAATGAAAGAAATTCAAAGCCTCAAACTATGTTAGAAGCTGGCTACGCGGTACGCGGTGCGCGGAATGAAATTAATTCAAAGTGTCAAACTATGTTAGAAGCTGGCTACGCGGTCGCGGTACGCGGTACGCGGAAAGAAATTTATTCAAAGTGTGTTGTAGCGTGTTGTTTTTGGCGACTCATGGCTAAAGAACGAAGTATATTACGCCATGTTTAGCGTGCTTGTATATAGGGAATTGAATATTAATGTAGTTTCTGCGTACCGCGTAGCCGGCTACGCAGAACATTGTTCGAGTGGCAGGGTATTCTGCAGTTAAGCGACCTGTTCATCCGGCATTCTCATGCAGACACCACAAGTACACCAAGTTTCGGGTATATTTTGCTCTGGTTGAGGTGACGGCGGGTCAATGCCATCGCTTCCGGTTAGCATATTTCTAGCAAATTCAAGGCTACCGCGTCCTTGACTCAACAGCCTAATAAAAGGCTGGTCTTTATCGTCAGAAGATAGTTTGGTCACAAACTCCTACAAAAAGAAAAGACAAAGGCGAGGCTTAAATAAAAATATAACTAAGCTTTTGTGTATAATACGTGGGATGCGCCGAGTCTGAAATAATTTGCATAGTAAACTAACTTCAATATAATTTTATAACCTCGTAAACAAACCTCTATTTCGCGCTGAGAGTCCTCTACAGCTTGCCTGTGGCGGGCAAAAGCACTCGGATTTCCGATCTCCTGACCTTCCGCGACCTGGTTTTTGCAAGGTGCTTTCTTTGTACCACACTTGCAATTTGTAGAACATTTTAGGTTCGCGTTTTGGCACGGTCAGCCTGCGTATCTTGCACTTTTCTTGCGGCTGCAAGTATTTTTACAAGTGCAAACCTACAGCGAATAGAGCTGAAGTTAGTCACGGCAGTAACAACGGGTAACTGAAACGACACTAATACAAAATTTTTAGTTTGAGCGGATTCTTACCACGCGATTGCTATTGGCGTCGCTGGTACTTGGCGCAGCGACTGCGCCGGTAACGGTGGTTTCACGGCTATGAGCCCTGTTTACGGTTTTAATCGGCGATCCATACGCGTTGACCTCAGCTTCCTCATCAGAAAGGTCACTTTCTGAAAAATCATGCTCACTCAGGTCTCCATCAATTTCCATAACAAATGTGACCTTTCACGCTTGTCTGGACCTGGCTTATCGTTGACCAAATATGGGAGCGTTATAAGCATATCCCGGATAACAACAACAACAAAGGCGCGCAATGCAAACTGGGTGGGTGAGATTCTTTAAGATTCGAGACGCGACGGCTGTAAGACGCGGCCGGAAGTTAATTTTTAAAGAGGTGACATATTGCGCATGCTCACGCCATCTTCCTGATGGTATCACGTCGCGTCGAGAACGTGGGATTGGCAATTTTGACGTTCTGTACAAAACGTGAGCATATTCCTACCAGTGCTTAACTTAAATAATGATATATTCCTCTAAACATGAAAAATTAGCAATCTAAGATCATTGGACGTAATTTCTGGTGACATTTTAGATCGTAGCTATGGATTGATTTTGAATTTTTACCTCCGCCAAGGAGGTTATGTTTTCACGCCTGTCTGTTTGTCTGTCTGTTAATCGTTTTACGCAAAAACTAACCAACGGATTTGCACCAAATTTGGTGGAAAGGTCGCAAATATACCCAGGATCAATCGATTAAAATTTGGGATTTATCCGGATTAAACTCCGGATCTCAGATCCAGACTAGACGCTCTCGGGAGCGTTCACTCGGGCTACACTTGATAGTACGGCTTCGAACAAACGTGAATGTCAGTTTACGCCTAACTTTTGTATATATTGTATACTATATGGCTGGTTCCACGACCGCAAAAAATCTACCAGACTGTATATCGCACCGCAATTCTTGTCGTGTTTAAGCTGAGCGATTTTACCAGAAAGTTTTCTAAGGTTTTACGGAAATTTCAGTGATAATTGAGTTTGTTTACTAATCGAATTAATGTTGACCAATCAGCTTTTTCTTGGTTCCCACGGTAGAAAACAGTTTTGAAACTTGATGCCATTCACCTGATTCCAAGTTATCGAAGGCGAAGAAGCGATATGTGGGAAAAACAACAATATTACTCCTTAATCGGATATACTTTTCTTCAAATAGCTCTTATTTGTGGATTCAAACTCTTAAAACAACAATATGTGGCGGGGCGGAGGTATGCGCTCTATCGAGTGCCCTTCTAGTTTTTTTAAATTAAAATTTCTTTCAGGTGTACTAAGCTTATAAAATGGCAGTGTCTTCGAGCAAGGCTTGTAAGTAAGTCACGATCTACAACTTCAAAAAGTGAATGCAAGAGTCTTCTGCATACTTTCCTCGTCTCTTGTACCGTTACATTTCTCGATTTATTGCGTTCATCTGCCGCTTAACTAGCACATTTAAGCTTTGTGTGTTTTTATGATCTCTTCTAATAGACACAAACAGAGCATTTCCATGGATATTTCTGCGAAAGAATTGCTGAAGAATCACACTGATAAAGAGCGTTTCGCAGCCGCGTCGTCTTGAGTAGTTGCAAACAGCCGATTCTGGGCCAAGTTGGGCGTGGTCAATTTTGTCGGGGGACTGGTTCGGCTCGGTCAGAATTTTTTAGGCGTGGTCCAAAATTTTTGTGCATATTTAATTAGTTGGGTCTTGGGTTGTTCGATTTTGTGTCGATGATTTTTTCGGGTCGAGTGATTTTTGGGTCGATGGGTTTTTTCTGGTCGAGTGATTTTTGGGTCGATGGGTTTTTTCTGGTCGAGTGATTTTTCATTTGGGCGTGGTCATGGTGGGTCAAAATTGTATCTTTGTGGGGGTGGGGTCGGGGAGTGGTGGGGAGGGGTGGGGTGGGGTGGGGTCGGTCTAGATTAGATCATATTTGTTACTTGAACCGAGTAACAAATACCCAATACTTAGTATTAATTAAGAGGGGCTTAGATGAAACTCTATAGATAATATTCTTAGATTCTACAAGTATTCATATAAGACTGTATACTAGAAAGTCTCGATTTTTGTTGATATATCAGTGGACTATTCTAATTTTTTGCTGAGCATTCTAATAGATGATTTCCTAAGAACATCTATTTAGATTCTTAATAGATGATTTGCTTCAAATTTAAATTCTGAATACTCATAACCGCATCAGAAACCAAAAACATATAACATGTAATAATTCCAGTTCCTCCTTTTTCACGATCTATTTCAAGTGTCACACCATTATAACTATCATTTATAGAATAACCATTCCCATGAATTTTATTATCGGTATAGGACCTCAAATCGATCCACAAAGCGAATTTGTCCATGTAGAAATCTTCCTCTTTGATAGAATCATTCAATCCAAAGCGTTTAATAGCCGATCTCCATAAATCGGTTGGATTCATCCCCTTGGAATAGAGTTGGTTTGGTATCCCATCCAAGTTAATTTTGATGGATGTGATTTCTGGATTCACAAAAGTCTCAGAATCTCTATTTCCTGGTGTATAGCTATTTGTGAATAGGCAAAGGATACCCGTCATGGATCTTCTGGGAACATTCACATGTTTAAAAATTTTATCATCATTAGGTCTTGAAATTTTAAACGTTTTGTGTAAGATAATGTCTTCGTAAGTGAATCCTTTCCCCACTCTGTAGGAAGCTAGTGCCTGAGTCGTCAAATAATCACTTGAGATGTATGAATACTCCAATTCAATGTTAGTCATTCTATAATTTGGAGGTTCTTCAGCCTTCGAGTAAACGACAATATCATCAACTGAGGCTAGTTTAATTTCAAATTCTAGTGAGTCATTAGTAAACGCTCTATTACAAAACACACCATGATCCTTGAGAATGGGATGATCTAGAGGTATTGCATACTTAGTGTTATGAATCGCAGCAAGATTAGCCTCCTTTCTATTTGAAGTGTTTTTATCACCTGCATTTGTTCTAAGTTTACGCATATTTTCAGAAGAGATGCCTTGCCTCAACCTATCTCTACGCTCCTTCTTTGCTAAATGCAAATCATGATACGTCTGGAATACATTGAATCTCTCAGTATCTTGTATAATTTCTCCACCGAATTTAACTATAAGTTCGGAGATGAGATTTCTCCCCACATTATTGACTAGAGTATTGTTTTTATGTCCTGAGACATTCAGATTGAAGGTGAGATATACACTGCCTGGAACGAACACAAGATTCTCTGTTAATTTCGGAATTTCAATGTATAGTGTTTCACCAGGATTAGCAGTTGAAGGATTGAATGTGATTCGATTCAATGATGTTTGCGCTCTCAAACCATGTAATTCTCTAGGAAAACGATTTGGTTCAAGAATTTCTGATATAGTAGTCATTGTATATATATAATCATAATAATCTCTAAAACGTTTAGAAACATTACTTATTCTGCCACTCTTATTGGACTTAGATGTTCTTAGGAAATCATCTATTAGAATGCTCAGCAAAAAATTAGAATAGTCCACTGATATATCAACAAAAATCGAGACTTTCTAGTATACAGTCTTATATGAATACTTGTAGAATCTAAGAATATTATCTATAGAGTTTCATCTAAGCCCCTCTTAATTAATACTAAGTATTGGGTATTTGTTACTCGGTTCAAGTAACAAATATGATCTAATCTAGACCGACCCCGCCCCACCCCACCCCTCCCCACCACTCCCCGACCCCACCCCCACAAAGATACAATTTTGACCCACCATGACCACGCCCAAATGAAAAATCACTCGACCAGAAAAAACCCATCGACCCAAAAATCACTCGACCAGAAAAAACCCATCGACCCAAAAATCACTCGACCCGAAAAAATCATCGACACAAAATCGAACAACCCAAGACCCAACTAATTAAATATGCACAAAAATTTTGGACCACGCCTAAAAAATTCTGACCGAGCCGAACCAGTCCCCCGACAAAATTGACCACGCCCAACTTGGCCCAGAATCGGCTGTTTGCAACTACTTCTTGCATCGCGCCGGGGATCTTAACTTAACTTTTTCCGCGCAAACGGCGACGTTCTAGTTCCAGTCCTTTGACAGCCACCGCGTTCTAGAAGCCGTCGCGTCTCGTATCTTAAAGTCCCTATTGTCTCCCGTGGAACTTCTAATAATAGGCTACTATTTGAACGCAACGAGTATGAGCTCGTTTGCTTAACTTTCACCAAATCACTAAGATAAGATGGCGCAAGACCATAAATTGATTTAAAGGTAAGAATTAAAATCTTAAACTTAATTCGATGAGCAACGGGAAGCCAATGAAGCTCGTAGAGGGCTGGAGTTATATGTGAGTACTTTGGTATGTCCATAATTAGTCTTGCAGCGGCATTTTGAACACGCTGCAGTTTGGAAATTTGAAGATTTGGCAGTCCATACATTAAGCTATTACAATAATCCAGTCGAGAGGTAATAAAAGCATGAACAATTGTACGTAGACTATCAACAGATAAATATTTCTTAATTCTCCTTATATTATGTAAATGAAAGAACGCACTACTGCATGCCTTGCTGATATGTGTAGACATGGACATTTTTTCATCAAACCAGACTCACAAATTTCTAGCACAGGCGACAGACCCTATGTCCATATCACCTACGTGTAAACAACCGTCGCAAGCTAACTTATTTAGCTGATACTGAGTTCCAATTAATAACATCTCGGTTTTGTCATCATTTAGTAGAAGTCTATCACTAATCATCCAACTTCGAATATCTGCAATACAACTTTCCATGGCCCTCATTGCAACATCTTGACTGACTTGGCTATCTGGTTTAAAACATAAATAAAGTTGAGTGTCGTCTGCAAAGCAATGGACGGATGGTAGGTGTTTTTCTATAACGTCAAACAACTGAGATGAGTAGATAATGAATAGGAGAGGTCCTGAACAAGAGCCCTGAGGTACCCCGCAGTCCAAGTTGAAGCATTTAGAAAGTGTACCACTGATGGATATCCGCTGACTTCTGTTGGACAGATTTAAACCAGTTCAGGTCCCTGTAAGCCGACTTTGTTTTGTAACCGATTGATGAGTATCTCGTGATTAACAGTGTCAAACGCTGCACTAAGATCTAACAATACAAGAAGCGTGACACATTTTGAGTTCATACCAAGCATGATGTCATTCATAACCTTCAACAAAGCAGTTTCAGTACTATGGCCTGCACGATATGATGACTGTAAAACTGGGTAGATGTGGTTCTGAAGCATGTGTCCATGTGTCTGATTGTATACAGCCCTTTCTGTTAACTTAGAAACATACTGAAGATTACTAATGGGTCTGTAATTCTTGTACAACAAGTCAAGGCCAGCCTTTTTTAAGATTGGATTCACCAGTGCACACTTCCATCCGTCAACAAATTGACCAGTCATAATAGATGTGTTGATGATCTTTGTCAGGACCGGAAGTAAAACATCCAAACAGTTTACAACAAGAGGCGTTGGGATAGGATCAAGCATGCACGTTTTCTTCGCAGAACTGAGAACTAGATCACGTACATTACATTCTGTAAGTTGCGAAAATGTTTCCATGGTAACAGCAGCAGTCTTACTAGAGTTAGTAAGAGGATCAGAATCGTTGCTAGGTAAGGCTTCCGTCATTTTATCCAACTTTGAGTGAATATCACAGATCTTTTTGACAAAAAAGTCACCCATCTCATTTGCCAGTTGGAGCTTATCTTTGAGAGGCGGAAACAAAACTTCATTCTCCTGCTTCAACAATTTTCTAGTGGCATTGAAGAGATCTCGTTGATTTGAGCTGTTTTCATTAATGAAGTCGGTGTAAAATCTTTTCCGTGCCACATTCATAAGATAAGTAGCATAGTTCTTTTTTGCTTTGAAATTAGTTAGATCAGACGAATTCCTTGTGCGCTTTCATAGTAGACATAGATGGTTTGAGATGACATGATGCGCGTATGTTGAATAAACGGTTAGTTTTGAACGAGTAGCGTGCAAATGGCCATCTGGTTGAAGTTTGGCACTTCGTGAGAGACTAGCCTGTATCGCATTTTGTACAGCGTAGATTGGCGTGCTTTGGTTTACCTACTTTCTAGTGTCTTCCATTTCAGGGCTGAAAGCATTTCGGTTACACCATCTTTATGTTCGAAGCGATTTAAAACCCAGCGAGCAGAGATTCTTTGGACCATCTCAACCATGTTAATGCTTTTAGCTGTGTATGGATCCCACACAGATGAGCAATACCGTATTCTAGAGTTGGGCGTACTGGGGCCTAGTATGCCATTTCCTTGGTCCTGGCTGAGCAATGTATTAAGTTCCGCTTTAGAAAGCCAAGAGATGTTTGGCTTTATTGGAACTGGTTCTAATATGTTGGTTCGAGCAAAGGTCGTCGGATAGGAAGACACTAAGGTTTTTGAAAGAATGTAAAGAGAGTCCTAGGCTTGTTGTTTGAGCTTATAGACATGAATAAACGGATTACACTCTATTATGAGGAGAAGGGTAGTAATGATGTGTAGTTTATTTGTCGTTCCCTCAGACGTACCAAAGAGGTGCAAGATCAAGAGCTTTTTTTAAAGCATTGTAGTTCATGTAGGATTTCAGTCTTTATACTACTACATGAGAAATTTCTGTAATTTGATTGGCTAAGAGCAGTGGTATTTCCCCGGGGTGGGTACTGCCATATATGGGCTATATAGGTATGTGCCGCTGTGAAGGGTATGGTTTTCAAGCAGTTTACTCTAGTATAGGGTATATAAATCAGAACATTTGGGTCTAGAATAAGGTATCATTTTTCAGGAAACTGATCAATTGGTTGAAGATTTTATCTAGACTAGGGAAACAGCTACTCTAGGATAGGGGGATTTGGGGAGTTTACTCTAGTACAGGGTAGCAAAATTTAGCTGAATTAGCTGTGGTATAGGTTAAGGGTTCCAGGGTCCCAGCGGCACATCCCCACCCAGAAATTCCTAGAGTACCCCCCCCCCGGGGGTATTTCTGCTTAATTTGAAATACCTACATGTGAAAATTACAAACCTTTTTTGAGTAGTAGTATAAACAAATAATAGCATGATTTGTACGTGATTAATGGCGCGCCGTTTGTTTCAAAATTAATTTTTTCATTGGTTGTACATTTTTAATCTTTTTCTGTTCGGAGTCGTGGATATAAGCATGAAATCGATCAGCCAGCATATCAATCGGTAATTTGTCGTGTGAAATCGATCATAGGTGTGTACGATCGATCATATTTTCATTCAGTTGTTCGATCAGTTGTTATTTATGATCGATCAGTAGTGCGTATTTTCATTCAGTTGTGACTAAAATCGATCAGTTGTTATATGGTCGATCAGTTGTCTGTATTTTCATTCAGTTGTCACTAGAATCGATCAGTTGTTATTTGATCGATCAGTAGTGCGTATTTTCATTCAGTTGTGACAACAATCGATCAGTTGTCTGTATTTTCATTCGGTTGTGACTAAAATCGATCAGTTGTCTGTATTTTCATTCAGTTGTGACAACAATCGATCAGTTGTCTGTATTTTTGTTCAGTTGTGACTAAAATCGATCAGTTGTTATATGATCGATCAGTAGTGCGTATTTTCATTCAGTTGTGACTAAAATCGATCAGTTGTCTGTATTTTCATTCAGTTGTGACAACAATCGATCAGTTGTCCGTATTTTCATTCAGTTGTGACTAAAATCGATCAGTTGTTATATGATCGATCACTAGTGCGTATTTTCATTCAGTTGTGTCTAAACTGACTAAAATCGATCAGTTGTTATATGATCGATCAGTTGTCTGTATTTTCATTCACTTGTCACTAGAATCGATCAGTTGTTATTTGATCGATCAGTAGTGCGTGTTTTCATTCAGTTGTGACTAAAATCGATCAGTTGTCTGTATTTTCGTTCAGTTGTGACTAAAATCGATCAGTTGTTATATGATCGATCACTAGTGCGTATTTTCATTCAGTTGTGACTAAAATCGATCAGTTGTTATATGATCGATCAGTTGTCTGTATTTTCATTCAGTTGTCACTAAAATCGATCAGTTGTTATCCGATGGATCAGTTGTGCCTATTTTCATTCAGTTGTTAGTAAAATCGATCAGTTGTTATATGATCGATCAGTAGTGCGTATTTTCATTCAGTTGTGACTAAAATCGATCAGTTGTTATCCGATGGATCAGTTGTGCGTATTTTCATTCAGTTGTGACTAAAATCGATCAGTTGTTATTTGATCGATCAGTAGTGCGTATTTTCATTCAGTTGTCACTAAAATCGATCAGTTGTTATCCGATGGATCAGTTGTCTGTATTTTCATTCAGTTGTCACTAGAATCGATCAGTTGTTATTTCATCGATCAGTAGTGCGTATTTTCATTCAGTTGTGACTAAAATCGATCAGTTGTTATCCGATGGATCAGTTGTGCGTATTTTCATTCAGTTGTTAGTAAAATCGATCAGTTGTTATATGATCGATCAGTAGTGCGTATTTTCATTCAGTTGTGACTAAAATCGATCAGTTGTTATATGAACGATCAGTAGTGCGTATTTTTATTCAGTTGTGACTAAAATCGATCAGTTGTCTGTATTTTCATTCAGTTGTGACTAAAATCGATCAGTTGTCTGTATTTTCATTCAGTTGTGACAACAATCGATCAGTTGTCTGTATTTTTGTTCAGTTGTGACTAAAATCGATCAGTTGTTATATGATCGATCAGTAGTGTGTATTTTCATTCAGTTGTGACTAAAGTCGATCAGTTGTCTGTATTTTCATTCAGTTGTGACAACAATCGATCAGTTGTCTGTATTTTCATTCAGTTGTGACAACAATCGATCAGTTGTCTGTATTTTCATTCAGTTGTGACAACAATCGATCAGTTGTCTGTATTTTCATTCAGTTGTGACAACAATCGATCAGTTGTCTGTATTTTTGTTCAGTTGTGACTAAAATCGATCAGTTGTTATATGATCGATCAGTAGTGCGTATTTTCATTCAGTTGTGACTAAAATCGATCAGTTGTCTGTATTTTCATTCAGTTGTGACAACAATCGATCAGTTGTCTGTATTTTTGTTCAGTTGTGACTAAAATCGATCAGTTGTTATATGATCGATCAGTAGTGTGTATTTTCATTCAGTTGTGACTAAAATCGATCAGTTGTCTGTATTTTCATTCAGTTGTGACTAAAATCGATCAGTTGTCTGTATTTTCATTCAGTTGTGACAACAATCGATCAGTTGTCTGTATTTTTGTTCAGTTGTGACTAAAATCGATCAGTTGTTATATGATCGATCAGTAGTGTGTATTTTCATTCAGTTGTGACTAAAATCGATCAGTTGTCTGTATTTTCATTCAGTTGTGACAACAATCGATCAGTTGTCTGTATTTTCATTCAGTTGTGACAACAATCGATCAGTTGTCTGTATTTTCATTCAGTTGTGACAACAATCGATCAGTTGTCTGTATTTTCATTCAGTTGTGACAACAATCGATCAGTTGTCTGTATTTTTGTTCAGTTGTGACTAAAATCGATCAGTTGTTATATGATCGATCAGTAGTGCGTATTTTCATTCAGTTGTGACTAAAATCGATCAGTTGTCTGTATTTTCATTCAGTTGTGACAACAATCGATCAGTTGTCTGTATTTTCATTCAGTTGTGACTAAAATCGATCAGTTGTTATATGATCGATCAGTAGGCGTTAATTTTCATTCAGTTGTGATTAGAATCGATCAGTTGTGCGTATTTTCATTCAGTTGTTAGTAAAATCAATTTATTTTCCTTGTAAGATGTTTACACAGTGCCTGTCTCGGGTAGTTTACCTGTGTATGTTTAATATATTTGTTGTTGTTGTTGCAATTGATCTAATTTGAGGCTTATATGAGTCTTGGTTTTGGTCGAGTGTCGAGAGTCGAGGGTAATTAAAAAAGGAACCAAATAATAATAAATAAAATAATAATATTTTAAAAAAATTAAAAGTAAATATGAAAATAGAATTTTAATAGAAATAAAGAACGTGAGCCTCAGAATAGAGCGCTGTAGCGACAGAAGCGAATCACCCTGGTAGCGATCAATGCGGCTGAAAAGCGTTGACAGATCCATAACAAACAGTTACCACTGTATCAGTTCTCATGGATTAAATAAAACCAAGACAAATAAAAGATAATTATTTGATGACAGCCTTGCACCGGTGGTAAGTTTAGTGACTGTGCGTGAGTTTCCTGTCGAAAAGGCGAGAAAACCCGTTGTTTTTCCTTGTGAAAACAGTTGGCATTGTTAACTCGCTAAACACTAGACAAGGGTGTTTTCACTGTATCAAGTTTCCCGACTTTTCTGACTTAAACTAGCTAAAATTTTCCTAGTGAAAACACAACCTGTGTTCAATTCGAGGTTACTTGACCATGGTTTGTGCGAAAATAACCCGGGAAATATAATCAACCTCGGCGTGCGGCCTGTTGTGCAATGAAACCTAAGATCAGATATCTCTCAAGTTCGATGAAAGGTTAAAGGTATTTTAAACAGACCTGGCACATATCCTGGAGTGTGGTGTGACTGTTCAGACCTTTGTTAGCTTGGTTTGTTTGACTTTAACACTTTGGCTCTAGCCAGTATGTCTTAGAGATTTACCCCTCTTGTGTTAAACAAGAGTAAGCTCCTTATAGACTCAGTTGTCTAAGCAAAGGTTGTGATTCTTTTTTTCCATTTGTCCGTAAGGATCTTTCTTAAGTTGGGAACACATGGATTGTACTGTGTTACGAAGGGTAATATCATTTTGCGCGCCTTTGCCCTAACGTACTGTCTGAGGACTGACCTCCGGTCAGAGAATTTCACTTCTGAGAGCACTTTCTTGATCAGGCTCTTTAGGTAGTCTCTTGCCCTTAAGTTGATAAAATCTTTCTTGTCTCCCGATGGGTGACAAGATCTGAAGTGCGTGTACTGGAAGTTCTCAGTTGGTTTAGAAAATAAGTGCGCGTGTCAAGGTAGACTTAGAGAGATGCTCAGACTTATACTAAAGGAGAATTCTTTCCAGTTCAATGGAAAAAGGTATCTCCAGATACACGGTACCGCTATGGGAACTAAAATAGCAGTCTCTTTTGCCAACCCATTTGTAGCAGCGGTTGAGACAGAAATCCTGAATAAGAGCACAGAAAAGCCACTGGTGTGGAAAAGATACATAGATGATTTGTTCTCTCTATGGAACATAAGAATTGAGGATATAAATGGGTTCATTGAACAGGCTAAAAGACATCATCCAACAATTAGACTCACGGCTGAAATATCAGACAAAGAAACCACTCTCTTGGATTCTTGCGTTTACAAAGGCGATCTATCCTTGACGTGCGAAGTCACTACAAGCCGACAGAAGCATTTCAGTAGACACATTTCGCTTCCTGCCACCCACCAGGAGTCAGTAAAGGCTTCATCAAAGGCGAAGCACTTAGGCTGCTTCGAACTAACTCTTCAAAAATACTTTTGAAGAGAACTTGTAGCATTCAGATCACGCCTTGGCTAAACTACAGAATACAGGGCCACTTATTTACATACCACTGAATAACAATAGTGTCCATTGTTATCTGCTTCGTTCTACAAAAGCCTCCGACACCTGTAAACGAGGTGGACCAAGGTGGCACAATAGAATATTCTTCCTTTTGTCATACAATACCATCCCGCGGTGCCTAATTTAAAGAACATTTTATTGAGCAAATGGCATTTAATACAGGATCAACCTTTACTGAGTGAGATATACAAAGAGCCTCCCATCCTGATATCGTACAAAAGAGGAAAATCGCTCAAGGACATACTCGTGAGATTCAAACTCTAAAAGCAAAGAAACTACACTTGTGAACAGCGGTAGTCGTCGGTGTAGGCCTGTCACACCTTTTTTTAAGAAAATAATTATCTTTTATTTGTCTTGGTTTTATTTAATCCATGAGAACTGATACAGTGGTAACTGTTTGTTATGGATCTGTCAACACTTTTTCAGTCGCATTGATCGCTACCAGGGTGATTCGCTTCTGTCGCTACAGCGCTCTATTCTGAAGCTCACGTTCTTTATTTCTATTAATATTCTATTTTCATATTTACTTTTAATTTTTTTAAAGAATTATTATTTTATTTATTATTATTTGGTTCCTTTTTTAATTACCCTCGACATGGCACCCTCGACGCGTATAGACTTTGCTCATTTTGGTTTGGAATCGGTCGTGGCTTTCAAGGGAACCACGGGAGTTTACGGATGTATTTAGTGTTTCAATTCCAAATGAGCGGGCAACACCTTTCAGCTGGTTTACAGCTGAAATGGGGGAAATGTCGGCAACACTTTCTATTCACACTTCCTTTGGTAAAACGCCGACAGGTCGGAAATATCTAGAACGAAGATGTCATGGACGAGAAAATTTGATTTCTCCTTTTGCCACGCCCGTGTCCTTTTCACACCTTCTGCTATAAATTTTGCCTCAATTTGTATTAGCGTCGGTTTTCTTCGTTTCTTCGATTAGTTCAAGATGAGTTCAAATGATAATCTTACTGAGATACTAAGTAGGTTTTCTAGATCTGCTTCGCAGATTGTTGATTTAATTAGTCGTTCGCCAACTGACAATGGTGTATCTCATGCATTGGAAAATGCAAGAAGCTCTCTGAATTCTCTTCAGTCGGATACGAGGCTGGCCAACGACGTCTCCCGTTCGTTTCGCTCGAATCCTGGTACTTCGAGTGGCTTCTCAACTAGTCGAGCAACCCTACCATCTGTTGCCAGGCAGCAGAGGTCCTCTTCTTCTCACCGCTTTACTCCTTACAGACAAAGCGGTAAAAGAGGAGGAGCACGTGAACCAAAACGGTTCGACATGAAGCTCTTGGTCGTTGATCACGTCCCGGAACTGTTCGAAGGAACCAAGAGCATCTCCAACTACCAAGGACAGGCCATAATAGAAACGGCGTTTTTTTTAACCGAGGATCAGACAGACGATTTAGTAAGGGAAAAGATAATGGGTGTCATCCGACGACAGTTTAACGATTTTGGTGGGCAGTTTTCCTACGCAACGCGGAGAAATAGAAACTTTCTCACTTTAGCGGCCGACCAAAATCTTGATGCACGAGGAGTACGGACCTTAAAAGGGAATGGTTGCGTTTATGTCGTGCTGGATTCTCCCGCAACACCGACCAGTGACGAGGTAAGCCATGACCCATAAATGAAGAAACGGATAAGTCTTGCTGTAACCTAATCTCCACAAAGCTTATTTCTTAAATGGAGGCGGGGGCGTTACGATTTTTTAACCCCAGTTATTTTAAGATCCAGAATAGAAGGCTTAAGGTCTATAGCCTTCATAGCCTGCATAGACTGAACATAACAATCTATCGAGTATATATCCGGAAGAACTGAATTATTCCGGTCAAACAGGTAATAAGGAACATTAAAAATAATGGATCTTTGGGGTTTAGCGGATTAAGGCTTTGTTCCTATACAAATACTACTATTTTCTTTATACGGCCGGATTAATAACTCTGTGCTTTGACTAGGATGAACCTGAGGAGGACCACATCGTAACTCCGCAGATGCACTTAAGTCCTGTGGAAATGGAAGAAAGGGGGAGACAGGTAATACCCAATGTGCCTTTTTGTCATTCCTTTTTCGTCACGTTACTTAAAACCTCTCCCAATGTATCCTGAAGAAAGCAGAGGAGTACATATTGCGTGGGTGTGGTAAGGGGGGGAGGGGCGAGTATCCGATATTTCGTCTGTACATACATGTGCGGCCAAACTGAGGATGCGGAGTTAGAGAAAGAGAGATTATGATATTCCCACGCTTATCTTTTAAGAGCGGAAGTGTGTATGTGTGTATTCGTTTATGTATGTATGTATGCATTATGATTATTATTATTATTATTAGTAGTATCATTATTATTATTACCATTATTATTATAAGTATTTTCATTAACATCATCATCATCATTATCAAGTGCAGGTACACGTAAATTCTATCGTTTTCTTTTTGGCGGGAAAGAACTTTTGATCATTCAAAGGTATCGTCTTCTTGTTGAAATGTAGATAATTTTCAAAGTTAATGTTTTAGTTTATCACCGAGATCAGTACAACTTATTCTGATACTTAATTTTTTTCCCTTTTCTGCGATACAGCCACTGTATGTAGGGTGAAAGGGGGAGCTATACAATAAATTATGTATTTGAGTATATATTATTTATTGATCTTTCTTAATTTCTTACTTTCTTTCTTCCTTTTTTTTTTTTGTTTTTTGTGTAGTTTCGGCGGGAAACTATGCGGACTCTCTTAAACGAAGATGATTCTGACGTCACCAATTCCAGGGGTGCTATTTCTAATTTCCGAACTGAAGACGTAAAGAGCAAAGTAAGCCGCGACAGATTGTTTTTGCCCCTCCTTCAGTCTCCGTTATCTAACATTCGTTGTAGACAAAAAGAAAAGAGAACATTTTTATGAACTTTCTCTTTCCACTTGTACCCGTCAACGGTGTCTTCTTGACCCTGAAATGCGATCGTTGGTCTTGAAAACCACCGCGCTTGGCGTGATTCACAGATGGAGTGAGAAAATTACATCCATGTTTTATATACTCACATAAAGCATAGTTTTCCAACCAATCAGAGTGCTCATTATTTCTGAACTTCATTAAAGTTTGCGAGGATTTATATTCGCGGTTCTTTTATTTGACGAGAGAGGGAGCTTCTACGAAAGGCTGGCACGCGAATCGTGTGATGCGACATCACTCCTCTTGTCTGGAAAGGGTGCTGGCACGCGTAGGTTAATTTTGAACAATCGCGAAAATAAGTGCAATAGGTTAGCTGTCTTACTTCGATTTTTATTTGGATGCAGGTTTTCCGTGGTCATCGCGAGACCGGAGAGCTGCAACTGAAGAATTCCATTTTAAAAGACACAGGTGACATCCATTTGATAAAATATTCCATTTTTTATCGCATACCAGGCGCCCATGATGGGCTTCTGCGCATGGGTACTGTATTAGTGTGATAGATAGAACATGCCATTCGACAACCGAGGAAATACGTTTCAAAATACGTTCATATGTATAAGAAGCCTTTTTGGTCAATTTTAACTTGCCCTACACGAAACTGCCCGAAGCTGTCAGGGTAAACGTTTAGAAAAACGCATCTTACACGAACATTACGGTTATCCCTGAATGTCTGATATGTGCTACATGTTGCTCCTTTTATTTTAACCTTTCTCGAGCTTTGAAAATGCATGAATCTTACCGAACAAAAGTCGTTAGGTGCTACCCTAATAGAAAAATCTCCTTCCTAATGCAACTGAAACAGTTGGCCCCTTAACCCTTTAAGCCCCCAATAGTGTCTTTACAGATTTTACTCTGGCTAACGCCAGACGATTTTACTCGTCACAGGGACACCCCTCGGGGCTTAAAGGGTTAAAAACTATCTCCTTAACCCTTTAAGCCCAAATAGTGTCTTTACAGATTTTACTCTGGCTAACGCCAGACGATTTTACTCGTCACAGGGACACCCCTCGGGGCTTAAAGGGTTAATAGAAATAAAACATTATCTATTTTATTTATAGGATTAATGAACCCTGGAGGGCGTAGAGGTGGCTTAGTGTCAGTTTTATGTATATTGCAATGGATCCACCCAATCATGAGCCTTGTGGAAAAAGGGGGCAGCGCATTTATCAAAAAACTTCAAGAGGTAAAATCCGTTTTTTCTATTGTATTGTAAAGATGGATGTTTCAGGTTGATGACCAAAGAAATTTTACACTACAGAATTTTGTCTTCTGTCTGCCAGTATGTTTCAGAAAAGTAAATCTGGAGCTACTGGGTACGAAGGACGCTATTTAAATTGTACCCTTTGTGTCATTTTATTTATCAGTGCTTTGCAGTCAGAGGTAGTGCGGATGTAAGAGTAAGGGGAGTGTTGGATTCCATTCTTGAGGGGATGGAAATATCTATCGGGAAGGATGATGCTTTGGAAGCTAACGCAATATTGGACATTTTGTTGCGTCGCATAGCAGAAAATGAAGGGGTAAGTAAATGCTGACTTATAGTTGAAAGTGAAAAAATGGTAAACGTGCAGCGGCCAACCATCGAGTCAGGGATACATGTGGGAGGTTGCTGAGCTACTTACGGTATTAAATCAACTGATTAAAGCCCGCACTCATACGACGCCTTACCCGTTATCGTCTAATTCGTTTGGTTTATCCTATAGACAACTGGAATCCTTGGCAAGTTATTGGCAGGAAAAAGGTCTACTCGCACAACCCTCAACAGTTCGCAGTCAGAGGAAATCACCCTAGAGGAAGACATTGACGACTCTTGCCGTATCCTTTCAAACCTGATATCCTCTTATAGGGACCGATCGGTTATTACGTCCCCGGTTTTGGAGAGGGGGGGGGGTTACAATTTTAAAACAAGCCCCTTTTGGGGGGTAAATTTTTCTCTGGTAAGAAACATGAGGGGGGTCAAGTTTTATGACACAGCAACAGCAGTCTAGGGAATTTGACGTCAGTGAACTATCCTCGATCCCGTGGTTGGGGAAAAGGAAAGAACAATAAACGAGAGAAAAGATAAACGAGATATTAAATGAAAAAAGATAAAAAATCTGTCTACGGAAGGACGGAGAGAATTATGGCCTCCTCAGGAGGGGGGGAGAGAATTGGGAAGGGGGGTATAATTTTTACCACAAAATATTTTGGGGGGGTTCAGTTTTGAAGCACTACACTTTTTTGAAAACCACCGCCCCCCGGGACGTAATAAACGATCGGTCCATTACCTCAAAAGTCTTCTTGCTGTAACAGCCCCATTATACAAAGATCAACTTTACTGTATTGAGATTTAAATCCTTGTCTTTCTGCTAGCGACAATGACGCTCACTATAAAGATTCCGTCATCTTCTGTCAGCTCCCCAAGCATGGATGATCGTCTGCGCGATGTTCTGAATGAACATTTAAAAACTAGCAGTCCCCTACCGTTTTCTCATTGGAAGCAGTCATGGAAAGATAAATATTCCAATCAACATATAAGAGGTCAGGACACAGCAACCTACATATTTCAATGCTTGCTTGTTGTTAGCGTATATCAACTGTTATAATACACTTCAACATTTTCTCCTTTCGACAATTTATCGATAGTATTCGATGTTTCATTCATTGGACAGCTCAGGCAATATTTGCTTTACTATGCGAGCAGCTTTCTTTCTTTTCTCATTTTTTTTCTCGCTTTTATTTTCTTCCGTTGCCCTTAGCGCTGCTGATATTCGCTTTGCTGGCTTGTTCGCGGTTTCCCCAAGAGTAAACAAGCTATCTGCGCGAATGTCCGTGACACGATCGAATGACTCTGCACAAGCTGGGATTCCAAAGAAAAAAAATGGATCTGCTCACAGCTTACATTTATGAACGTGTCAATCATGGGTTACTTTCTGTGATCATAACGGTTACTCGCAAGTATTTTCCTCCTACTGATTGAATTCAACTTATTTTTATTGCAACAGCCGAGGAAGCGGATTTGTGTGCCATTAGTTGGCAACTGTGGACAGATTGTCCTGATTGCCTAATTGTAGGTCTCGATAGGACCTCAAAACGCGAGAAAATGGTAAGGCTTCAGACATAGACAGTTTATTACTCGAGCCCAACTACTTTACCGTTAACTGTTTTCTTTCTTTGTAATCAAATGAAGTTAGCTCAAAATTCCAAAAACAATCCCCGGGAGCTTATATTTTTCAAAGGCCCTCTCTGAGGGACTTATTTTTGGAGGGGCTTTCATTATCTTCGGAGGGAAATTTACGTTTCAAAATCGAATGGGGTAGCCTTATAGATGAAAATAAATTGACCTTTTTTCCTTTATTTTACTCTGTATTTGAGGGCAATTTGCAAATACAAGCCCCCCCAGGGGGTATATTTGGAGGGGCGATTTAACGGAGGGTTTTTGGTGTTACTGGTTTTGGGGGCTTATATTTGGAGGGGGTTATATACACGGAGGAGCTTATTGTCGGAATTTTATGGTATTTTTATGTTTTCTTGATTAAAGAACGCTAAAACAGTTTTGGTGGACACCGACATCCCAGTCGCGGACCTTTTAAAGCCCGAGGACGATACTCTCCATTCTATAGATAGCACATCTCCAGAAGGCTATAAATTGTTTGCCCTTGTAATAACAGCAGAAGATGGTAGATTTTATTCCTGTGTAAAACCAGAGCGCGACGCGGATAAATGTTAAGCACCTTCATTGAGGATTGCCTCAATCGATTGTTGAGGACAAGTAACTCTTCTACTTTTCTTATGGCTATAAACTGGGCGGTTCTGGCATTTTTGGCATGTGTTATAAAGGGAAGTAACAGTCAATTATGCTTTTATTCTCATAGGGCTGTGTACGATGGCTTAAAAGTTAAAGAGTTTCGTATGACCGACGGTTTATTGCGCAGCTTATCCGGAGGACAGGACCACGATCTCTATAATATCCTTTAAATACAGATTAGACTAACGTAGACAAATTATTGGGTTTAAGGGTCAAAGCGGCGCGAGATCCGCAACCATTTCGATTGTTGTAACGAAAAGAAATCCTTCGAAATTCAACTTTTCTTTTGTTTCTTGATGTTACGTTAGTGGGTTTTTGTGTTGCTACTGGTTTATTTCCTTACTATACATGGCATGAAAAGAAAGATTTCCTTGACTGTTCATACCTATTGCCTTCTATACTGTTTCTTGGGATAATATTCGAAAGCCGATCCCTCCATCGTCAATTAAACAGCAAGAAGCACTTCTCGGGTAAGGATAATCAAAACCTTACCTAATTCAAGACTATTCCAAAATTGAATCGCCTACAGGCTAGTACTTGTTGCAAAGGAACTTTCGCCATTTCTAGTAAACATATCAATTAAAGACCACGATCTGACTTTTTTAACTCTACTTGCAGTGTTGGCAGTGAAGAAGACTGCATAATCATCGAAGATGTCGGTACGTAATAGTCCGCGCAGAGTATTTAGGAACATGTAATGATTCGTGTGATCATTTTTTCTGTAATGTTAACCTGTCGGTACATAACAGCCGTTTGATATTATTGTGTTCATGCTAATGCCCTTGTCAATGCTGTCCGAACTATCACTTATAAAACTATTGATATGCTTATATTTGCGTCGCTTGTAAGGACCAGGCTTCAGATTGAATATTTAAATATAACGTAATATGTTATATGTTGTTCACACTTTCCAGTGCGACATGAAGAGGTTTTACACCGCATGGAAAAGGCCATGAAGGATTTTATTGGGCTGGAAACTCTGAAACAACAGTTTCTAAGATTTACAAGAACGCAGCTTCAGAATGACAGGAGAAAACGGCTTGGGCGACAAATACAGCAGGACACTCCTCTACACCTAGTTTTTGCCGGTAACCCTGGTACAGGAAAGACAACATTTGCAAGGCGTGTAGCAGGTGAGAATTTAGTTGTGGATCCTTACATTCCAAGTTTTATACTAGAAACAAAGTATGGGAAAAAAGGTTACAACAAATGGCTGATTTCTGAATTTTAATTTTTTAAAAGTGATGCCGTTTTCCTGCTTGTGACCGCAACACTTAAGTTATAAAAGGCTTACTTTAACCTCGACGATTTCATATCTTATTACAGGCTAGCCCCATTGGAATTATAGACTGAATTTCCATCCATTGATGTGATGACGAGTTAGAAAAAGAGAATTGATTTTAATCCTCTCCATGCCTATGATATAATTGCCTTTTAATTCTACTCTCTTCTAGACCTGCTCTTCAGCATAAAGAAAACTAAAAAAAACAAAATTGTGGAGGTCCAAAGATCTGACCTTATAGGTCAGTATCTAGGATCAACCACAGAAAAAACAAAACAAAAAATTGTGGAAGCTCGTGGTGGCGTCCTATTTGTAGATGAGGCCTACCGGTTAATCCCGACCGCTGGTGGCAAGGATTTCGGCCGTGAGGCCATCGAAGAGTTGATGGCCGTTATGGAGGACGGCGACCCAGTGATGATCTTCGCCGGGTACGAAGAGAAAATGGAAAAGTTCCTGAACGTAAATCCAGGACTGAGGTCAAGAATATACAGAAAGTTCACCTTTCCCGATTATTCGACGGATGAGCTTGGGGAAATTTTTCATCTAAGGGCCAAGCAGGAGGGATTCCAGGTGGATGCTAATGTGGCGGAAATTCTCGTTGCGAACACGTCACCTGCTCAAAGAAGAAACATGAATGCCCGCCTGATACGAATTTTGTTTCACGAAAGTGTTGAAGAGGCAAGCAACCGACTACCGCTTAATGCCACTTTATCACAGTTAATGGAATTGAAGGAAGACGACGTAGTGGCAGCTTGCGCTCGTCTTCCCTCAGTTCCAGAAGCAGATTCATCTTCTTGAGTACCATTTGATATTTACTCGAATAATCATCCCACCAATACGCGCCCCTCCGATCTTGCCCCTTCATTTAAGGTGGCGGTTTTTCGGAGACCATACCGATGTTTTTCAATCTTCTTAAAGGTGAGTTTTTCCTTGTCCGTTTTAGAGATAATACGTATGGTATGGTCTCCAGAAAATTGCAGCAAAACACCTTAAGCCCAAAATTAATTAAGGGCCCGGGCGCTTTCTAGAGTAAATGCGGCTAGTTGCATTAAAAAAATTATGAACAGATTTCCCGGTTCCAAAAAGTCAAGTGTGCCAGTTTTGTTTACAGTACGTCAGTAAGAGAAGCGATAATTCTGAAGGCCAAATAGAAAATACTGACAGTATCATTTAGTTCGTAAAGAAAGAGAGTCTGCAACTAGTCATTGTTGTTTTTTTTTTCTAGTCAAAAGAAATTTTGCAAAAAGGGTTAATAGGACAATTGCACGATGACGATATTTGACTACAACTACCAGAATTCATTTCGTTTTTGCTTTGTTATTTAAATTTGCCAATTCCGCTGAGGATAAATGAACAATAGCCTTAATTTGCACAAGAAAACAACACATTCAAGGATTCTGGTAGCTGTAGTAAAATGACGTCATCGTGCAATTGTCCTATTGTGGTCATTGGTGGACTACGTAACATGAAGTTGTGTATATAACTGCGACGATCTTCATTTATATAAGGTACATGAAGTGTGGCTCGTTGCGTGAAAACATTTGCGCGACCTCAGTGCGTATAAAAAATTGTTTTACTGGATGCGCGAGGTCGCACGTCATTCAATGCTGGTCACCGGCATAGCGAAGCATAATTTCTTGCGTCCGATAAGTAAGCGTCCACCTTTGCGCGAAAAATTCCCCTTAAATGCAAGAAATCGTGTTCCATTTTCTTAAAAAAAAACAAACAGTAATGGTAATATATGTCATAGCAAGCCGATAGAATCAAAAGTACACAAGGACTTATTAAGAAAATACTGTAATTAAACCGGTGCTCTCCGAAGAGAACTTTTTCAATGATATATAACTATACACTTAATCACGGCTTTGAATGTACATGTAGTTTTCAATCATTTTACGCATATATTGTTCTTCTAAACTTTTCTGAAAGCCCTATTGTAAGATCACATAGTAAATTTTCAAGGAGTTATTAACAATAACTCCTCTAGTGGGGTTAATTGAACTCTTTACAGTGGAGTTATTTTTAGGGGGAATTGTTTTCACTCCAAAAAGGAGTAGTAAAATCGGGAGTTAAAGTAACCTCATAAGAGGGGTTATCCTGCACCTAAATAGTTAACTCCATTTTTCGAGTTATAATAACTCCGTAAAAAGTACTGTACATGTAACATCCGCCTAACAGTAGTCCCATTGCTAAAGTTGCTACTGTTGATCGTAATATTCCCTGACTTAAGTAATATAATGTGTAAACAGCGTTTTCATATGCCTAAGTCGAGATTTGCAATAGCATTTCGTGCAATGAAATTATTAATCGTGTTCACAGAAGTGGGAAAATTTTCTTAAAAATACTGTTTGGGACAGTTACTGCGGTTATAGAAATAATACGATCATAGTAGTCATCTTTTGATATTCAGAGCCAGCTAAACTACTTGTAAGAGCAGTTATTTTCATTATTATTTTTGTCGATAATTATTGTATACGTATGCATGTTAGCAAGGGGGAAGACCACAGTGGTAGACCACGAGCTGGCCAGTACTCCACTACAAAGGGTAATCAACATCCCAACTCACAGAAATAAAATGCCAAAAAAATATAGGGACTCTTTAGCTATGCCATCTGTGTAGTTATAAAGTGGCGCGTAGTCAAGCTAGCGTTGAGCAAGTCTTTCAGCAACGTAATATGCAGCTGTTAGAAACAGATCCACTCCATAATCTGAACTAATGGCGAGAGGATTAACGTTCTCTCTCAGTCCTCCCATCTCTTCGGCATTTAAAGGACTGTTTACCTCTGACACTGTTACTTCAACTGTGTCATCGTCCAAAACGCAAGGGCTGCATGCATCAACACCGTACGATTGAGAAACCTCTGAGTCAAGAATGTCTCGAACACCTGTATAGCTAGCAAAACGGTCTGAAACCACACCACTTATCCACATTTGGTAAGGGGATAAATTTCCCTCCGTACGGAGCGAATGAAAATTCCACCCCAGTCGGAATTCCTCCAGAGCCCTATTTATTCTCGGTAAGAAAACGTACTGTAAACAAAAAAGATCAGTGTCATTACTAGGATCTAGATTTCCTTGATCTTCTAGGTGATAGAAAATGGAAATAAATGTCGACAAACAGCACCTGGTAGTGTCTCTGTGCAACCTTTCAATTCTCTGGTTGTGTACAGATGATCCTGCTAAGTGTGAACCTCTGTTTGAACCGCGAGTAGCATTCATGTACCTAGCAACGTCGACATTTTCTGCACCTCTATCAGAGCGCACTCGAGAAGGTAAACCATATTTAGAAGTAGCTTCAACGAAGTTATTTAGAACTGTCGAAGCCTTGTTGTTGGTTGCACATTTCAGGTACGTAATCATTCGTGAAAACCCGTCAATACAACCATGAACGACAAATCCCCACCGGATCAGCTTGTGGAGACCATCAATGTGCCACAAGGCGTTCGGTCCAGGGACGCTGTACTTCCTTCGTGTAGTAGCGATCGTCCAACGTAGAAGGACGGCAATAGGATCCTGAACACGGATGATCTCCCTCACACGATGTCTTGGCACGTGAATGCCATTGCTTCTGAGGCAACCAATCACCATTCGCTCACCACAATCAGGAAATGTTTCTTTTATTCTCTGTATTTCTTTAATTAAGGAATCCTCGGAAATTTGCGTGAACCGTCCGTCGATGCTAAAGTCATAACCTGCCTCTTTAAGGCGCCTCCAGAGAGTTGTTCTTGATATACAGAGTGTGTAGGCAATTCGAGTCCATGAGAAACGCCAGGAACGGAGGAATTCTACCTGGACAAGGTTTAACACAACCCGCGGTCTGCCAACAAAACCAGATCGGTGAACTAGAACCTCTGGAATACGAGAGGAAGCGTAAAATGACGGATTCATGTTATATAACTTCTTCTCAGCACAATCTATAACTCCCTGAAGAGTTCCTGAAAGCGTCTTAATCTTTGAAACAGTTTCTGAGTCTAGTTCTATTTCAGAAGGAGAGGTGAGCGCGTGAACTACTCTTTCACATCCATTGCGTGCAGCATGAAGGCGGTCGAGTAAACCTTCAATCTTAGAATAATCTTCACCTGACATGTGATTTTCACACACATTAAGAAGATCTTCAACAATGTTAAGAAATAACGACCAATTACTTTCTGATGCCATATCAATGCGAGAAATTGTGATGCACGTACGTTGTGAAAGTAATACCGCTTTCAATTGCGGCGAGAAGAGATATGTTATTTTTCCAGGGTATGCAATGCCACAAATCCGGAAACTCCCACTAGCATCTGACGTCATACGTAATTCCTCTTTTAAAGTCTGAAAACAGTAACTACACTTGCAAATGTTGAGGTGTATAACCAACAATCATTTGGCAGTCTGACGGCATGTTCTATTATCACAATCACAATTTCGCATTGGGACCCACTATAGGTCACAGGCTTTAAACTAATTGGGTCCTAAAGCATAAAAAAATATGGCACACAATGAAAACAACTGAACAATTTTAAGCACAACTGAATGAAAATAAGCAATTGTTATCGATTTGAGGTGTAACTGGAGAAACATATGCACAAGTGATCGATCATTTGAGTTGGACTAACTGTCGTGGGTCGTGGGTCGTGGGTAGTAAGTCGTGTGTCGTGGGTCGTGGGTAGTAAGTCGTGTGTCGTGGGTCGTGGGTAAAGTCGTGGGTGGAAAAAATACCGGTGACGAAAAATAGTTTAGGAACGGTAAACATCAACAACTTTCCAAAAAGGATTTCGAAAAATAACTTCGGAAATCTTCGTTGTAATTTGCACTGGTTTTACACTCTTTGCACTCGTCTGGTATTACACTTAGGGGTGTCTAATGGTCATAAAAATTTTCAACTGCTCGCAAAATTTGGCCTTTGCTCGATTTGCTCGCAAAATTCAGATGAGTGTTCGCTTGCTCGTGCTCGCAAAATTTTTGCAATTGCTCGGATTCTCGTTAAAATTTGCTCGATTTCTTAAAATTCCGTAAATCATGTAAAAGCTGCTACGTTCGCCATGAAAAATTATAAAATATTGTTACTTCCTCAAATTCAAATTTTCCGGGACGTGAAATGACCGCAAAGTTACGGTACTAGGCGCACTCTAATAAATCGAAACGTAAAATGAGCGGAAAATTTATCGAAGTGTTCGCTGTTCGCCAGTTGTATTTTCTAAAGTGCTCGCTGCTCGCAAGATAAATTTGATCACTGCTCGTGCTCGCAAAAAAAGACGCAGTGCTCGCGTGCTTGCAAATGCTCGCAAAGACCATTCGATACCCCTACACTTGAACTGAAGGAAGGAAGGATATTTGCGTCTGAGATTTGGGGGCCTTATTTTCGGGAGGGCTTATTAGCGGAATTTTACGGTATGTGTATTTTTTTAAAATAAGGCTGCGCTGGCAATTTTCCACGAGGTCTGCTAGTTCTCAACTGTCAGGTCTTCCCTTTGATGGTCTCGTCCGCCGCGCCGCCACGCGTCACGCGTCACGCCGTCACGTCTTCATCTCTTGTCTGGGTCTAAATTCCATGGTTCAATTTTGTTTTTGTTTGTTTGTTTTTTAATTCATTATTTTTCGAAATCCTTTTTGGAAAGTTGTTGATGTTTACCGTTGTTAAACTAGTTTTCGTCACCGGTATTTTTTCAACCCACGACCACGACCCACGACACACGACTTACTACCCACGACCCACGACCCACGACAGTTAGTCGAACTCGATCATTTCCCTTATTAACGGAATCTAAAATTCGCGTTAATTGTTGTTAACGTCAATTTTCGCGCCATTAATTAAGTAAAGCGTTAATTACCGCGACCTTCATTTCTATCATTTTTGCCCAGAATTGTCGACCTTCTCCAGACATTCCTGACGCCCAGAAAACTGAATAGCTTTAGTCTCTCGCACTTTTAAAAATTTCAGGTCAATATTTCTAAAATTGACTACCGTAAAAAAGGTGCTTCTTCAGAATAGCTGTGAGAATGACTCTCAAAATCTGCTTCCTGGATGTCGGTGAACTTTTTAAATTATAAAATAAATATAAAAATATAACTTGGTTCCTGTTGTTTAAAAACTTGCGTTTCTTGTTGACGTCGCCTAGAGAGGGAGAAAACTGAGGGTTTGGGACACAGGGATTTTGACAAGGATTTTCTAGCTTATAAGCTAAATTGGTTTTTTCAAATTTGATCAGGAATTTAACCAACAGCATAAAAGCCAACAAATACTTGTCGAAATACCAAAGACCCAAAAGACCTAGTCAAACCCTCAAGCCTTCACAAAGTCTTCATAAAGCCGCTGCTAGGCATTGTTGAAGTTGTAACCAAGTTTTCACAAGTCTCTGCAAAGTCTCGGCCGAGTTAGGGGCCGACAGGCGGAGCGAGAGGATCGAGCGGAGGGCGGGACTAGACAGGGGCAAAGTATCTGCAAAGTATTGTCGAAGCCGTCGACGCTGGGACACAGGAATTTTGACAAGGATTTTTAGCTTATAAGCAAAATTCTCCGTTGCCGCCAACCCTTTGCAAAGTTTCAGCCAAGTTAGGGGCCGACAGGCGGAGCGAGAGGATCGAGCGGAGGGCGGGACTAGACAGGGGCAAAGTATCTGCAAAGTTTCGGCTAAGCTGCGCGCCAAGCCAGAGATAAATTTTGGGACAGGGAGAAAAATTTGAAAAGCGGCTTAAAGATTTGATAATTCTTACAAAAGAAATTATGGATCAGTTAAGAAGAGAATTGAATTTTAAGCAATTAACCAAATTGCTCACATTTTATAAAATTCCGGGTAGATCAGAAATGACTACTAAAGAGGATAAAGTGATAGCATTGGGAATTATACCAGAAGTAATTAATAATATTCAACAAATCATAGATAATAGAACAGAAATTTTTAGAACAATTGATAATATGCCGAGGAGAAGAGCGAATCAACCGCAACCTCCTCTTCCAATACCGCAAATAAGACCAAATTTACCACCTCTAAATATTCCTCAAACAATTCAAATTCCGGGCACACCGCCAGGTTCGCCAGAAAGATTTGTACCAACGACCCCTCCTGGAACACCACCAGCAAACCAACCTAGAATAAATATTAATAAATATAATCCAAAAAGACCTTCTCCGCCCAAACCAACGCGCCCACCCCCTCCCATTCCAACAAAACTCAAAAAACAAGTAATAAAAAATGAATCAGTTAAAAATACTCCCTTTTTGGGAAATGTACTAAACAAGTTTTGGGATTTTGTGAAACCATATATCCCAGAAAAAGTAAAAAATAAAACAGAGGAATTAGCTAAAAATTTTATAGATAGATACAAAAAAGCGAATGAACCCAAAAATAAGCCAAACCAGTCAAAATCAAAAAGAGATTACGAGAAGGAGGGAGCAAGGCCAAAAACAAAAAGGCTGAAAGAAGAAGAATTAATTATCAAAGAAACTACGAGAAAATTCAAAAATGGCTATTTGAAGCAACACAGCATAGATGGGAAAAAAGGATATACTATTGGTGAATTCATGAGGAAAATAAAACCAAAGGTTATAGATATTATTAATAAGGATAAGAAACCAAAAAAGGTTAAGGTTATACTATCATCCAAGTTTGTAAAATCACCTTTGCAAAATAACCAAATAACAGAAGAGGTTGAAAAATACTTTGGCACCAAACCAAAAATAATTACAGAGGCAAGTGATTTGCCAAAAGAATATGATGATATAATTAAAGATATATTCTTTGAGGTTGAAAGATTTCAAGAAAATACAGATTCTGGGGTTTTTCAATTTGATTCAGTTGCAAGATTTGACGTCGGAATCGCGCCTTACACAGTTATTTCTGGGAGTTCATATATACCTACTCCAGAAAGATTAGCGGCAAAAAAAGCTACTATTAATATACAAAATAAGTGCGAAGATTGCGGCCAACTTTCATTAGCTGAGGCGGTGTTTCCAAGAAAACATCATAGAGAGAGGGTAAATAATGAATTGCTTAAAAATTGCAAAAAATTAAACTTTTCTGGCATAGAGGGTGCAATGAAATTAAAAGATTTTGCCAAGTTTGAAAAACAAAACCCATATCCAGTTAATGTATTGAAATATGGCGAAGAAGCTGATGAAATATATACCGCGAGATTGAGTGACAAATGTTATTGCAAGAAAGAAGAAAAATGTAAGAATTGCGGCTGTATGAAAAAAGAGTGCAAGAAAAAACAGAAATGTGAGAAAAAAGACTGCACAAAACACGAATGCGAAGAATGCGGATGCAAGAAATGCGATTGCAGTAACCACGAATGCAAGTTATGCGATTGCAAATTTATAACATTACTTTTAATAAATAATGGCGAAAAACACCACTATATTTTAGTAAATAATGTTAGCAGACTTTTATCATCCGAAAATGATAAAAATAAACACAAAAAACATTTCTGCCTTAGATGTTTCAACTCATTTTATGATGAAAGGATTTTGCAAGAACACAAAGAATATTGCGATTCACACGGCGAAGTTAAAATTAAAATGCCAAAGAACGAGGATGGCAGCCCGAAATTTATTTACTTTAAAAATTTTAAAAATAAAATGCGTGCGCCTTTTGGTATCTATGTTGATTTTGAGGGCCAGCTAATACCAATACATACTTGTTCACCAAGCGAAATTAAAAGCTTTACAAAAAATTACCAAATGCACAAAGCATCAGGTTTCTGCTATTATATTAAGTGTTTTGATGAAAGTATATTGCCAAAGGATTTTAATATCTGCGTGAACTACACCGCAAAATCTGATGACGAGGATGTTGCGCAGATATTCACAGAATATTTAGAAAGAGATGTCAGGAAAATTTTCCAGTTAATAGAAGAAAAAAAGGAAACTTTTAAAGTTTATGATAAAAAGAATATGTCAAAAACAGATAAAAAAGAATATGAAAATGCAACTCACTGCCATATATGCGAGCGCGAATTTTCTGAAGAAGAGGATTTTGGAAAAGTAATAGATCATTGTCATCTTACCGGAAAATATCATGGCGCAGCGCATAAAATTTGCAACTTAAAATATGTGATCCCCAAATTTGTTCCAGTAGTAATTCATAATCTATCGGGGTATGATTCTCATCTGTTCATTAAGAATCTTGGGAAAACAAAGGGTGGAATGAGCTGTTTGGCCAACACCGATGAAAAGTATATTAGTTTCTCGAAGAAAATTTTAATTAACTATGATTGCGATCACGATTGCGATCATGATTTTGAGCACGATTGTGATTGCGAAGATGAGGATGAAAAAGAAAAGCCCATTACTAGAACAATAAGATTCATTGATTCTTATAAATTTATGCAATTCTCCCTTAGTGGATTGGTTGACAATCTTACAAAATGCGGAAAATGTGAGTCGTGCAAACCAGGAGAATGCTTGAAAAGATACGTAAAAGATGGAAAGATTATTACTTTTAATGGCGTTGGTAATTGCGAACAATGCAAGAATTGCAAGTTATTAGGAAGTATGTGTTTTTCTCCAATAGATAAAAATATGGCGATAACTAAAAAACATTTCACAGGAGAAAAGTTAAAACTATTGTTGAGAAAGGGTGTGTTCCCTTATGATTATTTTGATCGAATTGAAAAACTTAATGAAACCCAACTCCCGCCAAAGGAAGAGTTTTTCTCAAAACTAAATAATCACGGTATTTCAGACGAAGATTATGAACATGCTAAAAAGGTGTGGGAAACATTCGGAATGAAAACAATTAGAGATTATCACGATTTATATCTAAAAACAGATGTGCTGCAGCTAGCCGACGTATTCGAGAACTTTAGGGATGTGTGTATTAATAATTATAGTTTAGATCCCGCCCACTATTTTACATCCCCGGGATTATCTTGGGATGCAATGTTAAAATTAACTAAAGTTAGTTTGGAATTGTTTACAGACGTTAATATGTTGCTTTTTATTGAGAAAGGGATTAGAGGCGGAACATCCCAAATATCAAAAAGATATGCAAAAGCTAATAACCCCTATATGACAGATTTTGAAATAAATAAACTTATAAGTTATATTATTTATCTTGACGCGAATAACTTATACGGAGCCGCAATGAGCAAGAAATTACCAAAACGCGGATTTAGATGGATTCCAAATGAAGAGCTCGTAAATTGGAGAGACATGTCTTGTATAGTTGAGGTTGATTTGGAATACCCAAAAAATCTTCATGATAGTCATAAAGATCTGCCTTTAGCACCAGAAAAACTTACCGTTAATAAGGTTAAGAAATTAATACCGAACCTATTAGATAAGAAAAGATATGTAGTTCATCACGAAACCCTGAAATTTTATGAAAAACAAGGATTAAAAATAACAAAGATTCATAAGGGAATCAAATTTCAAGAGTCAAAGTGGTTACAGACTTATATCGATAGGAATACTGAATTGAGAAAACACGCGAAGAATGACTTTGAAAAGGATTTCTTCAAACTAATGAATAACTCCGTATTCGGAAAAACAATGGAAAATATGAGAAAAAGGATAGACGTTAGATTGGTTAATAATATAGAATCAGCCAAAAAATTAATAAGAAAACCGAACTTTAATCATTTTACTATCTTTTCTGAGGATCTAGCCGCCATAAATATGAAGAAAACAGAAATAAGATTCAATAAACCGGTTTACGTGGGGTTTTCCATTTTGGATCTAAGTAAGCAAATAATGTACGATTTTCATTATAATTATATCAAAGAGAAATATGGAGAAAAAGCCGAATTACTTATGACTGATACCGATAGTCTTGTATATAATATAGAAACGGAAGATTTCTATGAAGATATAAGTCAAGATGTTCGGGAAAAGTTCGACACTAGCAACTATCCTAAAAATCACAAATCTGGTATTTGGGATGATGCAAACAAAAAAGTAATTGGCAAGTTTAAGGATGAGTTTGGTGGAAGTATACCTACGGAATTTGTGGGTTTGGGGGCAAAACAATATGCCTTATTAATGGACAACGGTAAAGAGATAAAGAAGAATAAAGGAACGAAGAAATTAGTTGTCAAGAAAACAATAAGTTTTAATGATTTCAAAAATTGCCTGGTTACTAAAGAACCGCAAATGAGATCGCAAAATTTAATCAGCTCAAAACTACACAATATTTACACAAAAACAGTTAATAAGAAAGCGCTATCCGCCTATGATGATAAGAGAATCATTCAAAAAGACGGAATAAATACTCTCCCATATGGTCACTATCGGGCGGTGCCTGCCAAAACAGAATTGGGTGGCAACTCAGTATCATAAGGAATAACTTGTAATTCTTCCCGCACAAATCCTCGCCGCGGTCCGTCAATTAAATAATATAAAACCGGTTGATTGGGCGAAATTATACTTTTAGAAATATAATAAACTTTGATACTCCAAATAGGATCAGTAGCCCGCCTTCTTTCTCCACCCTCAAGTTCGCCCGGCGATAATAAATATCTAACTTTAACAATAGGCGGCAATCTAACCTCATCAACCCCTACCACCCGCTGATAATTTTTGGGTTCAATATCAACCTCTTTCAGTTTTATAGCCTCATCAGGCTCTTTACCGGTTATTCTCTTTTTCGTATTATTCAAGGTTTTTAGAATATCTGGTAATCTTTTCACCCATACACGCGACCGATCATCGCCAATCATTTCTTGCGCATATTGATGACTAAATAATCTTTCTCCTAATATTCTATTTGCGTTTTCAACAAATGCTTGAGCTCTGTGATTACCAGCTTCACTTCTTTGTATCCTAACATTATGGTAATTCATGAGTTTACTAACTTCTCCCATAAATTCTTTCCCGGGATCAACCATTAAAGTTTTTGGGTATTTCAATCTTCTAGAATATATTTTCTTAAAAGCTTCTGATATCTCTCGACTTTCTTTTGAGGTTAATGGCTCAGAATCTTTATATCTAGAGGCGATATCAACCACAACTAACGCGTATTTATATGTTTTTCTTCCAACTCTATCATGAGGCAAAAATAATAAATCTGCTTGGTGAATCTGATTGGGTTTATCTACAGTCCAGTGCGGTCTAGGTATATACTTTGGAGCGGGCAGATAGATTTGCCATATTGCCTGTTTCTGCAACCATTGTTTTGCCTCATTTTCACTTACTTTCGCTTTCTCGGCTAATTTTGGGATTGCAGAATATCCTTTCCAATATCCTTCAGCTGAATAATATATTTTTGAGAGAATATTTTCGTCGTTCATTTAAAAATAAACAATTATCTTATAAATCAGATGGTTGAGGAGGAAGAAAAAATAATATTTACCGAATACCAAATCAACATTATGAAAAAAATTATTAGGAAAAAAATTCTATATATGGAAGATGGCGATCAAATTTTTAATATTATGATTTTAATTCCCGGGGCGAGAGAAGGTTTATTAAAACATATTTCCAAGTTAGAAAAGGTTTAAAGGTTACCCAAAGTATCTTATAAATTTACAATGACGTCTGAAAAAATTAACCCAAACAGAATTCCAAAAGAACCCTTTGGCTTGAAAGCAGAATCAACCCTAAATCGAATTACTCTAAATCCATCCACAGCCAGCCCCGGAGAAACATTATACATAAATATTCCAAAACTCGCAGAGAATTTAGTGATTGTGCCCGGAAGTGTATCTCTTCTATTTGATTTAGATGTTGAGGGACATGCTAATAATACAGTCGTTAATAATTTGGGCCGCAATCTTGTAACCAGAATGAAAGTTCTTTTTGGGGGAGAAACATTGCAAGATACTCAAGGATATGATTTATTTCAAACCTATCACGATTTATTCTTAACCGAAGAAGAGCGAGAAGATAGATTAAAACAAGGTATTTCTTCTCTAAATATTAGAAAACTTAGAACAAAATCTGGAGACGCAAAAACACAAGATGTAAAAGAAGCTGCTCTCGCAAATGTTCATGGTTCAAAGTATAGAATACCAATAAATCATCCTATTCTAAACGATCACGGTGTTTTTTATCCGAAAGCGCTGGAAAATCATCTTATATTTGAGATTACACTTGCCCCAATCGCTAATATTCTTATTTATTCTGACACAACTAAAGCACCATCATATTCAATCAAAAACTTAGAGTTAGAATATTCTTCAATTTCTAGTGAATACTTAGCCCGCGAGGCTCAGGCGGCTTATCAAGTCGGCAAAGGATTTTTTTATGAAAATGTTACTTTGCACAAAACTTTTACATTTTCCATTGCTGGAGATGGCGTTATTAATCAGCATATTAATTTACCGAGAAGATCAATGACAGGAATATTGTTTTTGTTTTTATCACCTCAAACCCCAGGAGCAAGGGATTCTGAAAATTTTTATAATCCGGGCATATCTTCCGTTGAAATTGATGTTGATGGTGTACCAAATAGAATATACTCTAGGGGAATGATTCCTTCCGATCTTTGGGAATCCGTGAAGAAAAGATTTCGTCGGGATGACGGTTTGCAAATTTCTTTGAAAGAAAAAGAATTTTACGCGGATAAGTTTGCTCTTTGGGTTGATACTAGAACTCATCCAGATAATGGTATTCACGGCGGCGGACTTGCTCTAAATAATACTCATGACGGTGTAAAAATAGAAATTAAAAGGAAACAAGGTGGAACTGGAACCATAACTTGTCATATGTTTGTCGTGGCTGACGCAATGCTGGAGATTATGAATTCAAGTTTGAGATCAATTAAGTACTGACTGAAGGGAAGAACCTGACCTAAATTTAAAAAAACATTTAGTTATGATACAAAAATCATGGAAGATTTGCGTGATAAAATACCATTTCATTGTATTATAACTGGACCGACAAATTGTGGAAAAACAAAGTACTTAATTGAACAACTCCGAGGTCCTTTCCGGAAAGTTTTTGAATATATTGTTTTAATTTGTCCGACTTATTCTAAAAATAAAACTTATCATAATTTTGCTAATAAGGATGAGCGTTTTTTTGTATTATCTCCGGATGCAAGTAACGTAGAGGAGATTAATGAGTTACTAACTGATTGTCAAACTTTATTCTCCGGCACAAATACTCTAATAATTTTAGATGATTGTGCCGTTTCTAATGATCTGAAAAAGCGATCAAATAAGTTTATAGATTTAGCATTCTCCGGAAGACATCATGGTTTATCTGTTTGGGTTCTAACCCAGCAATTAACATCAATAGCAAAACCATTTCGAGAAAATGTAGCCTGCGTTGTTACTTTTCATAATCCGTCGCAGAAAGGCATGAAAATGTTTTTCGAAGATTACGGCGGTGATTTGGATTATGAATTGGGGAAAAAGTTTGTACAACTCCTGAAAACCGAAAAATATTCTAGATTATGTTTATCTTTGCGTTATCCATTTAATTGCTATTTAGAGATACCCGAAGTGATTTAACAAAAAGATGACAAAGCCGGAAGATTACATTGGCCAACCGACAGAAAAAACTGACCGACCGGAGGGAGGGCCTGGAAAAAGTGAGGATCTTGAAATCAAACAAGAATCTCTTGCGATTCTAGCAGTTCTTGGAACAACAAAGGAATATTTAGGAGCTGATATGAGTCTGGGTGATGTAAAAAAATTATCGGAAAAAGATGTAGAAAAATATTTTAATCGTTATCAATCGGTAATGGGTAAGAAAATTAATGGAGGATTGGTAGATTCTTCCCTAGAATTAGTTTCCAAACTTATTTCGTATTTAGTTCCGGTAGATGACATAGATGCTCTTTGCGATGATTTGAAGAAAGATAATTTGGTTAATCGAGAATTAACAAACTTTGTGGGTCTCTTGGCATTAAAAGGAGGAAGACTGACAGCACTTGCTAGCGGGATATTCCAGGTTGCTAAACACGTTAAATTCAACAAAAATCAACAATTTTCAAGAGAAGAACCAGCAAATGGTAGCACAACTGGTCAGGAAACTAAGCAATTTGCTGAAGGTGTTGATACAGTGTATTAAACAGATCTAAAAACTTATTCTAAGCATCTAAATAACAATGTCTGAACAAAATGAGCAAAACTCTGAGCGAATTACTGCTGATCCAGTACCTGAGAATACTGATACTAAAAAGAAGGATAAGGATCCTAAAAAGGTCGCAGCGGGAAAGAAATTAGCGGAATATAATAAAAAAGCAAAAGAAGCATTGGCAAGGGAGATGAAAAGAGAGGAAAAAATAAAACAGGAAGAAGAGCCAAATGAAAATACATATAGTGAAGCAAAATCGTGGCTTCCAGAGATATCTTTTACTACTGTTTTATCCGTTGTCGGACTTGGATTTACAGCAATTGATCTTTTTATGAGGTATAAGGAAAAAGCTCGGACTGAATATTCAAATAGGATAGCTGATTTATCACAAGTACCACAAACACCGCAACCAAAAAAGATACCATTTTCTGCAACCCCAAAATCTTTGGGAATGGAATAACTGAATAAAGTTATTTAAAAGTTTCTCAATGGTACAGTAAAAAAAATTATGTCGACAGAAAACAAACTTGTGAAAACTGTAACTGATTCAGCTGTGCTTATTGGATTGGGAGCTGGGGTTGGGTATGTAGCCAAAAAGGTAATGAAAGAATCATTTTTGAGTGACCCATCCTCAAGTATTACAAATTATGCAAAGTGGGTTGCGGTATTATCCGGAAGCATGTATCTTAAAACATATTTAGAGGATCAAAAGATTTTACCAAAATAAAATGGCGGCAATAGCAATGATGATTGGAGGAGCGATATTGAATGCAACCGCTTTCACCGGCGGAAATTATCTCGCAAGATATTTATCAGGAAAGAATGTTGATACAGAAAAAATACGACACGATAAGGCAATGGAAAAATACGAAAAAGATTACCAAGAATATCAAGAAAAAAGACAAAAAATGCTTGACTGGAGAATGAAAAGAAAAGATGAAAAATACCAAGCAGCAAAAAATATTTCTACTACAAATCAGGCTTTTGAATTATACGGGCAAATGACAGAACCAAAATTCTCCGATTATTATAAACCAAGCGGTGATCAAAAGACTGGTGAAATGGTATATGTCGGAGCGGGGATGATGGGATTAGGATATGCAATAAGTAAAGTATTATAATGTTATGTAACTTGTAATCCAGAAATTAGAATAAGTTAAATAACATAATTAAAGTATTCGTATACCATATAATTCCTCAGTTATCATAATTTTTACCACATTTTTTTCTTTTTCTTCAAAATCATCAATTTTTCTTTTATTTCCGACTCAAGTTAGTCTAAAGACTTCTTACTGTTGAGTAAAAAATCATGGCGGAATATATACCATTAAAAGATTTACCAGGAGATAATGATGAGGATGGGGACGATGATAATGAAGACTGGGATTGGGATGATACAACTTTCCAACCCACAAACACATCTACAAACCCCATAGAATATCCCGGTTATGGTGAGGATGAAGTAAGAAGACGAGAAGAATGGGATATTCCATCTGAAAGAATTAATTTGGGCGATGAGGATTATGATAGAAGGGTAGAAGCAGCCCAATATCTAAAACGCTATTTTCCTGAATTCGATCCGAAGAATGCATCATTTAATGTTGAATTTGGAGAAGATGGCAGTATAATCGGGAGATTAAGTAATAGGTCAAAAGCCGCAACACATATCATACTTGACAAAGATGGTAATCTTAGGATCGAAGATTTGCCAAAAGGAATGAGAAAAGAACTGGGCGCAGATTATGAAACAATGTTTGAAAAATATAATAATGCCGCTTCAGAATTAAAACAGGTTGGTGAAAAAATTAAGGAATTAGATAATGCATTGCAAGGATTTAAAGCAACAGCAGAAGTATATCCCCTAGAGATTGAACGATATGCGGAAAGAGAAAAAGAACTTAGGGAATTCATTGAGAGACAACAGTCACAAAAAGCAGAGACTAAAAGCCTTTTCGATCAAACCGTTAAACAGAATATAGAATTAAAAATACAAGCGGAAAAACTTTTGGAAGAGGTAAAATTAAACAAAGAAGAAATAGATAAATACGAGAAGGGTAAATCAAATGAAACAAAATTAAAACAAAGCAATGAACGATTAAAATCTGAGGTTGATAAATTAAGAGAACAGCTTAGAAATAAAGAAATTTCAAACGCAGAACGATTATCAGATATTGAGGACCGAAAAGATGAAATATTTAAAAATTTGCCGTTACGGGAGAAACTAAAATATATATTCAAAAAATATGGTTTTACAGTTTTTGCTGTTCTAAGCGCGGTTGGTGTGGTAATTGGAGTTATAGTTTCTAATCTTTCAAAGGGTTTATCTGCTTTGGGGAAAGGAGTGGGAAATGGTTTGAAAACTATTGGTAAAAAACTGGGTGAAATATTGCCGGGGATGGTTGGCGCAATAGTTAGCTTTCTTTTCAAAACCGCGGGGCAGGTTGTTGGATTTTTAGGTGAGAATGCTTGGCTTTTGATAATGGCTGTAGTTCTATATTTTGTGGAAAGTATAAAAAGGAAGAGAAAGTAACAATTTAAAGATAACATGCCGTTCAGTAAAAACACAATATGGCTGACTACAATGGAAATCTTTATCCTCAATTACCTAATAATAATGCCCAAACTCAAAAGGGAGAAAGCACAATCAATTTCAGATTACAGAAATCAAGTGAAGTTTTGCAAAATCTCGAGAAGGAAATTAAACATTACGAAGAAGTGAGGAAAAAATATAATAGAGCAAGAGGAATATGCACGAAAATTAGTGTTTCTGGAGGATTTGTTTCAGTTCTTCTATCAGCCGGCGGATTAGGAACTTCTCTCACAGGTTTAGGAGCAATAGTTGGCGTACCTTTAGGTGTGGTTGGGGGTGTTTTTGGAGTTTTCTCAATCGTATTTGGATTTGCCTCTAAAAATCTTTCTGGGAAAGTTAGTAAACACGAGCAAACCGTGGCCATTGCAAAATCAAAATTAAACACCATTAACGATTTAGTCTCAAAAGCTCTTAGAGATAATGAGATATCCGATAAAGAATTCTCCATAATTCTGGCGGAATTGGAAAAGTTTCAAAAACTGAAACAAGAAATACGACAAAAATTCAGAAAAGATTCAGAAAAAAACTTCGATATGAGTATAATAAGGAAGAAAGTACGAGAAGATCTATTAAAAGAATTAACCAATCCCGCTGGTTAAAAGTTTCTTTTGAGAAAACTGAAGTGGGGTGCAATTGTTTCGCTGGAGTTAATAGAGAGGCACATTAAATTTACATCTTATTCTTCGCTGATTTAAAGCTCAAAAATTGTGAAACAAAAGAATAAGATGTTATTTAGCGATTTCAAATCAAAATACCCAAAAGCAAACTTGGGAAAATTCACATTCGTCAATGACTCATTCGGAGGATATGTTAAATGGAATGTTAATGGAGTAACGGTTATGTCTGATGATGATCCTTCTGGAAAAACATGGACTGATTCTCTCCCCGATAATTTGAAAAAGTTATTGCAAGAAGATTTGGGAGTTTCAGGCAAAGAAAAAACAAGTTCCTTTCCCGCAAGTTTAAGATTAACAAAACAAATATATCCAATACCCGGGATTAAATTCAATTCGTTTGCTCTTGATGTCACACAATTACTAACCAATCTGAATATATATGTTTCAGAAAAAGATAGTTTCACGAAAGAAATGAAGAATATTTTCAAAAACCAAACTGTAGGATTTACCAGTGGAAAAGAAGCTAGAGCATGGTTGGGAAAACCAAATATTAGTCAATGGCCTCAACAATTAAACATGGCTGTTTGGTGCGCAACATCTGGATGTGGTGTTAGTTTAAGTGATATTTTTAATTACCCTAAAGTTATCAGAAGTTTCTTTGTTTTTCACATTTACTTTACAATAAGAAGAATATTAGAAGAATTAAAAGTGCCATTTCCCGACGAAGAAACTTTTTCCTTAAAAGATAATCAATATAACAAAAGTGCTTATAACACATTATGCGCAGAGTTTGGGTTAAGTAACAATCAAGATTCCAAAGGATGGAAAAACCCCCTGGCTGATTTTAGATTCAAAGGAGGAGCAAATAATGGAGTTGGAGATATATTCATTGATTATGGAAAAGGATATGCAGAACCTGGTAGTGTGCCAGGAAGTGCAGAATCACAATATTCAGGTGGTGGTTTACAAAATGTTAGAATTGTTAGAAATTATGATACAGAAGCAAATATTTGGCCAAGCAGAGAACATAAATTTTACGATGATGGTGGAAGAAAAGGTAATGGAGATTTAATCTCAATGATGAGAAATGATCATTTTGTTGATTTCCAGTATTCTTGGTTTATCGCAGAATCGGGGCATGGATTAACAAACGCAGGATTGGGTAGAATAAATAGATCAGTTGAAGCTTTTGTTTATTGCATATTGGGGGCGCAAGTTAATACAAGAAATTCCATTGTGGGAAATGGTGGAGGAGCAACAGAAACGCAAGAGGAATTCAAAGCATTATTTGAAAGTAGTGTAAAAGAAAATAAGATTTCCAACTCCATTCAAAATTACCAAAAATCTGTTCAGGAAACAAAGTTGCGTCTTGATTTGGCGGTAGCCCCAGGAGTTTGGTTGATGCCTAGTAATTTAATTATAAATACAGAAAGTGTGATCGGATACAATAATAATCTGAAAATGGCTACAAAAGATATGAAATTTGGTGTAAATAATTCTATAAATGTAGAAACAAAATCTGTTGGAATACCTAATAGTCTAGGCACAACAAAAGTTATATTAAATACCAAACCTAAACCAATAGCGAGCAAAGTAAGTGAAAAACAGGAAACGGATAATGGGGAGGATGAAGTTAAGAATATAGAAACATCTTTTCACCAAAATAATCTTATTGTTTTAGGGATTGGCGGGGCATTATTATCCTGGTTTTTGTTTCGCTAATGTTTTGATTATATAAATCTAAAGATGAACGTGATGTAATCAAAACAAAAAATGTTGAGTATTACAATATATGATTCTGAAACCCGGGTTTATTTAGATCCGCCGCTGAAAAATCTTCGGGAGATACAGCTCCTTGATTGCAATATAAAAACCAAAAGATTGATTAATTTCAGGGATCAACAGATATTATTCAAAGATAATAATCAGCCTCTCATAATAATACAGCCTGGCACATATTCTCTGCGTAATATTCAATCAATCTTTCTTAATGATCCTGATAGGGAAAAGATAACAATAATTGAGACAGACACTGTTGACTATCTTTATTCCAATAAAAACTTCAAAATAAAACTTACGAGAGGATTGGCTTTTGGTTTAGGTGTGCCCGAAGTTATAAATCCTGGTAAATTATATCCAATAAATATACAAATTAGAGAGCCTTTGAGACTTATGTGCAGTATAGTGGATAATAAGTCATCATATATGAATAACACCAAATATGAAGAACTTATGAAACTCGCGCCCTCGCACCTACTCGCAAACATACCATCAAAGGATTACCCAACAATTCCGGTTCAAAAATATGAGAATCCCATAAACCACTTTGATTTAAGTATCTTAGACAACGAATGGAAAAAACTTGATCTGAAGGGTTCACCCATAACTTTCAGTTTAAGATTTAGATAATTTTTTTGTTATGTAACCAGTACTTAGGTTATATAACATTAATCTTCATCGCCCCATACCTCTTCTTTCAAAAACTTTAACTCTTCAAAATCAATACACCAATCTAAATATCAAGATGGATGCCATGTTACAACCATTAATTCGTCGTGTAAGTCTTTATAGAATTTGCGTTTATGTATTGCTTTCATTAAATCATCATGTAAATCTTTGTGGAATTTCTTTTTATGTTCGATAACATAGCGATCTATTCTTATATTAAATTTTAATAACCTAATTAAATAATTCTCATCAAATTTTTTAATACTAATATTTTTATCCCTATACCCACAAACTTCGTCTGAAAAATAAAACTCTTCATCATCCTTACAAAAAGGAAAAATAAAATTATCACAAATTTTTTTCATTCGTATTTTATGAATATATGTGTAATTCATATATTTTAAAATACCTTTCACAAATTTATTAGTGTTTTTTATTTCATCAAAGGTATAATTATTAAATGATTCAATATCATTATTAGTTCCCCTTTTCATATAATTAACTCTAACAGAACAACGTATATACTCCTTTTTAAAACTAAACCGATTTTTTGCTATAGTTTTTTCAAAATCGCCATTAATTGCTTCCATAAAATCTTTTATTCTTAGTTTTTCCGTATTATGATAAATAAGAATAAAAGAATCGATTTCATCTTCATCATCATATTCATAATAAGAGTTTTTTTCATAAAATTTATTTTCCATCTTTTTTTTATTTTATATTTTCTTTTTAAATATCAATTTTTTTTGTTATTAAACCAAAATAAAGGTTTCATAACATAATTGCCTATTCTTCGCTTTTATTCTAAATCGTAAAATAATTTAATTTTGCAATCCTTGCAAGAAGCTTTTTGCTTATCATGTTCGCAAATTTGTGACCCACCGCATTCTACACATTGATGTTTATGTTTATTATGTTCACAAATTTGGGAACCCATGCATTCTTTACAATGTTGTTTTTGTTTATTATGGCTGCATATTTGTGTTCCCATGCATTCCTTACAGCGATATTTATATTTATTATGCAAACAATTATACCCAGCACATTCACTGCAAAATTTTTTTATTTTCCCATGATCGCAAATAATCCTGCTAATAGGGATAACTTTTTCAATTAAGCCAGTAATCTCCTCATCTTTATGTTTTGCAATTTCATCAGTTAGTTCTTTCTTATTCATTTTTGCTCTTCCTTTAATTTTAAGATCTTTCGCTATTATTCTTAGTTCAAAAATATATAATCTTCTTAACTGATCCATAATTTCTTTTGTAAGAATTATCAAATCTTTAAGCCGCTTTTCAAATTTTTCTCCCTTTCCCAAAATTTATCTCTGGCTTGGCGCGCAGCTTAGCCGAAACTTTGCAGATACTTTGCCCCTGTCTAGTCCCGCCCTCCGCTCGATCCTCTCGCTCCGCCTGTCGGCCCCTAACTTGGCTGAAACTTTGCAAAGGGTTGGCGGCAACGGAGAATTTTGCTTATAAGCTAAAAATCCTTGTCAAAATTCCTGTGTCCCAGCGTCGACGGCTTCGACAATACTTTGCAGATACTTTGCCCCTGTCTAGTCCCGCCCTCCGCTCGATCCTCTCGCTCCGCCTGTCGGCCCCTAACTCGGCCGAGACTTTGCAGAGACTTGTGAAAACTTGGTTACAACTTCAACAATGCCTAGCAGCGGCTTTATGAAGACTTTGTGAAGGCTTGAGGGTTTGACTAGGTCTTTTGGGTCTTTGGTATTTCGACAAGTATTTGTTGGCTTTTATGCTGTTGGTTAAATTCCTGATCAAATTTGAAAAAACCAATTTAGCTTATAAGCTAGAAAATCCTTGTCAAAATCCCTGTGTCCCAAACCCTCAGTTTTCTCCCTCTCTCGCCTTAAGTTTTGGGTCTTTAAAAATTTTACTTCGCCTTTCGCGTTAATTTCGCGCAAAAGTGAATGAAAATACGCACAAAGTGATCGATTTTAATCACAACTGAATAAAAATACGCACTACTGATCGATCATATAACAACCGATCGATTCTAGTGACAACTGAATGAAAATACAGACAACTGATCGATCATATAACAACTGATCGATTTTAGTCACAACTGAATGAAAATACGCACTACTAATCGATTTTAGTCACAACTGAATGAAAATACGCACTACTGATCGATCATACAACAACTGATCGATTTTAGTCACAACCGAATGAAAATACAGACAACTGATCGATTGTTGTCACAACTGAATGAAAATACGCACTACTGATCGATGAAATAACAACTGATCGATTCTAGTGACAACTGAATGAAAATACAGACAACTGATCGATCATATAACAACTGATCGATTTTAGTCACAACTGAATGAAAATACGCACTACTGCTCGATCATATAACAACTGATCGATTTTAGTCACAACTGAATGAAAATACGGACAACTGATCGATTTTAGTCACAACTGAATAAAAATACGCACTACTGATCGTTCATATAACAACTGATCGATTTTAGTCACAACTGAATGAAAATACGGACTACTGATGGATCATATAACAACTGATCGATTTTAATGACAACGGAATGAAAATACAGACAACTGATCGATTCTAGTCACAACTGAATGAAAATACAGACAACTGATCGATCGGATAACAACTGATCGATTTTAGTCACAACTGAATGAAAATACGCACTACTGATCGATCATATAACAACTGATCGATTTTAGTCACAACTGAATGAAAATACGGACAACTGATCGATTTTAGTCACAACTGAATAAAAATACGCACTACTGATCGTTCATATAACAACTGATCGATTTTAGTCACAACTGAATGAAAATACGCACTAGTGATCGATCATATAACAACTGATCGATTTTAGTCACAACCGAATGAAAATACAGACAACTGATCGATTGTTGTCACAACTGAATGAAAATACGCACTACTGATCGATCAAATAACAACTGATCGATTCTAGTGACAACTGAATGAAAATACAGACAACTGATCGACCATATAACAACTGATCGATTTTAGTCACAACTGAATGAAAATACGCACTACTGATCGATCATAAATAACAACTGATCGAACAACTGAATGAAAATATGATCGATCGTACAGACCTATGATCGATTTCACACGACAAATTACCGATTGATATGCTGGTTGATCGATTTCATGCTTATATCCACGACTCCGAACAGAAAAAGATTAAAAATGTACAACCAATGAAAAAATTAATTTTGAAACAAACGGCGCGCACGTGATATTTGGCTTAAATACCACTCGAGATATTTCAAAATTGTCTCAAATTTCACTCGCCTAACTGCTCTTGGAATTACGTACAACAATTTTGAAATATCCCTCGCGGTATTTATACCAAATATCACTACAAACCATGCTATTACCTATACTAATACAAGCACTCTTTTAACTCCTCCAAAATCATATGTTTGACATTGAAGAACGTTTTCGTGAGGTCTATAGATGAGGCTTGTAAGCCATAGACAAAGGAATCACCCACCGTGACTAGATGGCAATGATTTTCAAACTTTTTCACATTTCACTTACTCCGGCTGATGGAGTTTCAGTAAACGCAGTGTCACATATCTTAGAAAATGTTTGGTGTTTATATTTTTGACTTTCTCTTATGCATAAGTAGTAAGTTACTTTTCCTACACTCATTAATGATTCGTATATGTTATTTATCAATCAGATTGTCGTGTTTTGGTCTGGTGAACATATGTTCATGACGGCCAGTAAAGAAACAAATCAAGATATATGCATTCAGTTCAAAACCTAATTAGGAGATTCGAAGTTTAAATTGGCAATGTCAGTTGCAATGCAGACAATTAATTCCGGCTTTCTGCAGGATTGACACATTCTTTATCCGCCTGGCGGCACTTGATATGAAAAATTTCCCTTGCACAAACCTTCGGAAATGCATCTGTGATCGCAGGCTACGTTTTGGCTGGATTCCCTTGAATCTTTCGCTCAAATGATTTTCTTTATTTCTTTATTTTTTAACATAACATAAAAATAGATATACATGTATTAGCTTACGTCGAGTAAAAGGAAATAATTGTAGAAAATACGAACGTTATGATAGTAGGTCTGACGGGACCTATGGCCGTTATCTTCCTTACACTAGAAAGTCTACCCATTAACAGATGTTATTAGAAAGGCAGCACTTTTTCCACAGTTATTTAAAGACCCTTATTGTTGGTCCGGCCGGGGTTTGAACCCGCGACCTCCCACACAGTATAGTACTCCGGAACTCTACCGACTGAGCTAACCGTTTTGGGGTTAGAAGCCATTTCTCGGATTTAGACTTGGGTAAGAAATGCTGACACAGTGAAGCTTTCACCTGTGAAATGATCTTAAAAATATCTGCGACTTACGATTAGTTAAAAGGGAATAAATACATGTTGTTGTTCAATTCTTTCTTTGGTTTAAATTTTGCTTTCCTTTATTCTTTTTAATACGGTAATGTATGGTAATGAGTTTGAGACAAAGGAAAATAAAATTTGAACCAGGGATAAAATTGAACCACATACACACTACCAACAGGCGAGCAAGTTACTGCTTGCACGTATCCACGGCGATCGTTTCGGTTCTCGATCAGGAATTTGTAAACTGAAACGTACGCATCCCTTCACCCTTCACGAAGCGGCTGTTAAAGTGAATAACAGCAACTGACAAGTATTATAATGGAAATTAGAAAGCACTTAACGACTCTTGAAAAACAACTTCTAATGGTGCGGCTTTTTTGCCTTCCATGCTTGGCAACAAACCCACGTGATCAGGTTCATGACGTCACACAAAGTATCTCGCAGCTCACAAAGCCCAGACTTACATGCAAATTTGCAAAGTTCCAACACGCCTTATTTTCCGATTTGGTGACTCTACTTGTTGAGCGTTAACTCCACACTCCCACAGGTAAACTGCTTAAGTTGTTATCATTATTAGCAAGGGTATTCAGTTGAAACTGAGTGTGTGGATTTTGATGCGAGACCACAGCCTTAATGGGTTAAAGTTACTGCCGACCAAACGCAAAGTACAGCTAAACCTGATAGTAATTCCATTTCATCATGTTCTTATAGTACTGCATTACCTTACTGAATGTAGATGGTTGCATTTGAACACAATTCTGACTAGAAACGATGTGTGACGTTCGTTAACTAATGCTTCATGTATAGTTTTTAGAATTGGTTAAGATGAATCTCTTTCCATTACTGCGTGCTTATGTAATCTCTATAGCTTAGTGAATCTAAGCAGAAAACAACGAATTGGTAATTTTAAACAAGTTATCTCTTGGAATGTGTAAACGATGACATGTAAAGAGAGTCCTAGGCTCAGTTCTTTGAGCTTATAGACATGAATAAACGGATTACACTCTATCATGGGGAGAAGGGTAGTAATGATGTGTAGTTTATTCGTCGTTCCCTTAGACGCGCCAAAGAGGTGCAAGATCATAAGCTTTTTTTAAAGCATCCTAGTTCACGTAGGAGTTCAGTCTTAATACAAGCACTTTTTTAACTCCTCCAAAATCATATGTTTGACATTGAAGAACGTTTTCGTGAGGTCTATAGATGAGGCTTGTAAGCCATAGACAAAGGAATCACCCACCGTGACTAGATGGCAATGATTTTCAAACTTTTTCACATTTCACTTACTCCGGCTGATGGAGTTTCAGTAAACGCAGTGTCACATATCTTAGAAAATGTTTGGTGTTTATATTTTTGACTTTCTCTTATGCATAAGTAGTAAGTTACTTTTCCTACACTCATTAATGATTCGTATATGTTATTTATCAATCAGATTGTCGTATTTTGGTCTGGTGAACATATGTTCATGACGGCCAGTAAAGAAACAAATCAAGATATATCCATTCAGTTCAAAACCTAATTAGGAGATTCGAAATTTAAATTGGCAATGTCAGTTGCAATGCAGACAATTAATTCCGGCTTTCTGCAGGATTGACACATTCTTTATTCACCTCGTGGCACTTGATATGAAAAATTTCCCTTGCACAAACCTTCGGAAATGCATCTGTGATCGCAGGCTAAGTTTTGGCTGGATTCCCTTGAATCTTTCGCTCAAATGACTTTCTTTATTTCTTTATTTTTTAACATAACATAAAAATAGATATACATGTATTAGCTTACGTCGAGTAAAAGGAAATAATTGTAGAAAATACGAACGTTATGATAGTAGGTCTGACGGGACCTATGGTTTATCGTCCTTACACTAGAAAGTCTACCCATTAACAGATGTTATTAGAAAGGCAGCACTTTCTCCACAGTTATTTAAAGACCCTGATTGTTGGTCCGGCCGGGGTTTGAACCTCCCACTGAATGTAGATGGTTGCATTTGAACACAATTCTGACTAGAAACGATGCGTGACGTTCGCTAGCTAATTCTTCATCAATCAGTATAGCTTTTAGAATTGGTTAAGATGCGGAATCTCTTTATTACACTCTGACTAAGCACGAAAGGTATGTGAATTCCCTGCTTCTGGCAAGGCAGCAAATCTCCTAGACCATGCCTCTGAAGCCGAGAGAGCAAATGCGCAAAATGATTGCGAAAGTGGTTTCACCCTTTTTGTATAGAACTACAGATGCTCTTTGAATATGAATCGGCGAAGCAATGCGCACTTTTGGTTTCTAAGAAATGCGGTTAAGATAATTATTTAGTTGTTGGATATCACGAGCGCAACAAACACACAACCATTGTCATAAACGAGATCAAAAAATCAAAGAAACCCAATGGTGAGCTCGTGGATAAAATGTTAACAATGCACTAGTTATGTGGTCACGCTACCCTCGACTTTACAGTCACGCGAGATAGTAGAATAGAGAACTGTATTTACAATTAATTGATAGCATTTTCCTCGCTCAAGAAATAGTTATTAATCCACAGAAAGCCTACTATTGGACAGTATTATTAGTTTCAACTATCCCTTAGAACAACCATTATTGTAAACTTCATTAGCTCTTGAGTTCTATCGTGCACAGCCGTATAGTCTTATCATTAACTTTTACAAGCTACAAGTCTTCAGATAACTTTTTTTTAATGGTGCCAAACGTCTTTTTTATACAAATTAATTACATGTTACATGACTTGTAGGTCGCAGCACCTTGTGACCAGTAAGAATTGTCACATCCTCCGTCTTTTAGAAACAACAGAAAGGAAAAACGAAACAAACGAAAAACAAAAAAGAAAATAAACAGAAGAAAAAGACCTGAAATGAATAAAGGAAGGAATCCGCGACATTTAGCAACTATAGTTCAATGTCTCTTAGCAAACATAGTGCTTTAAATAGTTTGGTCTGCGAATTGGTTCTCCCTCGTGAACTGTACTTCATCACACGCAACTCATGTAATGGTGAGGATCGACTACCAGGCTCGGATGCTGGCGCTGCCGTTCTTCCCAGTTTTGTTGCTGCTGACTGAGTATCTCCTTGATTCTCTGCTGGTACTGGAGTACCTCCCAGCTCGTCTGCTGTTACTGGAGTACTTGGTACTTCATTTAGTTCTGAACTGTGTGTCTCACTAGCATTAGGTATCAGTGGGCAAGGTAGCTCATCTGTAGGCTCTTAGGGCTAGGATGTCAAACGCAAATGGCGTCGATGTCGTCGGAATGTCCTTCCATCCTCAGCTGACACCTTGTAGGATCGTACCCCAGCCTGTGCATCGACTCTCGCCTTGATCCACCTTTCTGTATGCGGACCTGGCTTGCTGTGTACAGAGTCCCCTCTTTTTAGTGGCTTGAGTTCCTTCACATTTCTATTATAGTAGTAAGCCTGCTTGTCCTTTCTATTCTGCAGTAGCTGAGCTGTGTAGTCCGCATCCCTTGGCTTGAAGAGTTTGCTTGATGTGGGACGTAAGGTCTTTGTTCGACTCCCGATCAGCCTCTAGACAGGGGAAGTCTCTGTTGGTGTATTTCTGAAGTCCAGAAAGCCAAGATAGGGGTCTGATCCAGACTCCAGAACGTTGCGCATGATAGGTTCGACTATCTTAACTGCGTTTTCGGATTTACTGTTTGACTGGGGATATCCTGGGGAACTAGTGACGTGTTCAAATTCTCCAGAGCTAAGCTGTGGGCCATTATCGCTAATCAGGCGGTCTGGGATTCCGTGCCTGGCCATGTGACTTTTTAGTTTGATTATGATTTCCTTGGATGTTTTGCCGGTGAGCCTGTCTACTTCAAAGAGGTTTGAGAAATAGTTAGTGGTGACGAGGTAATCCCTACCTTGAAATTCAAACAGGTCACTGGCAATGAACTCCCAGGGCCTTTTAGCCATTGCTTCTTTCTGCTGCTGCCGAGAGGAGGGGTTGCACACAGTACACTTCGAGACCAGTTCCTCAATATCTTTTGTCATTTCAGGCCAGTAGAATGCTTCTTCTTAAGCACGCCTGTGAAGCCAAGTGGCTAGCATGAAGCTTACTACAGATTTCGTCTCTCATACCAAACGGTAAAATCACACGATCACCCTTAAATAGCACATAGCACACCATTCTGCGCGGGACGTTTATCCCTGAAGGGAAAATAGGCGCGAACGTCAACTGATACCTCTTTCTTACACTCTGGCCAACAAGCTTTAATCATTTCCGCCAAAAGATTTAGTTCCTCATCGTCTGCCTCCACTGGCAGAAATTAAAGTAAAGCATATCAACATGCTCAGCTTCTATTTCGGTTGGGGACCTTGTATCTCCCAAGGAGAAAATCTCCTCCTCATTTCTTTGGCCACTCCCAAACTGAGGCAGGTATTCACGGCTCAATGTGTCAGCCAGGTACATTTTGGTCCCTTTCTTGTAACCAACCTCGAAATTGTACCGTTGCAGTCTGAGCAGCATGCGTCGCAGGCGTTTGGGTGCATATACATGAACAAGGCTTTTCTTGAAGATTGATTCAAGTGGCTTGTGATCAGACTCGATTATATTATCACCTTTCTCCCATACAAATATGTTCTCAAACCTCTCCATTCCAAATACTATTGACAGGAGCTCCGGTCCCTTTCGATTTGCGCATAGTTGGCATGGTCTCTGTGCTTGTTAAAGATCTGGAGGCGTAGGCGATAGGGTGGCCGTCCTGCGTAAGGCATGCTCCCAGGCCATTTATTGATACATCACACTGTAGTACGGGCAGGACCTTAGGGTCGAAGAGCTTTAGGACAGGTGCCTCTGTTAAGATCCTCTTTGTTTCCTCTAGGGCTACATCGTGAACTTGCTCGTCCCACACAAACTCAGTGCCATTCTTAGTAAGGTCTCGCAGCGGGGATGTACCTTCTGAGAGGTTAGGCGCAGACCTCTGAAGGTAGTTGGTCATTTCCAGAATGCACAAAACGGACTGCTTGTTGGAGGGCGTGGGCATGTCTTTTACAGCTTTTACTTTGCCTGGGTCGGGTTTGAGTCCGTCTCCAGACAAGACATGTAGGACACCTCTTTTAAGGCGGAGCTGAAGTTTGCCACTGTTAATGCTCATCTCACGGTAACCTACTAGGAGGCTTCGGAGTTTTCTGTCGTTATCTGCAGTGGCCTGTTTGTCAGACTCCCCACATCCGAATACCAGGATATCATCCGGTACGGCTTTGCAGCCCTCCAAACCTGCAAGTGCTTCATCAAGTCTGCGCTGGAATTCTTCAGGAGTTGTTAATATACCAAACGGCATCTTAAGCCATCTGTACCTACCCCAGGGTGTACCAAACGTGGTCACATAGCTGCTTGCCTCGTCCAAGGGAAAATGCAGAACCCGTTCTTGGCATCACGAACAGAGAAACATCTTGCTTTGGACAGCTCCGGTAGGATATCGTCAGTGGTCGGCATGGGGTAGTGGTTAAGCCTTAGTACTTGGTTTAGCGGTTTTGGGTCTATGCACAGCCTGACCTCGCCATTATTTTTGAGTATCACAATTGTGGTTGATATCCACTTCGGTACATTCACTGGAGTGATGATATTGAGTTTTTCTAGACGACGTACCTCCTCTCTAAACTCTTTAACTGCTTATGGTACTTTTCTCGTCGGGAGTTGGACTGGAGGGACAGAAGGGTCGATTTTCAGGTGGAGAGCACATTTTAGATTCTCTTCCCCATGAATAACATCTGAGAACTCTTTCACTATAGAATCCTTAGTCAGAGCGGAGTCTGGTACATCCTTTGTCAAAGACACTTCCACATTCAGGATGTTCGCCTTACAAACCGAAATGAGGTGCATTTGCTGGCTTGCTCTAGATCCAAGTAGGGGCTTACAGTTCCCTTTCACAACCATAAACTCGATACCGTACTCATCCCAAGGTTTGTTTTGCTCTGTTTTGTTATACAATATCAAGATTACACCTGCATTGGCTGGGGCTGGGGGTTTCTCCTTACCGTAGATCTTCCTGAAGATTTCCTCTGGTAGAATGTAGACGGTAGCACCACTATCAAGCTGCAAACACACTTCATGATCATTGAGAACCATTGTTGCAAACAGTTTCCCTCCACCCTTTCGTTCATCATCGATAGCTCAGATGTCCTCCTTCACACCAGAAATGACAACTTGCTGCTTTCTTGTGAGTCATCTGTAGATTCAAACACCCTGTCCCACATGTGTGGACCACTTACAAAATAACAGATGCCACAGATGGCAACTGATGATAAGATCCCAGTAAAACATGGCAACTTCTACAAACACTAACGGCTACAAACGCAAACCACTACAAACGCTGACAACTGACATACTGACAAAATACCAGATGCCACAGACGCCAACTGATGATAACATCACTAGTGAAACATGCTAACTTCTACAAACGCTAACTGCTACAAACGCTGATGACTGACATACTGACTGATGATACGCTCAACATTCTGTAGGATGAAGCCGCCAAGGGAAAAAAAAACACAACATTGCTCCTCGTAGTTAACTAGCTTAAATTACATTTAAGCCCATTTAATAATAATTGTAATGACTATGGTGATGATAATAGTAAACTTTATTTCTATAACTCTATTTCCTGCATTGTCCTCATAGAATTGATAGAATGGCTGCAGAGGGTTATGCTGAAGGCTATAGAAAGTACATTGGATCAAGATATGAACACATAACAGATGAGTCAACAGAGGAAGACATCAAACAGTTATATGCCAACTGGGCAAAAGACTATGACAAGGTAATTTCTTCTTATGTCTTATAAGGATTTAGTTCATTCTGAAGACATCAAGTCAGCATTGTGGAATGATGAAGATGTTGTATTTTGAGGCTGGAAAATTGTGACCCTCCACGGGAAAACAGGGAAAAAGGTGATGACACAGGCACGCTGATTTAACACGCTAAACAAAAGAAAATTCTTTTAACAAGCTAGCACCGTTTCAGGATTCACAGCTCATTTAAAAAATCTTTTGATTTAAAACGCACGGTTAAAACAAAGGAGCGCCGGAGCGTGTTCACTGTAACAAAGGTCCGTGACAGTGTTAGAGAACAAAAGCACCGAGCAAAATGACATGCAACGGAAATGGCACGCCCTGTCAAAGTGCACAAAACTCCTGTACTGGATCAGGAGCCCATGACCCGCTATTATCCGCCATTATAAAGGCGACAGTAGAAATTCGAATCAGAAAGGAACATGTACGCAGCGAAATTTGATTGGTCGTTGTAATAATATATTTGTTTGCTTTGTCGCGAAATAGAAGTTACTAAAAATAGCACCATCTACTACTGTGCTGAGGCAAAGGGCTAATATGGGAGAGGAACGCTCCTGGTAATGAGCTCCTGACTGGATTTATATTGCACAACTGACCCGGTGTTTGAATGTTTACATTAATTCACCAGCAACGGCTAACCACTGTTTTCCTCCCGTGTTACCGAAGGTTGCCTTTGAAACCTCTTCAGTAATTAGTTTTATCCAAATTTTAATATTGAGGGTCTCCCTGGGAGGGTTCTTGTTCCCTTGTTCCCTTCCAAAATTGCCCTATGTTCCCATGTTCCCACACATTTTCAGAATGTGTTCCCACACATTTTCAGAATGTTTTCGTTCTGTAATTTTTCGAATTTTGTTCCCCTGTTCCCAAAAAGTGACTAATGTTCCCTTGTTCCCTTCGATATTTTGCCAATGTTCCCTTGTTCCCCAAAACCCCTGGGAGACCCTCAATATTCGATCAATGGTGTCATTTGTTGGACTCTTCTGTTTTTGAGTGAAAGAATCATTTTAACATTCCCTTGGTTTTTCGTGGAAAAATCTTAGCGACATTTTCGCAAACGTTGTAAAGGTTTAGTTAACATCGCCCACAAGGTTTCAAGATTTTAAAAACTAGTGAAAGAAACTCTCTGTCACGCAACCTTCAAGTATAGAATTAATAAGTCAGATACCAAAGTGGTTGCGCATACACATCAATGTGCCAAAGGAAGAAAACAACAATTTTGGTGCTTTCCGACATTGCGCAAATACAGAAAGCCATTGTGTCAATACTGTGAGCGACAGTGCAAATGAAAAAAGATCGAGGCACAGAAATTCTTTTCCTCCTTGATTCTTCACGTTATTTTACTATTGGTTTTCTGTTTTGTTTCCAATTGCTGTATACACGTGCACAATCTAAGATTCAGTGATGTCAGTAACATCCAGCCGCAAATAAAGCAGCTGATTATGAAGTGTTTACATTTGATTCGCGGACACCGAGAAACAAGCCCGTATTCAAAGACTGATTCACTTGGTCGGGAGATTTTTACACCTTTAGTTAGTTTAAATAGTAGTTTACGGCTATTTTGCCTTCTCCAGTTCTTTTGAACTGGAGTATGAATAATGGTGCTATGAATAATGGTGCTATGAATAATGGTGATAAAGTTGTTTTTAAAAACCCAAAGTAGAACAATAAAAAGTTAAAATTTCAACTGTTAGCAATCCTGTTTAAAGATCAAGCAGACTTTTTTTTTCTGTTAAATGCCAGTTCATATTGTGTAATTTAACTCAATTCCATTCCCTCTTGTATTTCTATGATTTTTATTATTGTGTGGCTTACACGAGGTGTGTAGCCACATTATGGCACGATCGGATTTATTTATTTATTTGTTTACTTATTCATTTGTCCACGAGAGTCAAGCGCCTGTCACGTGGTCTAGTAAAATATGACATGGCCCGGCGCTTGCATCGATCCTAAATTCTCAAGACATAGTTTTTTATCTCTTATAAAGGAAGTACATCCTTTTTTAAGCACACAATGGAAATAAATACAATTGAAGAATTACCTACTACCAAAAAAGGAGACATGGATGCTTTAAAAGCAGCGAAAACTATTGAGTCGTTTCGCATTACGATTTCTTCGATTTCACGGACACTACCTAAATACGGCCCTATTAAAAACCGAACCTCGGGCTTCAAACGGATTTTTTCGTGACATGTAAGTACGAGACCAGGGTAATCGCTAAGGTATAGTAATTGTTGTTTGCAAAGTTGATTTACCTTTTGCCAATAGTTAAGTGATCATTTGAACCAAAATCCAGTGACTTCCCTAATTTTCATCGCAATTTACTGCCGAGTGATCACTGTGAACAAACACGGAACGACTTTTGGACGAACGCAATGAAATAGAAAGTTTTATACCTCTAATAGCAAACGTGTTGTTTTTTTAAAGGTTTTGGCTGGGAAAGCGTTATGTTGCTTTTTTGCCTTTGCCAATTAATAGTATATTTTTAAGCCTAAACACTTGAAAACCCAGGGTATTCTCATGCGGTCACCCATCCAAGTACTTATCCCGCCCGACAGGGCTTAACTTCGGTGATCGGTGGAGTACCGGTGTTTTCCCTGGGGTATGGTATTCATAGAAAGAGGCTATTTTTTTACATAGCGTTCAGACCGAAATCCATTGAGTAATCCAAGGGCTCATCCGTCTGGTAACTTTCGTCACTTCCTTATTTCAACCATGATTTCTTTTCCTGGTCGCATTGACAAACCATGGCAGGTTACGGGTTACTGTAACTGGTCAATTTTTGTCAACTGATTGTGACCATGGGTAACCATTCCAAATAGGGCAGTGCATCCCACGGAAACGCCCCTAGGCGTCTTGTTTATTTATTTATAATAGACCTATTTTTTTTCATTGTTTTCATACCCCTTTTTATGTGCGATTTTATAATTTTATTGGCTCTTAACTTTTATAAGGATTGTATTATTAAGGTAATTCTATTCTAAAGCGCTAATGAACTATAGGGAATTAGCACTATAGAAATTATCATTATTATTAATAGACAACTTGTGCCAGAGCAAGCTTTCTCGTGTGCAAATATCTGATACAAATCACATCATTAGGACGTCATCATGAAAGCCAAAGCCATATGCTTTAAGCCAGTGGCAGAATTATTGGATGCTACTGCCGTACAGCTTTGGCCGGAGAAAAGAAAAGCTGATATCAGAGTCATTGATGTAGGTGCTGGAACAGGATTGGTAGGAGTGGAATTGCAGAAGCTTGGCTATACTAATATTACTGCACTGGACATTTCCCAAGAGATGCTGGATGAAGCCAAGCAGAAAAATGTATATAATAAAATGATCTGTGCATCGTTGACAGATGAGCAGCTGATTCAAGAAATTCCAACTGGTGAATATGATGCACTGATCTGTAACGGCACTCTTGTTAAGGGTCATGTTCGTGCGTCTGCGTTGTCGGAGATGGTTAGGATGATTAAGAAGGGTAAGGATGCTTTCATCATTGTCACAACACAAACAAACACCAACTGTCATTTGATCAAGTGACAGTGTAATTTTGCCGTCACATACAGCATATTCAGCATATATTTTTGTTACGGAATACGTTGTTAGTCATCGTGGATGATGTAGTTGTTGTATAAACGATTTTATTTGTCTCACGACATAGTCATGTAGATGTGGGTTGCAACGTTTCTACAGTTAACGGCTGGTCTTCTTTAGGTGATGAGGTCGAGTGATTGTGGTGGAGGTATCCGGTCGATTAGCCCCCACTAAAAAAAATTAAGTCGATAAGCCCCCAAACTAAAAGTCGATTAGCCCCTAACGGAGATCTGTTTTCGACTTAGTAGATTACTCTTAAGCTACATGTTTCTCTTCGTTTTACTCATTCATGGATTTGAAGTCACTAAGTTTAAGATCGTTCGTTTGTTCGTTCGTTCCTTCATTGAGGGTGACCGGGTTTCCTTCCTATACTTACTCCTTATTTTTTCAAAATAATATGCTCATGTTGATCATTGACTTTTGAAGATGTGGTGGCTCCTAAAGGAAGCCACAAATTTACAAGATACAGATCTAATCGAGCAGATCAACCGATTTGTCTCGACCGCAATAGGCTACTATTTCATCAACATTACAAAGTTTGATTCGTGGACCATCGCAGGTTTGTTAGATTGCCGATGTAATTAAGTTAGATCGCGAGTTTTTTTCAGTGATAATACATAAGTTATTTAAAGGCTAATCGACTCTTAGTTTGGGGGCTAACTGACTTACTGGGGGCTAATCGACTACAGGGTAATCGACCTACATCCATCTGAGGTTAAACTTAATATTTTCCAGAACCTTGTGTATAAACTGTTTGATTCCCTGTCCTTATTGCTAATGAATCAGTTGATTACGGTATGATTGTAGCCTGGCCATTGCTCATTGATGCCAATCACTACTTATTACATGTGGCATTAGGGACCCCTTGCATAAGCAAGGCTGTAGAATTTCTAAGAATGTAATCGTAGAAAATAATCACCGCCTAGGTCTGTTACAATCCAAAAAAAAAGAAAGAAAAACAGTTTATACTATCCCCACAAAAGACGTGTGCATGCGTCCTAAAAAAGGGAATACAAAGCAATTTCTTATCTACAGTTTTCCTTTCTAAATCGATCGTTATTCAAAGAGAACTTAGTACTGTGTAGTTAAGTTTTAATACAGTCCTTTAAGGATCGGTTTATTGACAGAAGTATTGAATTTGAATTTACAATAATTTTCAAGGCACAAATTCTATTTGTATATAATCAAATGCACCATAACACAACCACTACGGAAGACACACAAAATTACATTTACAAGGGCCAGATCACAACACCGGACACTTTGTTCCCTCCTCTTTGCAAACAGTGTGTGGGTTCTTTAAGGTCGAACAAAGTATCACAAACAAGGGTTGTGAGACAGGACCTACGGTTTATCGTCCTTATCCAGGAAGGCTAGAAAGTCTTACTATTTACGGACACCATTGCAAAGGCGGCAAGTTTTCCTCAGTAGTGATGGTCTGGCCGAGGTTCAAACAACGACCTCTTTACATGTAGTTACATGTAAGAAATTACGTTTTATTTTTAATTTGTAAGAAAGTGTTTATGCAGGATATGTAGTCTTTTTATGAGAACTTAGGAAACTAATAATAGTTATTAATTATTATCATTATTATTACAATTAAATAATTCTATCCCCTTTGTATTTTTTACATGCCACAGGAGGCCTACTCTGCTTCGTCATTCGACAGCAAGAGACAAAGTTCTATCAAGGAAAGAGAGAGGAGCTTGAAAAACAAGGCACATGGGAAATGGTCATTCAAAGACAAGTTCCTTATTTTGCTGCTGAAGACATGCCAAAAACTGCTCAAGCATATGTATACAAAAATCTGTAATTAAGACTCATATGCCATTACACCAAGAAACACATTTGGATAATAAATGTTGGAGATGTTGTTAGTATGTACAGTACGTGCATTGTGTTGGCATACACTTTTCGAAAGTTTTTACCGGGGCCCAGCCGAAGGCTGGCACCGGTTATAAAATGAAGACGGTTTCTGTCGTTTTTTCAACGTTACATTGTTAGGGATATACTGCTGACTGAGATATATCGCTGGCTCGTTACTTTTGCTCGCCTGTTCATTGAAATCTTATACACCATTTTGAAAAGCACGAGGCATGGAGGACAGTCAAGAAAAAGATTATAGCTTTTTGTTTCCCAACCTTTACGATGCACTAGTTTATGAGCGAAAATTTAAGAGTGAATATTTGGAAAGACAGATTTACGAGCGATCACGTAAGAGTGAACCTTCCATCGTGAAACTTATCGAGAATAAGAGCGACTTATCAAAGCTATCTACATTGAGTGAACCTTCCATCGTGAGAGGTGCGAGAGGTTAACTACATCTATGTAATCCCGTGTCCCACTGGTAAGTTCCACATAGTGGTTCTCGTTATACTTAAGTTAGTTCATATGCTTTATTTCGCGTGAACGTTTTGGTGTTCGAACTAATTCAGTGTGATGTTGCACCTCTCGGGGTTGCGCTTGTTTCAGTGCTTATTGGTGTTATTGAGTGATGAATAATGTTAAGTTAACGAACGTGATCGGTACCTCGAATTTATGATTTACACTACACTCGAATTACACTCGAATTTATGATTTACACTTGATTACCAGACTTGATTACCAGACTGCCACCGTGCATCAGGGCAATACGGAAAGCCGTAAAAACCTAGAACAGAAGTTTATCTTCCAACTCGGTTCTCTTAATCCCCTCGGTATCAACGAACGTTTCTCATTCATTTAATCATTCATCTAATTTATTCACTTCCATTCACACAATGCTATGGTTCCACCAATAGCATGGCTCCAAACTTCTCTATATAAATTGAACGTAACCCACAATCCTCTCATTCGCTCCGACGAAGGGCTAACGCTCGAAACGTCAGCACCTCCTTTTTACCTTACGGTGGTATAACTTACTTTATCAACTCGTTTGATTTACCCATTTTCTTGTGTTTCAACTTCCCACCGACGCAGCTCCAGTTTCTTTAGAAACTATCCCCACAATGCTTGCCACTAAGCAAGGCTTAGGCTTTAGAAAGCAAGCACGTAAACTTGATCAAGCAGGAAAAGTTCCCACGAAAAACTCGGGACGGGCTAAAACCTTTTTTTTTGTTGGCACCGCGCGGGTGTGGCTGATTTAGTATCTTTTGCTCTAAATTACTAAGCAACCTTTGGTCCAGTTAATCCAGCTAAAGTAATTACTTAAGTTGTTGTGAAGTTACACGCTCGCGCGTTGCGCTGGTAGCAGTCTGGGGGTGTCTCTAAGCATAAGCAGTACAATGACATCGGTGTTTCAAGATAACTTTAGTTAAGTTACTCGTATCACAATTTATTCTGGCTATTTTACAAGCAAGAACTGTGGAACGACGTGTTTCCAGCCCAATGGAACTTAGTAATTAAGATTTTTACGTATCATTTCAATTAACTTTTGTAACTTCCTTTGAAGTCGTTATCAGAACCGGTCACGTTCCAAAAGTGCAACGCAGATCTCCAGCAACCGCTGTGATTGGTATACGAAATAAGTGCAGGATAAGTCTGCTTTCCTCACTTCTAATTTTGAGCAAAGAGTTAATGCTATAACGTTCGAGTTACTAGCGAGATTGGAGTTGGGGTCTTGAGAGTGCATCCACGAAGGACCAGGCAGGGACGGCACAAGCTATCTCACCGATTTTGATGATTTTTTTTTGATTTTGAAGGGGTCCACCCAAAACTACTTCAGTCTAAGTTTAAGGAAATTTTGTCAAAACCGGGGGGAGTTCACCACCCCCCTTGCCTTTTTTGACAAAAATGACCAAAAAATCACCCAAAAATGGTCAAAAGTATAAGGCTCTACTGCTATAAGAATTCAACCAAGTCTTTGCAAATTTTCAGTCAATATTGTCCTAACCAAAGACAATCTATTGTCTACGTTTCGTTCTTCTACGACTTGTTCCTATTACACAAGTCGTCTCAGCCAAGACCCCACTCTCCCCCAATGTTGAAAGCTGTTAAAATATCAAAAGTTTAGGCCAAAATATCTCCAATGGCAGAGTATGCTTCAAAAAACGGAGCATACCGTCTAAGAGGTTGGACCTCATACTAACATCATCTGTAAAAAAATCTTTGGACACTCACCGAATTATTCCACAGGAGGAGTGCAAACACTTCGTCCACCACAGGGTACCCGCATCAATGTTTTTTAACTCGTGGATACGCGAAGCGTATTTGCGAGTTTTTGTGGGGACTCCGATACGCAAATTGTCACTCACTCACTCACTCACTCACTCACTCGCTCGCTCGCTCACTCACTCACTCGCTCGCTCGCTCACTCACTCACTCACTCACTCACTCCAGTGTAGACATCTTCGTAATTAGTCGGATAGAACTCGGGGGCACCGATATGAAGACGACAATTGTCGTGACCGAAGTCACGGAAGTCTGTTGATGCAAGTTCACGCTGAAAGTGTATCGTACCGTTGCCAGAGTTTATAATGATTTTGAGCTTAAGAGGACGATTAGCGAGGCCCTGTTAGGGGTAAATTTCGAAAAGCGACATGGCCTTGAAACGGCGACATAAAGGACCTGAAATGGCGACGAACGACGAGCCGCTCACGGGAAATTACGACAGCGACCTTCGACCTTCCGAAATTGCGACGTGAAAAGGTTTGAAACTCAGACGCGCGACATAAAGAACCTCACTAACAGGGCCTCATTAGCGGTCTTACTAAAATCAAAAGGAGTTTAAATGTTTCCAGTTAGGACAATAACCAACTTGGAGACTGAATTTCATGAGCCTTTTACTCGGCCAGGCGCTAAACGTGAACAGATGATAACTATTCGCTTTTCCGACATCGACCGCCATCGACCGCCCCCAAGATTACAAGCAGTATATGAATTTCAGTTGGCTCGAAAGTGATCTGAAGATGAGAAAATCTCTTGCTAATGTAGTAAGCTTTGATGAGAACTCATAGAGCGAAATTAGCACTTGAATGAGAACTTATATGAGCGAAATGAGTACTCGTTATTGAACGAAACTACTACTGAAAACAGAATAAATTGACGAATCCATGATGTGAAACCGAAGAACTTCTGTGGCCAACCTGGATAAGAAACATCGCATGGAGGACGTTTCTACTGATTTAAGTGTTAGTACGAACAGGAATGGAGTTGGAGAAGTATTGGGACGGTCAAGAAGTATGTCAACGCTTACCATTTAATATGGAGGCGCATGCCATGGCGGAGAACCATGAAGATTACAATGTAAGAAAGTCATTAAAGGGTTCGAAAAGAGTAAGTCATGTAGAAAATGTATTAAGCGTTATATTATATACAATACACCACAAGCCGTTACAATGAAAAGTTTTCTGTCTATTGATTTCCGAATTTACCTTGAAGTGAACTAGATTGTGTTGAAGTAGACATGTTGGAAAAATAGGCTTACCTGTTTTGCTTACTGTTGTGTGACTCATCATATTTACATTGTAAAAACAAGAAGTTATAAGGATAAAAACAAAGATGTATTGCTGTATTAATGATGGCAAGTGTGATTTTTTTAAGTGCAACCCTGAATATAAATACCACTGATAACCTAAAATGAGATGGTAATGTAAATAAACTAATTCAACTTGATAAAGGATTGAGAGTCTTAAGGATTTTAAGACCATCACTAACATACTTTGCAAAAATGCAAGAAAGACTTGTTTGGTATGATTCGTCAGCTGGGCTATCCTACATGGTTTTGTTCATTATCAGCTGCAGAATCAAGGTGGATATTTCTGTTGAATACATTGAATAGACTTGTAGACAACAAAAACTATAATGATGATAAAATTGACAATGTCATGGCAACAAAATTCAGACCTTATTCAGAAGGACCCTGTTACATGTGTTAGAAACTTTGAACTCACAGACAGTGAGCAGCAGGATACCAGAACTACATTTGGTTTCGGTGCCATTTAATCCTGTACCCTTATGTTAAGTTATCAAATTTTTTAACAACTGTATGCTTGCCACCTGCCTTATAACTGATGCCTAGTGTAGTCAAATGATTGGCGTCATGTACTCACTGTATGTTTATTTCAAAAAGCTACTCAGCTCCCTGGTCACTTTTATGTTGTGATTATAGATTATTAAATTTATCTTCAAGTTCATTTAATCACAACTCTGAAAAAACACCTCGTTAATTTTTAAATTATTTCTTTTTTCTCTGTTGTCAATACTCTATTGCCTATTATGTTTAGGACATTCAAAATGGCGGCGGTCGGTCGTGTCACAACATGCTCTTCAATTTTACTCGTCTTTCTACTTCAATTGTACATCCTGAGCACTGAAAACTGTCTACAATCACCGGAGAAACTTTGCTCCTACGCTCTTCGAACCCGGTGTGCTAAATCTTCGCCGCAATCAGCGAGTTTCTCACATTCAAGAAAGAGAAGCTACTTCAGTTCTCGGATACGATATTACTCGAATGGCGTGGCAGGTTTTCACCTGGAACATTTATTGCTTTCTGGAGATATTAACCCCAACCCTGGACCGAGTGGTGGTTGTAAAAGAGCCACGTTGAAGTGCTACTCCTGTTCAAGATCAATAGCTATAAACCACCGTGCCATTCCATGTAGTGAGTGTTCTCAGAGGCTACACATAAAATGTGCGGGATTATCAGCGAAGGACTTTACGAGGTGGAAACATAGAGTCACAGGGAGCGACAACATGTGGGTCTGTCCAAAATGTATGTGGAGTCAGCTTCCACTGAACGTAAGTTTTAATTCGACGGTTTCCGAGGCTGAAGATCCATCCATCTCGCTAGATAACGACACTGGCGATGATATTCTGGACACTCTAAAACCATTTACTAACAACCTGGTCATTGGAAGTCTGAATATCAACAGCCTGGCCGGAAAATTCAGCGAGATACTTGAATGGGTCGAGGCTTTCGACATCTTATGTATTCAGGAAACAAAGATAGACAGGACATTCCCTGACTCTCAATTCGCTATAAAAGGTTTTGATGTCTACCGCAGGGACAGAAAGAAAGGTGGTGGGGGCATTATACTGTATATCCGAAAGTCTTTACCGTCTTACCGAATACGAATGAAATGCCACGAAGTAGAGGGTATTCTTGTTGATATCCAGGCGGGCAAACAACATATCTCGCTATTGTGTGTCTACAAACCACCGGCAGTAAGCAATAATAATTTCACAAGCGAAATGCATGCATTTTTAGATGTAGCGATGTCAAACCGAACAAACGTGATTTGTTTAGGCGATCTGAATTGCGACATTCTTCATCCGTCGGACAATGGCAAAGAGGGACGTGCTTGGCTAGACATTTGCGATGTTTACGATCTGGAGAATTTAATTAAGGAGCCGACCAGAATTTCGCATACTAAGGAGTCCTGTTTAGACGTTATTGCAACGAATGCTCCAGTATTTGCATTACATGCGGGCACGTTGGAGTTAGGCCTGAGCGATCACAAATTGGTTTACGCAGTTCTTGATAAGAAGGTGATGAAACCGAAAGCAGCATTCATAAAGAGCAGGTGTTTCAAGAATTTTGATGAGAAGGCTTTTAACAATGACCTAGAGCGCGTGCCGTTTGACATTGCATACCTTTTTGATGATGTGAGTGATATTTGCTGGGCTTGGGAGAAAATGTATACAAATGTGTTGGACGACCACGCACCTCTGAGGAAGAAAAAGTATGTTAGAGGCGCCTATGAACAATCAAAGTTCATTACACCAGAAATAAGATCAGCCATGCGTAAGAGAAACACTCTTAAACGCAGATACTACAAAACGAGGGCAGCCGTCGATTGGGAGGCTTACAGGTGCCTTAGGAACCGCGTCGTTGCCATGCGCCGTAAATCTATAATCGAACACTTCAAACGCCTGTGCAACTTCAGCGCGGGTAACCCGAGGGATTTCTGGAGTTCATTGAGGCCCTTTATGCATTTGAGGCATCGTTCGCCAGATGAGTTAATTACTCTCAAAGAAGAACAGAGAGTCATTAAAGATCAAAATGAAGTGGTACAAACGTTTAATGATTATTTCAGCAATATCACAAGGGACTTGATCGAAAACAACCATACAGCTTTCAAAGAACAATCACACGTATTTAGAATTCCATCGAGCAAGAATGGCAAGACAACAGACACGTTCGCATTTAAGCTGACTAACAACCATATTGTGAAAGCAGTGTTGGAGAATATTAAGCCGAACAAAGCTCAAGGATACGACCTGATTCCTCCTAGAGCGGTTAAAGCATCTTCAAGGTCTATTGCAATACCTCTCTGCAAACTAATTAATACTATCATTAGCAGATCGCAAGTACCTGACACCTGGAAGCATGGTCAAATCACGCCACTATACAAGAAAGAGAGTGTTTTGGACAAAAAGAACTTTAGACCGGTGACTGTCTTACCTGTCTTCGGTAAAGTGTTTGAGAGGCTAATACACATGCAAATGACAGAATATTTTGAGCCTATTTTTCACGATTCTGTTTTTGCTTATCGCAAGTTCCACGGTTGTCCTTCGGCATTATTAACGCTAACGGAATATTGGAAAGAGGAACTTGATAAACGCAATACAATTGCTGTGATAGCAATTGATCTCAGCAAGGCATTTGACTGCCTGCCACATGAACTGATCTTGGAGAAGCTTAAGTTCTATGGCATGGAAGACAAAGCAGTTGCCCTTTTGTTTAGCTACCTATCATCCAGGTATCAGCGAGTAAAGCTGGGCGACACCTTTTCAGACTGGACAGGCGTGGCTGCGGGGGTGCCACAGGGATCTATTCTTGGACCACTATTATTTAACATTTTTATGAATGATTTAATCTTTGCTATCGAAAGGTGCAAGTTTATGAATTACGCAGACGATACGAAGATTCACACCGCGGATCCAAACCCACAAGTTGTCGAGGAGGACATTAATAGAGACCTAGCAAACACGCTGCACTGGTTCCAGCAAAATGGGATGAAGGCGAATCCTGAAAAGTACCAGGCTCTCGTGCTGGGAAAAAGTGATTATGATATAAACATTAAATGTGTGGATAATCTGATTCCCATTTCTAAAGATATCAAATTATTAGGTGTTACATTAGATAACAGGCTCAAGTTTGATGCCCACATCGCGGATATTTGTCGTAAAGTAGGAGGACAAGTGAATGCCCTGAATAGGCTAAAAAATATTTTACCTTGTAAGACCAAAGAAGCACTCTACCGCGCCTTTATTTTGCCTTATTTTACTTATTGCAGCCAAGTCTGGCACCATTGCGGGACCAGGAACGCTAACAAGCTAGAAAAAGTAAACGAGCGCGCGCTGAGATTAATTTATAAAGATAATTTTACATCTTATCAGACTTTGTTAAAGTGGATAGGTCTAAACAACACTTTGGAAACCCGCAGGATCCAGGACATGCTAGTTACCGTTAATAGTTGTTTTCAGGGTAGAGTGCCGGCAACTATTAATCGTCTTATTAATATCAGAAGGAGTAGCTATAATCTGCGGGGTGTAAATGTTTTGTCTCTACCTAAGGTGAATAGCACCAAATACGGCCTTAAGCGTTTTAGTTATTACGCCGCGAAACACTGGAATGCACTTCCTGAGAGTATACGAAACTTAGCTGGAACTAAGGATTTTATCTGCAAGGTTCGCGGTTTAACGTTTTAAATAGTAGTAGTAGTATTTTTATAGTAGTTAGCATTTTTATAGTTTAATCTTAGTAATCTATATTTTAATATCGTGGAATATCTGGAAACTAGCTATATAGCTAAGTATATTTGCACGTTAATAAAGTATCCTATCCTATCCTATCCTATCTGTTTTGTAAACATATCCACGAGTTCACCATAGTCCTACTTTGATTCATTATAACGCGCAAATTCGATACTTATGACACAGCAACAGACAGAAAATTCCACAAAATGGTTACACACCATAAACTTTCATGAAGTAGAACCACTTCGGAGGCTTTTGTTTGTCCTAAGCCACGAAAATAACAATCGGCGGCTTAATGATGGCTTCTATTATCGTCTAAGTGAACTACGTGACAGGACTTACTCTTTGCCAAGTCAAATACGCAAGTCACAGAACACTATCAAAATGCTTTTATTGTCTGTGTTTGAACGTTTATAGAATGATTGTATAATGAAATTTGCTTTTGTTCGTCTAATAAAGGAATAATAGATTTGCTTGAAACTTGCACACCTGATATCGCATTTTGATACAGAAAACGTTATCAAAGAGACCTCGCTCTACTGAAAATAAATTGATGTGCTTGCGACTTGTTGGTTGCCTAATAAACCTGAAAAGGAGAAAATCGTTTGGCTGTAAAATAATATCTGGAAATTACTTCCTGGCAAGCGCATACATCTTTTTAATTTGATAGCTTGATCCGATCTTCCATAATAACTACAAACAGAACTAACTTTTGCTTTAAAAATTCAAATTGATGCGAACGAATTTACTTGTTTTGTTTTCTTCTAAATATTGGAGTACATGCATAAAGTTTGGCGATGCTAAATGTTAAATTGGGGCTGAGAATATGTAATAGACCGAATAGCCCAGATACATCGAAAGGTTGTTGGAGGGGGACATTGGGGGGTACCCAATACCGCAATACCGTAAGAAAAAAATGTAAATACCGAAATACCGCGTGCAAAATCTACAAAATACCGATACCGCACTTTTCATTGGCCACGCTTAAAGTTGTATCCACCTAGTGCGTTCAGTCAGATCTCTCTTATGTGCCGATGTTTTCGTATCAAAGAAATTTTTGTAGAGCAACAATGATATGAAGCAAATCACGATTGGTTTGCTATGTTACGCGAACTTGGGAGCTGTAGTTATGACGAGAAGTGTGAACACCGTGACTTCAACTGAACCGCAATACAACGAAATATGTTTTTTTACCGATTACTGTCAGTCAAAACGACAAAAAACCGCATACCGTAGGGCTACCGCATACCGCAATACCGTAGCTTGGGACTTGAATTACCGAAATACCGCCTGAAAATAAGCACAATACCGCAATGCCGTAAACCCCAATGTCCCCCTCTTGTTGAGATTCACAGGCTTTCTATAAATAGACTGTTGATTGCAAAAACGTGTGCACGTGCATGGATGATATTTTAACGTATTCCTCCGTGCGCCGTTCGGTTAGAGGCACACGATACCGCAGGTGAAACGGTCTCTAGTGAAGAACGATGTCGCAATTCTCGTGCTCTTTTGCTGTTCACTGTACTAGTGCGTGTTAATGTGTCAACTGGATAACGCGATCGTACGCAGTTTTTTCCCTTGAATCCCATTGTCAGTGATGTGAAGGCGCACTTGAGAGAATTACGAACAACACAATCATGTGTAGCCTCTGAGAGAGAGCTGATACTTATGAGGGGTAATCTCCGCCAATATCCTGTTCAAATTCGGGCGGGGGGGGGGGGGTGGCGGTGGTTTTAAAAAAAGTGTAGTGCTTCAAAACTAAACCCCCCAAAAATATTTTGTGGTAAAAATTATACCCCCCTTCCCAATTCTTGTTTGAAAAATGTACACCCCCTCCTGAGGAGGCCATAATTCTCTCCGTCCTTCCGTAGACAAATTTTTTATTTAATATCTCGTTTATCTTTTCTCTCGTTTATTGTTTGTATTATTTTACATTGTTCCTCGCGAAGCGAGGTTACTAATCGTGTCGCTTCCGGTCAGACCACGTGGCTCGCAAGCCCGAGTAAATCGAGCCGAGAGTTTTTATATATGTATATATATATATATATATATATATCTAGGCGCTTTTACGAGAACGTACCTGCTAAATGCACACTAGGTTTTTTGCCTAAACCCAAGCGTTAGCTTGGGTTTAGGCAATTCGCGTGCTACTGGTTTGACGGGGGGGACTGTCTGTACTGGTGTCAGTGAATAGGTCATACCCAGTTCTACCTTGCTATGTTATGTTTGCGAGACTGCTGCTCTTAGTTTGTCGGGGGTGGGCTGGGGGAGTTTTGGTTGTCAAGCTAAAAATCTCTGCCATTTGATTTAATTTCACATGTGGGTTGTCTCAGACTCTAACCAAAGCTTCTGTGAGCTACTTTATTTTGTCTGTGGACCCTAGAGACATAGTGGGTCATGCTGGGGGATGTGAGGACAGGGGGGGGGGGGGGTCGGGGGAGTCACTAGGGGATGATAGTGGGGTGTGGTTTCTGTCTGGTTCAAGTAATTGGCCTGAAGTGCTAACTTTAGAGAGCTTTGATTACTCATTGACATTCGTTACTTCCTATGTGTCTGTGTTGAGAGATGCCTTAATACTTGTTCTTGTCAGTTGCTGTAGTGTCCCGGGCTGTTAGCAGTGCCCAGTTTTATTGACCATCTCACAACCAGTGGCAATTAAAGACGGGGCGGTGTGTGATGACTGGTGTATCAGCTAGCCTATATACCTCAGACTGTGGGAGATGTCAGGTTCAGAACCAAGCAATTTAAGCAGGTACGTTGTTAGAGAATCACCTATATTATGAGCAGAAACCTTAAAGCCATTTTTGTCTATTTAAGCTTGGCTTTAATCTTGAACAAACTTTTGGCTAATTCCTACCCTGAGGTCAGTAAACTTGTCAGGCCTATAGTTTGTGTTTTGAAAGAACTTCCTTCTAAGAAAGGCTTTCTGTAACTCACTTAAAGTCAGCTTGGACTATTCCTCTCTCTAGAGGTTTACTCTTTTGTGTTTGTTAGCCTAACGAGAAATGTTCGCTCAGCTTTAGTTTTCTTTCTATTTGGAGTTATGTGCAGAAACATAACGGCAGGGCGTTCTTATAATTATGAGTAAACGTTTGTACCCTGAGGTCAGCCTTTAACTTGGGTTCTATAAGTTGTGTCTATCTTCCCAGTATTGAAACTTAAAGGAATCAAGTTCTTATTTATTACAGAATCAGTTTTGGCTTCTGTTTTGCTTAGTTTTAAGAATATTCTATATTTTAAGATGCCTATGTGCGTAAGTCTTGCCCTTCTACATGACTTACCTTTTTATTGTTTTTTGTGCAGGTGATTCTGTGTATCAGAAGTGTGCAGTGTTCCATCTTATGTACAAGAAGCCAGTGAATTGCGACTTTGCCATGGGTTCCAATATGTCATTTTAAACGCTTGGTATCAATTGTTCGGTTCAGAGACTGATGAATATTAAATGGTTTATAATAACAGGTTAATTCGCTTAGGTAATTCACCGAATAGAAGAAACACAAACTTTAACTTGTTGCCTCCCTTAGGTTAAACTATGAGTGTACTTTTCTTTGACGACTCAGTGGCTGTACGTCTTATTACGTGTTAGCCATAAAATGCTATTACTCGGCTGAAATCTACCTGTTAATTGAACGCTTAGAATTCACCAGCCACCAACGTACATATTAAGCACTTAAACTACACATTAAAATACAGTATGGAGGGGAGAAAATGAATTGCTCTTAAAGCAACACGCTATGAATTATGTTCCGCGTTATGGGAAGCGAACCAAAAAAGCTTTTGCTTTACATTCATGGATGAGAGTAGGTAAAAGAACTGAAGGTCGTACAAATTGTTGTTGAGTTGTCGTAATATCCTTTTATTTTTCTTTCCATTCGCCTTAATAAAACAAGAACTGAAATAAACAATCACTTATTGCTAACCATCCGTGTTGTTGTGATGATAATGAATAGCCATGTTCTGGTGAGTTTAAGTCTCCTTTCCTCAAATGTAAGCTTTTTTCAAATGGTATGACGAAGCTCTCTTTGCGACACCTACCACCATGTTTTTTTGCAGTGGCATTTATGTCATTATGCCATTACCATTTCGAAATACCAACGCTAAGAATAATAAATATCTGGTTGTGACGTCACTTGTAATGGCTGCAAAACCCTAAATTCAATGTACAATATTGTAGCAGCTGGAGTATCCTGGACTCATAAAGAAAGGCCAAATAATCATGCAGCGTAGATAGGGTCCTTTCGTACTACCTTCCCACACATCCGCCTAAAACCTTAGACTGCTGTTTTATTCTGTATTCCATACCAATTGGAATAAGAGTTGAATGAACAACGTTTTCTCTCTGTAAGTTACCTTGTATGTCAAACAGTGCATAATATACTGTTTTCATTTATATAGGACACTGCGCGCGCTCTTGTTTTATCGGATTGATGTTCGTCCTTTGAAATCGAAGGTGACCCTGACTTCAGTCTAGAAGGAAGATCTGACTGTGGGTCCGGAGCTGGCTGATCAGTCCAATCCGGGCCCGGAAGGCTCGCCCACATGTGGGACACATATGAGTGGGTGCTGCATTAGAAATGGAGCGCGCCTGAGCCTCTGCAGTTCGTCGGTTTCCTGCTGCACGGGCTCCAGTGGTTAGCTTGCTTCGGCATGCTGATCGGTCTAAGGCAAGCGACTCCCAGGTGTGCAGAGGGACGTTCAAGTCTCTAAGGGACACTTTGAGGCAGTCCTTGAAGCGTTTCTTCTGCCCCCAACCGAGCGCTTGCCCTGGCACAATTCTCCATACAGCAGCTGTTTGGGCAGACGGCTGTCAATCATTTTCACATGGCAGCCCATCTGACCTGGGCTTTCTATAGGAGGGTGTGGACAGTGGGGATGCTGGCTTTCGCGTCTTGGATTGGATACTGCCACTTGATTTGAAGAAGTCTCCGTAGACAGCTCAAGTGGACGTGGTTGAGCGGTTTGGCGTGTCTCCTGTAAACAGTCCAGATCTTACAGGCATACAGGAGGGTGGTGAGTACCACTGCACGGTAGACCTTCAGCTTGGTGGTTAGGCTGAGTTCTCTCCGCTTCCAAACGTTCTCGCGAAGTCTCCCAAACGCAGAACTGGGCTTGGCAATCCTGTTGCTGACTTCAGCATCGATGTTCACCGCTCGCGAGAGTGTGCTTCCCAGGTACGTGAAGCTGTCGACTGCCTGTAGGATCTGCCCCTTTACCGTGGTGTGTGGTTCCTGAGGGCTTTTCAGGCGCTGGCTGGTACATCACCGCAGTCTTGGTGCAGATGATAAAACCCAAGTTATCACAGGCTTCTGAGAAGCAGCTCATTTCGCGCTTTGTCTCCTGCTGTGTGCAGGTGTTGAAGGCGCAGTCATCATCAAACAAAACGTCTCTGATGATGGTCTCCTTCACCTTTCTAACAGCCTGCAAGCGCCTGAGGTTGAACACTTTGACCACCATGCCGTCATGAAACTGCCGGACAATTGTGATGAACTTGCTGGGGCAGCCGAACCTCTCCAGGATCTTCCATAAGCCATCTCTGCTGACCGTGTCGAAGGCCTTCGTAAAGATCGACGAAGGTCACAAAAAGGTCGCTATACTGCTCTTGGCATTTTTCCTGGAGTTGGTGCGCGGCAAATATCGTCAACAGTTCCCCACTGTGCACGATATCCTCACTGGCTTTCGGGGAGAAGACCCTGGTTAAGGTGTTGGAGAAGGCGGTTGAGCAGGACATGGGCAAGGATCTTCCCAGCTATCGACAGGAGGGAGATAGCTCGGTGATTGTCGTAAGACGGGCGACTGCCTTTCCTTTTGTAAATATGGACTATATTGACGTCTTTCAGCTGTTGAGGGACCTTTCCTTCATTCCACAAGGACTGGAAGAGCTGAGTCAGTTTCTGCTTCGTCTGTTGGGAGGTTGTCAAGGTCCAGGTTGATCTCCACTTGAAATAGGCGAGCAATGGCCTCATCATTGATTTCAACAGGGCGGTTGAGGACCTGGTCAAAGTGCTAAGCCCAATGCTCCAGGATCTGCCTCTTTTCTGTCAGCAACTTGGCCTCATCTGCACTGAGGAGAGGGAGGAGTTGGAGGACTGGGGTCCAAACACAGCCTTCAGAACGTCGTAGAAACGCTTGGTGTCGTGGCTGTCTGCATATCCCTAAATTTCATCGGCCTTCTTGCTGAACCAGGCATCCTCCATCTAGCGTAGTCTCTTCTGAACTTTCTGTCTTGCGCTGACAAAGGCATCTTTCTTCGCTTGTGATGTGAGGTCGCCCTGGTGTACTCTGAACAGCTGGTGTCTCTCTGGTGTCTCGAACCAGTCCTAGTTTCTGCGAATTGCTGGCCCAAGGCGTTAGGAGAATTTGCCTGCAACTTTGTTGTTTTTCGGCTTGGAGATGGGTAAGCCTCTTTGCAGTCTTCTGACCTTGAGGTCATCTCTTGGGCAGGATACGAAGTTGGAACTTTGACAAGATGAGGCGATGATCAGTCTAGCAGTCGGCAGCACTTATGGCCTTTGTCACTCTGACATCCTGCCTGTCCCTCTTCCTTGTGATGACATAATCGATCAAATGCCAATGTTTCAATCGCCGGTGCATCCAAGATGTCATTGCGGGTAGGGAAGCAAAACATAGTGTTGGTGATTACTAGGTCATGTGTGGCACACGTCTTGAGGAGCAAAAGGCCGTTGCTGTTGCACTTGCTCGTGTCGTGTCTTCCAATGATCCCTTCCCAGGTCTGGCAATCTGTCCCCATTCTGGCGTTGAAGTCTCCGAGGACAATAAGCTGACTGTGGGACTCTTGCAATGAGGGTATCAAGGTATTCGTAGAACTTGTCCTTTATGTCATCTGGGTTGGTCATATATGGGTGTAAGCGCTAATCAACACTGCATTCTTCTTGTTTCCAAGTAGCAACTGAAGTGTCATCAGGCGGTCGTTGAAACCTGGGAGCCTGGCAAGTTGTCTGACGAGGCAGGATCTGATGGCAAATCCTACGCCTGCTTTACGACGTTCTGCACTGCTGCGACCTCTCCAGAATAACGTGTATCCATCAGTAGGTTCTGTAAGCTGACCCTTGTCCGTTAGCCGTGTTTCGCTAAGTGCTACTATGTCCACATTCTAGCGAGCTAGTTCTCTTGCGACCAGAGCCGTTCTTCTTTCTGGTCTGTTTGCCTTGATGTTGTCCATTAGGGTTCGCACGTTCCACGTGCCGAGGTTGAGTACCTTCACTTTCTTCTTCGTTGTTTTTCGACCACTAAGAGGGACTCCCAGCAGCCGCGGTATGCTGGTCAGGGTGAGATGAAGCAGACTAAGGTTGAGACATCTTTTCTAGCCTTCCTCCTTAAAGGTGAGCAGAGTGATCCTGAAGAGGGCTGCTCAGACACCCAGGGGGCTGCCGAACTCCACTGCTGCTTTGATCCAGTAGAGAGCGACCCTTTGGCCTGGGCCGCCTGTCTGCAGGTTTGTGACTACAGCTTTCAGTAACTCCACAACTGCTTCTTCGTCACTCGCCCGTCGACACAGGACTTGAGGTTGCTCGGTGATGGTTTCAAGTCATGACTTGCGCTTGAGTTGGATCATAGTGAGGGGGAGTTGAGCACATGGTCAGCCTAACTCTCTCGTCCCAGCTTATCTGTGTCCAGTGGCAAGACAGACTGAGTCAATACGGCTGGAGATAAGTCGGTATGCAGTGGATGGCCATCAGTGTGCCAGGTGTCTCACGGAGCCCTAATCGCGCTCCACAGCACTTTGCTGGGTCTGCCTTACTACCAGTTGGCCAGAAAAAGGTGATCTCTTCCGCGTAGTCCGCCAGATCCAGGCGTTAAATACTAGGTAGACGAGCAGCAGCAAAAAGTTTTGAAACTGAGATTAATATAATCTGATTAAAGAAGAAACGAAAACAGTCGAGACGTTGGCATTAAATGGCGTCAGTTTGTCGATCTGTGTGCTTTATTGTTTCTACTCGCGGCATGTAAAATCTACATCATAAAGCAAATGAAGCCTAGTAAGCCGTGTATTACACTGTGATAAAACACTCCGGACATTTGAGAAGTCAACACTCAAGAAATGTTTACATTTCACTCGAGTTCTCAAATCCGTCGTTATTTGTCAAATAAATTATTGTTTGCGCCTTCCTTAATCCACACCCCGAAACCACCAAGTCATATAAATTAAGAGACACATGTACTTACAATGTAAGAGAAACTTTATGGACACTCCGTATAGAGGGCTCTTCAGTTTTAACACTACAATAATACGATAATGAATATAATAAGATGTAAAATTGCTTAAAACAGACGTTTGAAAATGTACATACATGATAACATTATTTCAAGAAGAGGATCGTGATAGTAGAACTGAAACCCAATTACCTACGACCGACTTGAATAGAATTTGATGAATAAGCTAGCCCTTACTTTGCGTTTAAGAGTACGAACAGAGTCGCAGAGCTTAAAGAGTTGCCTTGCCTGTTCCATAAGCTAACTACACGGCATTAGTATAAATCTACTAGCATTCTATCAGAAATGCCGCGCTCTGATTGGCTACGCTACACACTATCCATTCTGTGATAGATAGTGAGTAGCGTAATGGCGGCCGCTTCTTCACGTTTTCGAAGTGTCCGTGAAGAAGATTTAGACAGTTTACTGGTCGAGGCTTTTCCAGAAAAGACAAAGTTTTGAACGACTAGTAGATTATACTAAAACAATTAGATTATTCGCTGTCGATTTCTCTGCGTGATAGTTGACTCGGGCTGCGCCCTCGTCAACTATCACGCGATAGAAATCTCGAGCTCATAATCTAATTGTTTAATAGAAACACGAGTGAAAGTTTGGGAGAACGAGAAATGCTGTGGGAACACGAGCCGCAGGCGAGTGTTTCCACAGCTTTTTCGAGTGATAGATAGTGAGTAGCGTAATGGCGGCCGTTTCTTCACGTTTTCGAAGTGTCCGTGAAGAAGATTTAGACAGTTTACTGGTCAAAGTTGTTCCAGAAAAGACAAAGTTTTGAATGACTAGTGGATTTATACTAAAACAATTAGATTATTCGCTGCGCCCTCGTCAACTATCACATGATAGAAATCTCGAGCTCATAATCTAATTGTTTAATAGAACATCCTTTGTCCAGATCTAGATTCATGCAAATAGAAGGATTTGCAAAAGTTGAGAGCTTCGGGTCATTCGACCACTTATTACACCACGTTTGACAAACTGCGATGAGAAGCAGGGCCAGTCATACACTCAAGCACCGCATGACGGAGATATAGCTGGAATTTAACAAGAAGCCAGCGAATGAGTTTCAAAAGTGGTGTAACGAGGTAAAATTTTCTGGTGGTACAGATGTTCCGGGCTCCACAGTTCGGGACCGCTTGAAGCGAAGCTTTCGAATTCTAAGGAGGTCATCGTTCATAGTCGGAAACAGCCTTGCCAGTCGTTGGCTGGAAAGGAAATGTTAAGTTTAGTGTCGTCTGTTCAGTAAAACAAGACCGAGGGGCTTATGGGAAATTGTTAATATAACTACTACATAAAAAAGGCTCGAGAATGCTTCCTTGTGGCACACCGGATTCGACGGGTGTTGAAGGCCTTGCTCATGTCATTTAAGACAACTGCGGCGGTTATTTTCGTCAATCGCGCTGAAGATAGCGTCAGTTGTGCGCAAGGCGTAATTTGGTTAAGTGCAACCCTTTCGCACATTTTTTTACAAAATGGTATAGATAGAAATAAGTCTATTGTTGTTAGGTATTTTATAGCGACTACAGGTTATGAATACCGATATCTCAGGCGGTGAGGCAGTAAGCTGAAATACCACGCTTAAAATTAAAAGCAAAACAGGAGTCGATGCGCAAGTATAGGCGCTATTGAACTTAGGAAAGCACAGCACCAATAGTTAACCATGTTAAATTTGTGCGTGGAAACATGTCGGCCTGATATTTAATGGAGACAAACAGCAGAATAAGTTCTAGTCTGAAACAAAGTTTTCATTCATCTGCAAACCACTCCTTCGATTTGGTAAAATTTATTTATATCTCTACAGTGTGTTCCGATAAATAACGGTAATATATCTGTAAGTTACATACTACATACCAAATGCGTTTTAAAGGAAGCCAGAGCATTGTCCCATCATTTTGGAGATTGTGCATCTGGTGCTCAAACTTTATAGTTTAAGTACAGAAAGAAGAAATTTTATAACCATTTCAATGATTCCTCAAAATTACGTGTGCTGAAACCGACCCCGAAAAAAGCGGCGCTATAAGATTTTCGGTATAATAGTTTTTAATCAAATTTTAGGTATGTTTTCGCTTTTCTGTCCTTTTGGTTTGCAATTTTCCGTTTTCTAGCATTCGGTTTTCGGGAGAAGGTACAAACGGTTTTGCAGAATTGGTGTCCGAAAGGCGAATGGTTGCTGCAATGTTCATTCCAATCATGTTCTCGTATAAGTTCTAGAAACGTCAGTGTAAAATCCTGGAGTTTTTGTTGTGTTTTCATATAGCGAAGGGATGCCTTCTCGCGATTGCAAACTGCCTCCAAAGTCTTTTATTGCGATTCAATAGAGGAGTTGGTTATTTTTTCGGAAATATGAAGAGAGGCTAGACGATAGGTATACTCCACATGTCACCAACCTATTTTTTAGGTGCCTTAAGGGTTTTGGAAATTAAGGTATGTAAGTATTTAGTTTTCTAGAATGGTTTTCGGTTTTGTTCGAAATCTTCTGTGGTTTTTCGCCTTTAGGACCCTTTTGAGCGTTTTTCATTGACTTCAACGACCTCTTCCTTAAAAAAATATTTTATAACCATTTCGATAATTCCTTATTCAGATAATTTGTTCCAAAATCCACCCCGGAAGTTTGTTTGAAATCGAAGGGTGTCCAAGAATTTTCAGATAACTAGCACAAGAGGTATTTTAACACAAATTCTGACGTTTTGATGACTGAACAGTTTGGCGTCACGCACGCATAACAATCTTGGGTAGAATCTACAAATATGAGTCCCATTTTCACTCCTTGATCATTGACGTCACACACGTACGACATCATGATTCAATATAATCCAGAAGGACCCAGAAGAATGGAGATTAAACTCCCCGTCTTTGTGGTGAATAAATATGACCGCTGGACTACCCATAGTCCACAATGCTTAAACTTCATTCAAGGTCTTAAGTATTCAAAGATGTTTCCAAAAGTCCTAACTCTTCATATGGATTTCCACAAAAGTTTACTCACGCCAAAGTTTACTTCGCAGGACTACCATTATTCAAGAAAGTTAAGAACATATTTGTTTGGCATATACGTCGCCAACACAAATATAATCCACTGCTTTATGTACGATGAAACCATTGGTAGTACAGGGGCTAACGAGGTCCTTTCGCTTCTCAACGAACTCTTATTGAAGCTCGAGGTGGAATTGGGAAAACACGATCAGTTGATTGTATGGTGTGACAATTCGCCAGCCCAGTTTAAGGAAAATTTTTTGTTCTTCTTTATGGAGCATATGATAAAAGAAACACGATTCCTGCGAATTGACTTGAAGTTTCTCCTGGAGGGTCATTCGTACTCAATTTGTGACCGTCGATTTGGTTCAATTCAAAAAGTGTTTGACTCAAGAGAGACAATTGAGCTTCCTCAGCAGTGGGCAACTATTCTGAGAGACAGTGGCCTATCAAATGTAAAGGTACATTGGGTTACACAGGAAATGATCAAGGACTACAAGTCTTTCCTTAAGTTAGAATATGTAAGTAGAAATAAAGATACAGATGAACAAAAATTCGAAGTGAGAAAACTTGCGTGGCTGAACTTCGGTTATGGCGAAATTCTCGATTCCGAAGGTGGCGAGTTGTGTCTAGTTCACCATCCAGGCACTGTCTTTCTTAGATTCTGCATCAATCCAAAAGAAAAGCCAAGTATTGTCTGCTACCAGAAAAGGAAACAACTTATTGAACTGAAGCCGGAATTCCTGACAATATGGAACCAAGAAATGAGACCAGTTAGGAAGGATGTAAAAGAAAGTTGTGTTAAAATCGCTAAGAAATATTTATCAACGTACGCTGAAAGATTCTACAGCTCACTTCAATGCTGCGAAAATGAGGATGAGAACGAAAACGCTTAAGAGACAATCAATCTATTACTTTATCTGAAGTAACGGACACCAGCCGAAAAAAAACGTTAGTCTTTCTTAACTGATTGCAATCTATACCCAATCTATTCATCTATACCCAAGTTTTCTTTTATTCTTTGCTTAATAATAAAGGTGAACCGAGAGCTAATACTGTATTGATTATGGATAGTAACAAACGCGCTCCCTGATTGGTTACCTACCCACGCTTGTATCCCATAATACGAAAAACAGTTTGCCCTTCAGTGCTACCGCTGGGAAATTAGACGAGGAGAAACCTTCAAAAGAAATTTACGAAATGCTACCAAAGTAAACAAATATGGTATGAAATTATTTGGCGGTAAGTGAGCAAATTGTAGCGAAATTGACACGATACTAGAAGCTGTCGCCATTTTGAAACATCCGTAGAGCCCGTAAAACAATTTTTCCAGTCGAGTATGGTACACTAGGCAGTTCGAAATGTAACTCGGAATACTAAAAGTTAAATAAACGAGGTCTTAGAAAACGTTTTATTATCAATAATAATGTCCTTAAAATTTTCCTTTTACAGAAACCTAAACCGGAATAGTTTGACTATTGCTATGAAGTTCCCAGTCGGGATCATTGTAATTCCACAACAGTTCCACTGTTTGCGGAATGTCATTGACAGCAACAAAGAAAACTCTAGGCCTGCCCGAGTTCCGTCCCATCACCAAAGGCTTCAGGTTGGCGTTGTGCCTCGAGTGGTTGATGGCAGATCCCCATGTTCTAGGAGATGTCTGATGACGGCTGATCGCACCGGCATGTGGGTCAATCCTGGAAAATAATGGGAACTTACGTTCTTAGTCCAAGTTAAACGGATGTTACAACATTCATTGCTCAAAATACTTACGCCATTTGCTGTCCGGCACATTCAATCACCATTAAGGTGCATGCGAGGTTCTCGTTTGCATATTGAGCCTCTCTTTTGTTAGCCTCATCTATTGTGAGTATTTGTCCCGCGTACTCGCAAACAATCTCCCCTCTCTGTATGTCCCGTGAAGCAAACGCACAAAGGCCGGCTTGTCTGTTTAGGTCACTAGGGACCTCGTGCAGCTGTTGTAAAGGGTAAAAATTGAAAGTTGTGATTATTAGGCCCTTTGAAACAAACGTGTTACATGACTGATAATTGGTGGACTTAATGCTCGGACTTTGTAAATTCCAGAAATGGAAAGATCGTGTTTGTCTTAGCCAGAATACAAATTTTCAGAGAAATACCTCAAGGTAAAGATTTTATGACCATTTCAACACTCGAAATTTTCCATACTTTTGTTTACGAACGAAAAGCTTTTGCAACCCAGTGTAATTTTTCCTATTTTAGCGCCACAAACAGAGCTGGGATTCCTATTTTTAACATGGGTCAAATAAGAGAGATTAAATGTGCAAGGGTGGAAATTTTCAGACTTTCATATTTTGGAGTAAGAATTTTATAGCGGTTTGAAAACTTAGAAAAATGCAATGATTTGTCGGAAAATCATCGAAGCGTGACTGTGTGGCAAAGCGTCTTTTTCCCATACAAATCCTTATAAATTCTTTCAACTGTAACAACACCAGTTTAAACAATATACCAACGAAAATTGACATGGTAGCATATTTTGAGCTGCTCTTTTTATTTCTGTCAAAATAATTTCACGAAACCAGCGGTAAGGCCTAATAGGAGATTTCCCATAAATCTGGCCCACAGCATTAGTTTTGAGTCATAAATGTCACTTTTTTCGTAGTGCATGATATGTTCTTTGGGTTGAAGCCGTCTTGTAATTAAGAAAAAACATCATATCATGTAGTGTTAATTTTGCCCTTAGCAGCTATGAGGTGATGCTTATACCTCGATTGGGGGATCTGGTGGCGTATCCAGTAGCACATAATCCTTAACGCGCCGAGCCATTTCCTCCCCTTCAATGTTTAGGGGCTGCTCTCTTCGTGGCCGCCGCAGCTCAAATTCTTGCAGCCCGCGCCTCCCATTGCCGTTTTCTTTGCCAAATTTCACCGGGCCCAGCTCGCGGTATTCAGCTTGCACAGCTTTTCTAAATTGCTTTGGAGGTTTACAATAATGGACATTTTTAGTTGAAAAGAAATAACAAAAGCAACTTCATTGGTGACCACACATATTTCTAGCGAACACGTGGTGTCGATTTCCCGCTCTTTTTAGGCATGGCAAGCCATCTCTGGCTGCAAAGCTAAGTTAAGCAATGGAATGCTATAATACACAATACGGGCGTGTGAATTTTTCCAGTTTTCATCACGTTCTATAAATTTCATTCTTTTCCTGAGGCTGGGACTCAAAAATTTGAAATACATTGCTATCTTTTTCGTTTCGGGTACAGGACTGGTTTATGAAGACAAGGGTGATGGCGTTTGTAGCCCATTATTTGGAAAAGGGGGGTAAAGATCATATGCCCTTTTTGACGTCCGTAAGCACAGAAAACAGGATAAAAACAAAAATATCTTAACAGTGTAAAATAAACGTACCCGATGGAAGGCTTTTTCCTTCATTAAGAAACTTGTCTGTCCATTGACACTATCGTCCGTCCACAGCTCTACTGCTGTGACGTAATCTCGGAATAGATCTTCGATTGCGATGAAACTACCCCTCTTTGGTCGAAGACATTTCTTTACAAATTTTCCCAACAAGGGGCACTTACACGCTCTCTTGTGTCCCAGCATGACTTGTCTCACATTTGCGTAACGCGACATTTTTCGCCAGGTCGTAGTCGCCTGTCGTTTAACCTGCTAAGACCTCGTGCAAATTTTTTTTGTTCCTTTATATAGGGTTTTTTGAAGCCGAGCACGTGGCGATTCGTGAATGGTTGGTATTTTTAATAACTTCGTGCATCTTAAAAATAGAGCGGGCTATTGCCAACCCATTTTCCTTGACTTAAAATAGGTACTCGCTTGATATCAATATTTTTTTGAGTAACACCACCCCATCCCATCCCCCCCCCCCCTGACCCTCCGCAAAGTAATTGCGGGAGGGATGTTGAAATAGATCATTTAAGTAAGTAGTTTAATGGACACAGTTGAGATGTTACTAGAAGATTTTCCTTTTGGGAGAAATGTGTGCGCCCGTACATTTTTTTGTCAAGACCGTTCAAAATAGGTGTCGCCACTGATCATCATACACATGTCTTCAGTACTGGCAACTCGGGCCAGGGATGTTTGCTGTTGCCTTTCAACTCAGATATAAATCAAAACGTCTAATGCTCTGAAGGAAAATGTATGATTTTAATATGTCCTTTAAAAGAAATTTTAAGCAGTAAAATATATGCAGCTGAATAGGCCGGCTAGTAGGATTTACACCCTTGCTTTATGTAGGCAAAATGGTGAACACTGATAGCCTCCCTGAGTCACTACGCAAGGCAAAGGCGACAACAAGAAAACTTAGTGGTTATCATCCCTCACAGTTTTTGTTGCTAGAATATTAACATCGTATTTCAGCGAGGCAAATCGGATCTCACTCTCCAATAAGTGGGTATTATACTCATCTATCAAAAGTCTAAGTTCTTCATTGTGTCTTGGTGCGGATCGTAAGCGATCAAGCTTCTTCTGATTTGCGTCACAAGTCTGGCATGTATCTACCCTGGGTTTACGAAAGCTTAGAAAGTCTCTCAGTTCTTCATTAAAAACTTTCCTAAATGTTAAGTAGCTTACAGGTGCTCGGCCCTTTTTGTTCACACTACGTCGTGTAGCTTGGAAGTAAGGATTTTCACGAATAAAAGCAAGCCATAACTGTCGCAATGACACGTGAGAATCGAAGTACTTCCTTCTTCTACGCGTCCTTGTGTAGTGAGGTTCGTATGCCTTTTGCGCACATAAAAAACGTACCATTTTTTCTCTTGCTTCGGGTAAAAGCTTTCCTGGTAAGTTTCCATGCTGACCTCTGAGGTCTGGCTCTATGGAAAGGCCGTTCATGTCCAGTTTTGCTAAGAGAACTCTTACTTTTCTGCTTGAAATTCCGTAGCATTTCATAAAAGCGTCCTTGCAAACGTTTCCCACTGTAGGAATCTGGTACCGTATCCTTCTTAGCCCAGACCAAGTTACTCTGACTTCCATTAATCGTGATAAAACATAGTTCTGTTCATTGTAGCAGCGCCGAAAAACAATTTTTCTTTGATCAGAAATTAATTGACGAGCGTCATTAATTCCTAGGCTAAGAAGACAAGACTTGTCGCAGCAGTTTAGGTTTACAGAAGCCACCTCTTTATGCGATCTATTTTTTCTTGCTCTCATCTTGGCCAAAGCGCTTCGCTTGTTGACATAAATTTTTTTACTTTTGGCGGGAAACTTCTTCCGTCCTCTTTCAACCGAGCTACCCACAGGAGCTCCGGCCGAAAAATATTTCCAAGGGCTCTCGATGTCGAACTTGTAAATAAGACTATCAAGATTTTGAGGACGACCAGTATTACTACTAAGCGATGAACCAGATTCAACTATTCTAGATGCCATGCTTTCGAATACTGGAATACGCTGAATATAATCACAATTTATTGAGAATACTGAACGATCACGAAACGTCTTGAGTATTCTAGTTTGAAAATCAATCACAAGCATGACGCGTTACGTTTATCTTCATGATTGCTTCTAGAAGCTGAAATCGAGAGGGACATGTGGTCACGCATATGTCGGCACGCATATGTCGGGACGCATGCATCTTCTGTTCAGGAAAAAAGAAACTTGAAGCTATTGGGAAAATCTGAGAGCAACATGACGAATCAATACGGACGTAATTTTGAACATTGAAGCTGTGCACTATCCTGGGACGGATTTATATAAAGCTTTTGAAAATCGTTTGTTCAATCTCAGGATGTGTCACGTTTTACCGTCCAAGCAGTATATAAACGTAGACTGTAAAAACTTTAATAAATTTGACCTTCCAAGAGGACGGGTGGACTAGGAAAACTGTGAAAAAATACGGGAAACACAATTTAATAGAATGGGGAAAAGGTACTATCAATAATTAAATTCAACTGTGATATGATCATTTTCTTGTACATGTGCTTTTTGCAAGGCCGCGAGACAAGAACCTGGGACATATCAATGGCGTTGACAGCTTTCCGTCAATCCCACGCCTTACTAATCTGGTGGTGTTTTCGTGAAGGTTGAGTGTTTCGCATACAGGGCTAAGAATTGGCGGTCGCACGGTCGCCAGTGACGACTGACTGACCAGGGCTACCAAAAGTTAAGGTGTGAACGCCCGATGTGCGAATATGCTACAGAATTTCGAAAATTTGTAATGTAAATTAAATAAAACTCAGTATGTAGTTTAATTGTACTATCTTTCTCTTCGTTTCTTTGCCTAGACTTTAAGATCATTCATTTTAGTGAATTTTTAGTTCTGAAGTGGAAATTCCGAACCGTTTTAACAGTGATTTCACGAGTGATCCACATTCACAACATATAGATGTCACTTTGATTTTGTGATTGCCGCGATACTCTAAAAAAGAGGGCTACTTCATTTTGGGATGGGCCACTAAGAATTCAAGGAAACTGGCCCGACTGGCCACCAAGCACTGGAGTTAATTTTTAGCCCTGCGCTTATAATATATAGTAGGTTTTGTTTGATAGGAAAAGTACTCTTTTTAATGCACTAGAGTGACCTGATACGGAATGATTCGACTGGACAGATTTAACTTGAACACAGCCGGGATATTGATATTTAGGTAAGTTTGTTCGCGATTTATAAGGCGCTTAATTTTGCCGAGAGAACGATACTAAAAGGACATTAGACATGTACCGTTTGGGAAAGGCTGCGGTTGAAAAGGGAAAATTTATACTCTTGCAAGAATGATCTGACCGACTTGGGAGTTGTTGAAATCCAAACTGATCGCAGCAAAGCCTAGTCGACTAGTCGATTGCACGTGTTGTGGCAATTTATAAGTGTAGCACTGAAAGTGTGTGTAATATTTCTGTTTTATTCGTACCAAATTTACACGGTTGACATTGAGCCACCCATAAAACGTCCTGGGTCTTATTCTTAGCTCTGTTTTGTACGATTCATGCTGATAATCTTCCAAGACTTTCCGCAACCGTCACTACTCGTGAACCGAAATATATTTTCGAGGCAAAATAATTTTAACATCGATCACAATGAGAATGTTTTTACTTCTAAGTCCGCCTGTTAGCATTGAAGAAAGCTGTGATTCAGAACATTACACACTTTATTACTTTGCTGAAAAAGTAACGTGGTCGAGACAAACTTCTTATTCGAAAAGTACTGCAATTCCTAAGAAAAGCACTGGGAAGACTTTTATGCGGATGGTAACGAACCAAAAAGAGAACAAAAGACGCGTCGTATCTTGAGCCAATTGATAACTGTATGTTCTTCAACTACTGTTCAACTTCTTCTAAAAATGTCTTCCAGAGTAACGTAATATTTGCAATATAAGTGGCTTGTAAAAATATTTCAGCGTAATTATTTTTTGGTTAATTTTTCCCCTGTACCCGCATCGATTATCTAACAAGCTGATGGCGAGTAGCATATTACACAGTGGAATCCCGATATAACGATCTTCGATTTAACGATATTCCCCATATAACGATTAACATTTTTCAGCCCGGCTAACGTTACAGTGAAATGTAAGGGACAAAACCCCAATTTCTCAATCCATGATATAACGATATCCGCGATATAACGATGCACTTACTCAATCCACTCGAGTAGCCCCAACGTAAAATTAACCCCGATAAAACGATAAAATCAATCATCACACGACCGGAAAGGAAAGGCTGACACTTCGACCAACCCAGATAACAAAGCGTTTCCTTTTTTTTACTTTTAAAATGTATCTGTCAACAGTTTAAATACGCTTGGATTACACACTGAACCCTAGTTGAAATCTGTATACGGTAGGCGTCGTAACACTTAGAAGGCAAACTTTATGTTGATATTCCCATAATCCGATACAACTATAATTGTAATTATTTTTCTTCAGTATCGTTCTGTGGGGCATTCTTTTATAACGATACCCCGAACGATGTACATGTAATTGTACTAGACCCTTGGTACATTGTTATACTGGGGTTCCACTGGGGTATGTGTAGTTTATTTTGTTTAACAAATTAAATTGTTGTGGTTTTTAATTTACACCCATCAAATCCCTAACACAACTTCACCCCGATATAACCACTTCCGAAAGCATTTTTTAAACTTTGACTTAACTTACTGAATTTAACAGCTGTGCTAATTATAACCTTCAGCCAGTAGTTTTAAGTAAGCAAAGGCATCCATCAGAGAAATTTTTTAAACCTTTAAGCCCAAGAATCAATAACCATTTTCTCCTAACTGGTCTCATGTGTTTGTTATGTTACTAGTGAGGAGAATTTTCTTAACCTGAATGGGTGATGAACAGTGAATATTCTAGTGAAAAATTGGATGCTGGTCACCACTGGGACTTAACCCTTTATGCCCTAAGGGGTCTCTCTGTGAGGAGAAATCATCTGGAGTTAATCAGAGTAAAATCTATAAAGTAAGTCTTAGGGGGTAAAGGGTCAAAGTTGTCAAAGGCAAACTCAGATGTTAAGAAGTCTTGCAGATATCTAAAATAGGAAACTTAATGTACATTTTATGACTTTTTAATTTATTTATTTTTAACTTCTTTTATAAATTTAGAAATAAGTTGACTTGCAGATAGCTCATTTGCTATCCAAGCTGGCGTTACAATGAATCTACAATATACTTAGTTACAAAGCTTAAGAATACTATGATAAAATTATTAAATTAAAAGATAATTAAAGATTATGCAAGAACTTCATTCAAAGACGGTTAAGATGCATAAAATTTGATTAAGTTAAAAATAATGTTTGACTTTTGAAATGATATTTTTGAGATTAAGGTAATTTAAAGAGTCTGGTTAAATCCAGCATATCTAATAAAGTTTTCTTCATTTGTTGTTTGTTGTTGGATGTTTTAAAATCAAAAAATCTTCCAAATTTTGACATCAACATACAAAGAACATTTTTTTTTTTGAACATTTACATGTATTCTAGAGTACCTCACACTGAAGAGCTGCAACTTGTTTGCTTGAGTATTATAGATATGAATGTTTGACGTTTTGGTAAATAAGTTTGTAATATATAATTTATGTTGTGGTTCAATTTTATACTTTGTTAAAATTTTATTCTCCTTTGTTTCAAACTCATAATCATCAAATTATCCTAACGAAAACAATAGAAAACAAAATTTGAACCAACTACAAAATTAAACCACAGCATATATGTTACTTGTATAAGCACTTAATGAGCATCAAACATTAGTTTGCTAACAGCTTCATAATATTAGAAGGCAATTAATGTAACAGTAAAAATGTTTTCCTATTATAAGTGACACAGGAATTCACATGTTCTCTTCAGTCAATGAAATTTGAAGAACAGACTGATTTTGTTTATATCAAAGAGTCCATAACTACTTATAAGGGGAGTTTTGGTTGTCAAGCTAAAAATCTCTGCCATTTGATTTAATTTCACATGTGGGTTGTCTCAGACTCTAACCAAAGCTTCTGTGAGCTACTTTATTTTGTCTGTGGACCCTAGAGACATAGTGGGTCATGCTGGGGGATGTGAGGACAGGGGGGGGGGGGGTCGGGGGAGTCACTAGGGGATGATAGTGGGGTGTGGTTTCTGTCTGGTTCAAGTAATTGGCCTGAAGTGCTAACTTTAGAGAGCTTTGATTACTCATTGACATTCGTTACTTCCTATGTGTCTGTGTTGAGAGATGCCTTAATACTTGTTCTTGTCAGTTGCTGTAGTGTCCCGGGCTGTTAGCAGTGCCCAGTTTTATTGACCATCTCACAACCAGTGGCAATTAAAGACGGGGCGGTGTGTGATGACTGGTGTATCAGCTAGCCTATATACCTCAGACTGTGGGAGATGTCAGGTTCAGAACCAAGCAATTTAAGCAGGTACGTTGTTAGAGAATCACCTATATTATGAGCAGAAACCTTAAAGCCATTTTTGTCTATTTAAGCTTGGCTTTAATCTTGAACAAACTTTTGGCTAATTCCTACCCTGAGGTCAGTAAACTTGTCAGGCCTATAGTTTGTGTTTTGAAAGAACTTCCTTCTAAGAAAGGCTTTCTGTAACTCACTTAAAGTCAGCTTGGACTATTGCTCTCTCTAGAGGTATTCTGTTGAGTGACTGGAAGCCTATTGAGACATGCTTGGTCAGATTTGTGTCATTTGCTGCTGTTATCTAGGCGCTTTTACGAGAACGTACCTGCTAAATGCACACTAGGTTTTTTGCCTAAACCCAAGCGTTAGCTTGGGTTTAGGCAATTCGCGTGCTACTGGTTTGACGGGGGGGACTGTCTGTACTGGTGTCAGTGAATAGGTCATACCCAGTTCTACCTTGCTATGTTATGTTTGCGAGACTGCTGCTCTTAGTTTGTCGGGGGTGGGCTGGGGGAGTTTTGGTTGTCAAGCTAAAAATCTCTGCCATTTGATTTAATTTCACATGTGGGTTGTCTCAGACTCTAACCAAAGCTTCTGTGAGCTACTTTATTTTGTCTGTGGACCCTAGAGACATAGTGGGTCATGCTGGGGGATGTGAGGACAGGGGGGGGGGGTCGGGGGAGTCACTAGGGGATGATAGTGGGGTGTGGTTTCTGTCTGGTTCAAGTAATTGGCCTGAAGTGCTAACTTTAGAGAGCTTTGATTACTCATTGACATTCGTTACTTCCTATGTGTCTGTGTTGAGAGATGCCTTAATACTTGTTCTTGTCAGTTGCTGTAGTGTCCCGGGCTGTTAGCAGTGCCCAGTTTTATTGACCATCTCACAACCAGTGGCAATTAAAGACGGGGCGGTGTGTGATGACTGGTGTATCAGCTAGCCTATATACCTCAGACTGTGGGAGATGTCAGGTTCAGAACCAAGCAATTTAAGCAGGTACGTTGTTAGAGAATCACCTATATTATGAGCAGAAACCTTAAAGCCATTTTTGTCTATTTAAGCTTGGCTTTAATCTTGAACAAACTTTTGGCTAATTCCTACCCTGAGGTCAGTAAACTTGTCAGGCCTATAGTTTGTGTTTTGAAAGAACTTCCTTCTAAGAAAGGCTTTCTGTAACTCACTTAAAGTCAGCTTGGACTATTGCTCTCTCTAGAGGTATTCTGTTGAGTGACTGGAAGCCTATTGAGACATGCTTGGTCAGATTTGTGTCATTTGCTGCTGTTATCTAGGCGCTTTTACGAGAACGTACCTGCTAAATGCACACTAGGTTTTTTGCCTAAACCCAAGCGTTAGCTTGGGTTTAGGCAATTCGCGTGCTACTGGTTTGACGGGGGGGACTGTCTGTACTGGTGTCAGTGAATAGGTCATACCCAGTTCTACCTTGCTATGTTATGTTTGCGAGACTGCTGCTCTTAGTTTGTCGGGGGTGGGCTGGGGGAGTTTTGGTTGTCAAGCTAAAAATCTCTGCCATTTGATTTAATTTCACATGTGGGTTGTCTCAGACTCTAACCAAAGCTTCTGTGAGCTACTTTATTTTGTCTGTGGACCCTAGAGACATAGTGGGTCATGCTGGGGGATGTGAGGACAGGGGGGGGGGGGTCGGGGGAGTCACTAGGGGATGATAGTGGGGTGTGGTTTCTGTCTGGTTCAAGTAATTGGCCTGAAGTGCTAACTTTAGAGAGCTTTGATTACTCATTGACATTCGTTACTTCCTATGTGTCTGTGTTGAGAGATGCCTTAATACTTGTTCTTGTCAGTTGCTGTAGTGTCCCGGGCTGTTAGCAGTGCCCAGTTTTATTGACCATCTCACAACCAGTGGCAATTAAAGACGGGGCGGTGTGTGATGACTGGTGTATCAGCTAGCCTATATACCTCAGACTGTGGGAGATGTCAGGTTCAGAACCAAGCAATTTAAGCAGGTACGTTGTTAGAGAATCACCTATATATATATATATGTATATATATATATATATATATATGTAACTGACGAAGGTCTAAGACCGAAACGTTTTTTCTATTAAATTTTTAACTTTTTAACTTTTTTATCGTCAGAAGTTGTCCGTCCTTGCTTTATCTAACGTTTTTAAATTCATTTTTGTGGTGAGGCCTGGACTGTGAATCTTCATTGATCCTCCTGACGCAGTGGCATTCTTTGTTGGCTTGAGGCATTTTATAACCGTTTTTATATATATATATATATATATATATATATATATATATATCTATATTTTAAAGGTGTCCGTTCGCAGGCCAGGTTACCTGGCAATAGTAGCGTATTTGAGAACTCCTGAATTTTCGCCATTTCGAATGCGGTGATGCCTTTTTGAAAGAAATGTAAATTTTGTGGAAACGGATTTCACTCGTCCTGGAAGTGTATCCCAGCAAGATGATCTCCGAGATATTCAAGAAAGAGTAGCCCGAGATCGTCGCCGAGTAAGTTCGAACACCGTGAAAATCAACACAAGGAAAGCACGACTCAAAGCAGGGAAAGAGTACGACAGCAGGGCGAATAACAACAGACATCCGTCATCGCAGCAAAGACAAAAACTGCTCGCTCTAGAAAAAGGCAAACGAAACAGCAGGGAAAAGGACCAGGAATTCAACCAAGTTAGTTTTGAATTTGAATGCGTTATTGATAGAAATACAGAACAGGAGTGAACGATTACATAACGAAATATATTAGCGTACTAAATTTAGCAAAACGGCTTAGAAGGGAAACCGAGTAGAAACAACTACAACGATTGGAGATGTCTCTGGAAAATAATTATATTAGTCTAAAAACGGAATAGGAAGACGACCAACAGATTACAAGAGAATGTAAGTAGGTATTTTTCATAATAAAGCGATAGCGTTTCCATTTTGAAGAAATTCCCAACACAGAGAGTTGCAGTTGTTATAACAATCATTTACAACGATGTGATCTGATATCATTGCAACAGTGAAAATATTGTAAATTTTCTTGATCTAGCAGCTATGTTTAACATTTTCAACAGAATATATACCCAGTGTCACTATAAAGTACTGGTTCTGCAATATCATCAGTGATCAATGCGATCATTTGAAAATAAAGCAAATGTTATAACTTACTTCTGAGTAGTATTTCTCTTTGCTATATATATGTATGTATTCTCTGATTGAAAGGTTTCAATAATATTACGTATAGACAACAAGTTTCATAGCCTTTTCACAATGGGTCAGTTTTACCTTAGAGTTCAATGACCCCCCCCCCCCCCCCGATAATATTGCAATCTAGAAACCTGGCCATTTCCCACAAATAAAATGTTAATTCAAGCCTTAATTAACATATTAACCTTGTTACTTTCTGTTGTTTACTTCATTTTTATGATGTCAAATATCAATATTTAATAACAACCACAACATACAGTTAACATTTTACATCGGAAAAACTATATAAAGAAGAAAATAAATTTTGTAATGCCAAAATGTTTATGATCTTTCTCATATATTCATTGCAAGTGTGCTGTATGTAGTAACAAGTGTTTCAAGTTTTCTAAATGCCCTATCCTTTCAATAATGATTTTCCACACAAACTTTATAGACAAATGACCGCACTAGATTTCAAGCCTTTAAGAAGAAATGGTATTGTTTGGAGCTGTTTTGATTACTACCACCTCTGATGGAAAGCCTATTAAGAAGATTTTTGTGTTGCTTGCAGTAATAGAGTAACAATACCTTTACAAAGGTTAGGGCATGCATCCCACCCCATAAAAATATATTATGTTAAACGTAAAAAATATAACAATAGTAATAATAATAATATCAAGACCAGTAATAATAATAGTAATGATAATAATAATGATAATAATATAATGATAGTGCTTCTCATTACTATATGTCATTGGTTACAGTTCAATACCTCTGGCTGCCATGACTTTTTCGATGAAATGCCATCCTTATATTAAATCTTTCTTCTGCAGTTTTTATAATAGAAATTTGCATATATTCAAAATAATATAACCTTCTCTTGTTGGGTATGGATATTTTGCCTGTTTCTGTAACAGCACAATTAAACTTTCATGTGGTATATACTTTTAACTGATTGATGTCGATTTCACATTATTTTTTTACAGGAGTACGTAGTGCAGCAATCTTTTTCAACATATTAAGATTTCAATAACTCTTTATTTCATGTATTGTTTTTATGATATGACCTAAAAATAGAACAACCACATACTATACAGTCGGCACTCACTATTACCAAACCTTTATTCAAAGTTGTTGTAGAATCCAATTGTTTTATCCCCATTTTTTATGTAATGACATTGTATCTCACACTTCTGTTGATATGGCATCTCTTTTGAGGGAAGAGGAATTTTCTTATCTACCACTGAGAGTACCATTGCAACTGAAGAGAGTGCACAAATTGAAACATGCACTATTCATAATGCTGTCAATTGTGGTTACCTAGGAATGAAATAATGACTGCAGTAGACAATAAAATATCTAATCAGAAGATTCTTCTTACAATGAACCTCATCCAATTATAACCAAAAAACATAAACAAAAAATAATTCGAGCATTCAACTCATCCTCAGTGTAAGAACATATTGTGTTTAAAAGGGATGTACAACAAAGGAGACAAAGCAGTAGAGACTAAGAAAATAAAACTAAAAAAAAACAGGTTTTTACACCATGGTAAACACAAGCATTCATATCAACTCTTCAAGATTTCACCTGCAAAAGGTTTACAATCATTTTCAATTTGTGTTAAGTGAATATTATTGTGGTAATTCATCGACTCTGTATTCCCTGTGAAGATAATAAATAATTTTACTTCTATTCCCTCTGGTGCAATCTCAGTGGCAGTGAAAGAACTAAATGAAGGTCAATTTTTAAGCACTGTGTTGACCGGTATACTGGTCATGTAATTTTCACCAGGTGTCACTAATTTTGTACCAAACATAGCATAACAAATAAAATGATGGGGATTACGCTGATATAAAAAATATAAAATAAAATATAAAAGCATTGTGACTTCTTCAAAAACTAGCTTCGCGAGGTTTTTGCGGGAGTCGTATTTCTAGTTTAAAATATTAAAGTCTAGCTGTTTGTGTCTATGAATGAAATTGTTGTCGTTTTTGCTTTTTGAAATTTGATATACTTGTAGGTGGTCTAGTTAGGGTATTGTACGAGGCTTGGTTACATAGCATTCAATATGGCTACTTCCAAAACATACCGAGATGTATTTGAAGTGAAGGTGTCGCTGAATTGGCAGGAGAAAAGGTCGGAAGTTCGAGAAAAGTCAACCAAGGGAAAGTACCTTAGATCGTCACTCCAGTGTCTCAGTAATGACGATGTTTTGTTATTGTTGGAGTCTATTTTTCAAAGGTCAAAAGACGGGACACAGAGGAATTATACAGCCAAAGGTCTGAGAGCAGTTCAAGAACATCTGATGTTTGGATATGGATACTTAGACCTCGAAGAAACATACCATCTATATTCATCTTTTAATGAGTTATCTTGCCCAGTTAAGTTAAATATTATCGTACCGTATCCTCTTTGAAGACACTCGCTGTACATGTCAGATTGAATTTCTGATATCAAACAACAAAATAGCTCACCTGCTTTAGCAAATTCTTCGAAGCTCCCAGCCACTACGGCCTTTCTCGTCTCCCGTTTTACATCCCAGGCTTTGTAGAGTGGCATTTTCGATCTTTTTTTCAAATATACCAATTGAAAGACCGCGGAAAGATCGAGCACAAACTGAGCTTTCTGAGTAATTTTCAAGATGGCGGATTGAGAGCTAGGTTCCAGGCTCTTGCGTGACCATGTCAAACAACCCTTTCCTCGGGACCTGAAATCGCGTCAAATTCTTTTCTTTTCCCCAACCACGGGATCGAGGATAGATCACTGACGTCAAATTCCCTAGACTGCTGTTGCTGTGTCATAAAATTTGACCCCCCTCACGTTTCTTACCAGAGAAAAATTAACCCCCCCCCCCAAAAAGGGGCTTGTTTTAAAATTGTACCCCCCTCCAAAACCACCGCCCCCCCCCCCCGGGACGTAATAAACGATCGGTCCCTACAATAGGCACCGCTGGGTGGTAATGTGTGACAAAAGGAAGAATTATGTTGTGCGTTCTTTTATTTTGTTGAAGAGCCGACTTTCCCTCTTCGAATTTCACTTCTGAGAGGACTTTATTTACCAGATTATCTGGATAACCTCTCACGTAATAGTCTCCTCCGCAGCCGTTACTAGGATCGTCACGCAACGCTTGTGGGAAAGAAGCGTTGCGTGACGATCCTAATAACGGCTGCTGGAGGAGACTACTCGCGTAAAGGCGTGATCTGAATGCTTCAATATTCTCTTTAAAAGTATTTTTCATGTGAGGAGTTTGTTCGAAGCAGCCTAAGTGCTTCGCCTTTGCTGAAGCCTTTACTGACCCCTGATGGGTGGCAGGAAGCGAAATGTGTGTACTGAAATGTTCAGTGTCGGCTTGTAGTGAGTTCGCACGTCAAGGATAGATCTTTCTCTAAATCTGTCGCCTTTGTAAACACAAGTATCCAAGAAAATGGTGAATCTAATGGTTGGATGATGTCGAAAAGGAAAATTACTGCACGTGAAGTGTCACGTTGTGTGACTGTTATGTAACGGCTCGTTATGTTAGTAATACGAGTATCGTGAAATTTAATCTTGTCAGTTAAGTTGTGTTCAATCTCACTATTGGAATCTCGGAGTCTTTTCTTCATCGCGAATAGTTCTTACGATATTCGTTCAGTCTAAGATTTATCTGTACCAGGGAAGTTCGTCACGATTAAACGAGTAGAACCTCTGAAGATTTGCGTCTTGGTTTTAGTCCGGAAATAATAGGATTTTATTCACTCCAACATTGTTTGGTGCCGAGACCCGGGAGTTGAGAAACATCAAGCACATGGAGTCATGGCAGATGTGAAGAAGAAGATAAGGATTCGTGCCGGCCACAAGAGCCACGCCAAAAGAATAATTGCTCATGCCCGGGAACTGATCGAAGCTGGAAATCCCGCTGAATCGAGGAAGTTAAAGTCTCTAAAATCAAATCTGAAGGACAAGATAGTGGAACTGAAAGACCTCGATCGTGAGATTGTCGAGTTAATTGAAGATGAAAGAATAGAGCAAGAAGTAGAAGACAGTTGCGATTTCGCAAGTGCTATTCACGACTGCATCGTGGAAATTGAAACGTTCTTAAGTGAGATCGAAAGGGGAAAGGAGGACAGTCAACATTTAACGGGGTCAAGTTCGGAAACGCATCCAAATCAGTCACCGCCTCAAGTAAACAATAGCCATGCAAGGCTCCCGAAATTGGAATTAAAGAAATTCTTCGGTGACCCGGTGGAATGGTCTCCCTTCTGGGATTCGTACAGTTCGGCCGTGCACGACAATGAAAGCCTAACAGAGGTGGACAAGTTTAACTACCTTAAGTCGCTGCTTCAAGGTCAAGCGGCAAACACGATTAGCGGGTTTTCTTTGACCGGCGAGAACTACAAAGAGGCAATCAAACTCTTGTAGGAAAGGTATGGAAACAAGCAAGTCCTCATTTCTGCTCACATGGAATCGTTACTGAAACTACCGGCGGCAACCTCTTTACAAGAAACGAGAAAGCTGCGTGTTATTTATGACAAATTGGAGTCGCATGTCAGGAGTCTTCAAAATATAGGCATCAAACCGGAAATGTATGGAAGTTTTTTGTCACCGGTGGTAATGTCAAAGATCCCAGAAGAACTGAGGATTTCAATCACTAGAGATCTCCCCTCAGACGAATGGAGTTTGGAGCCCATGCTCGAAACCTTCCGTAAAGAATTACAGCTTCGAGAAAAATGCCAGTACATTCCTGGAGCAGCGAGCAACAGGGAGCCTCGGTATCATGCTGTACAAAAACGTGAAATGCCTCTAGGTCAACTGTCGACGACCTCTGCCCTGTATACTGATGCGAGAAGTGACGCACATCACGGTCCGTGGTGTACCTACTGCAAAGGTTCGCATCCGTCCTCAAATTGCAACATTGCAACTAACATCTCAGCGAGAAAACAAATTCTTCGTAAGAAGGGAAAATGTTTCAGGTGTTTACGTACTGGTCACGTCGCTAGCCAATGCGAAAACGGAAAAACGTGTCACCTCTGTGGATTGAGACACCATGCCTCTATATGTGACTCTCAAGACAAAAGAAGACAGCCACCCCAGACGAGAACCGCGGTAGCAGGGTTAGAAGACCGTCCTAGCCACGCCCCTGTTGACACCCAAGCGCCTACTACAAGCATGTTAGTCGACTCTAAGAACAGCGTCCTTCTGCAAACAGCTCGAGCAAACATATTCAAGCCTGAAAGCAGCGCATTATTCGTCAATGCAAGAATGGTCTTTGATAGCTGCAGCCAGAGGAGCTATATCACAGAAAATTTGCAGAGGACTTTGAATCTCCCAGTCACTGGCCAGGACACGCTAATGATCAAGACCTTCGGAGAAGATTCGGGTAAACTGAGACGATGTGATATTGTTCAAGTGGCTGTGAGGACCCTTGATGGAATGAAGATCTACGTTACAGCATATGTGGTTCCTCTGATCTGCGCTCCTATAAGCGGACAAATCGTTGAGTTTACACAAGCGAGCTATCCTCACCTCCAGTGCCTAGAGCTAGCTGATAAGACAAGTGGGGGCGATAACCTAGCTATTGATCTGCTAATTGGAGCCGACTTCTATTGGCAATTTGGAACTGGTGGTGTTGTTCGTGGCCCAGTGCATGGACCCGTCGCGCTTCCTACCAAACTCGGTTATGTTCTTTCTGGCCCCGTCGGCACTTCACCTCCATATCCTGAAGACTCCACAGTTAATCTAACGGAAACTCATGTACTCGAGATATGTACCGCCGTAATTGATGAGAAGCTCTCTCTCGATCAGCAAGTGAAACAGTTCTGGGATTTAGAAACACTAGGAATCAAGAGAAGTTCCTGGCGGATGTCAAGCATGATGGAGAACGATATCAAGTGAAACTACCTTTCAAGGAATGTCATACTACTCTCCCCGATAACTACCAACTGAGTAAATCGAGGCTGATGTCCCTTTTGAGAAGACTCAAGTCAAAGCCTGATATCCTCAAGCACTACGATGGAATAGTTCAAGAACAACTGGAGAGTAACATCATTGAACCCGTCAATTTGGAAGAGGAACTGGACGTAGGGAAGGTGCACTATCTACCACACAGAGAGGTACTACGACTTGATAAAGACACGACGAAGATTCGCATCGTATATGACGCCTCATCAAAACGAACTGGACCAAGCCTCAATGACTGCCTCTATTCAGGACCACCACTCAGTCTACTCATCTTTGAAGTGTTGATCAGATTCCGAGTTCACAAGGTGGCACTCACTGCCGATATAGAGAAGGCCTTCTTAAATGTTGGTGTCGCTCCAGAGCACCGCGATTACCTGCGCTTCCTTTGGGTGGAAGATATTCACTCTGACAACCCCCAACTTGTTGTGAGACGGTTCGCTCGAGTGGTCTTTGGAGTAAATTCCAGCCCTTTCCTCTTGAACGCGACAATTCGCCATCATCTCAACTCGTACAAGAGCGCCGACCCACGGTTCGTTGAAGAGGTGGTGCGCTCACTTTACGTGGATGATTTAGCATCCTCAAAACCAAACGAGGCTTCGGGTTTTGAGTTCTACAACAAGCTTAAAACAAGATTCGCAGAAGGCGGTTTCAACATGCGGAAGTGGATGACAAACGATCACAATCTAGCGCTTAAGATAGAAGCTCAACAAGGTCATTCAAGGTATCAATCATCTCGCGAACTACAGCAAGAAGATGAAACCTTCTCAAAGTCACAGTTTCGAAATCAAACCAACACGGACAAACTCCCAAGAGTTTTGGGAACCGCGTGGGATAACGCAAGTGACCAACTAGTGTTCACTTTTGAAAGCCTTACTGGTTATTTAGAAGAGCAAGTCATAACTAAGAGGATCATCCTGAGCTCTACTGCGAAGACATTTGACCCTCTTGGTGTCCTGTCGCCAGTCTTTACTGCCCTCAAGATACTATTCCAAGAAATCTGTAAGATGAGCGTTGACTGGGATACGCCCCTAGAAGGAGATGCGCCTCTTCTCTGGAGATCCTTGCTGCAAGACATGCAAGGCACTTCACAGCTGTCGATTGATCGATGTTATCTTTCCGGACCGACCTGCCTTAAAACAAGTACCTTTGATTTGCACGGTTTCGGCGACGCTTCAAAGAAGGCTTATGGCGCTGTCATCTATCTTAGGATTCAGTCAGGACAGGCAGTCTATTGCAAGCTCGTCGCCTCCAAAACGAGAGTCCCACCTATATCAGGCAGCACCACCCCCAGACTGGAACTTCTGTCCAGTTTAGTACTCGCCAGATTGCTGTCAAGCGTGTACAAAGTGCTGAATCCCACTCTAACAATAAACAAGTGTTTCTGTTGGCTAGACTCGGAGATTGCGCTGTGGTGGATCAAGGGGAAGAAAAAGGAATTCAGACCATTCGTCCAAAACAGAGTTGTGGAAATTCGGAAGTTAACGACCACCACTGACTGGAGATACGTCCCAACAGAAGATAACCCCGCTGATGCTGCGTCACGTGGCTGCAAGGCCTCTACATTGAGTACCAATAAGAAGTGGTGGGAAGGCCCTAGTTTCCTAAAGAAGGATGAAGAATTTTGGCCAAGTCAGAAAGAGTTTGGGTCAAAGAGCTTTGAAGAAAGCAGCATCAGTGAAGTCAAGCAGAGAGCAAAGATCACGATGACAGTTGCGACAGCTCGAGCAGAAGGTTTACAACAAATCATACAACCTACAAGATACAGTAAATTGCATAAGCTCCTTCGAGTCACCTGCTATGTTCTGCGATTCATAAGAAATGCACAGACGAGCCATCGCCAGGAACGAACGAAGTCTTTGGGAATAGAACCCGAAGAAAAGATGGCTGCGGAAGTTCTCTGGATCAAGCATGTGCAGAAGTGTGTCCGGGAAGATGAGAAGTATGAGCAAACGCGGGTATCACTTGGCCTATTTCAAGGTGAAGATGGGATACTGAGATGTGGGGGAAGATTACACAATGCACCTCTACCCTATGAAGCTCGTTTCCCAGCAATCCTACCGCGGAACCATCACTTCACGGTGTTGGTAATCAGGGATAGCCATAGCAAAGTCATGCATAACGGAGTAAAGGAAACATTGACTGAGCTTAGGTCAAGGTACTGGGTTGTGAAGGGAAGGCAGGCTGTACGTGAATTGATCTCTCGTTGTACTACATGTAAGAAGCTTGAAGGAAGGCCTTACAACACCCCTTCACAACCGCCTCTTCCGGAGTTCAGAGTTTCCGATGAATTCGCATTCACTCGAACTGGTGTCGATTTTGCTGGTCCGGTCTTCGTGAGAGAAGTTTTTTCAAAGGGTAGGAAAGTCAACAAGGCCTACATCGCGATTTTCACTTGTGCCTCTTCTCGCGCGCTGCATCTGGAACTCCTGCCAGACCTATCAACACAAACATTCTTAAGATGCCTAAAGCGGTTCATTGGAAGAAGAGGAATACCGCATATCATCATTTCAGACAATGCTAAAACATTCAAGAGCCAAGGACTAAAGGATTTTCTCAGTCAATATCGAATCAAGTGGAAGTTCAACGTCCCTCGTGCCCCATGGTGGGGTGGATTCTTTGAACGCCTAGTTCACTCAGTGAAACGATGTCTGAAGAAGACTCTGGGGAACGCTCTAATCAGATACGAAGAATTCGAGACTCTGCTGACAGAGGTTGAAGCAATACTCAACTCACGTCCATTGACCTACATCTACGAGGACTTTGAGGAATCACTCACCCCTTCTATGCTAGTGATTGGACGAAGAATACTCAGCCCCACCGCAGAAACCCAAGCTTCGACCTCGGGAAATGTAGCCACAGAGTTGTCGAGGAGACAAAGGCATCTGAACCTCATTCTAGAGCACTTTTGGAACCGGTGGCGCAAAGAGTACCTTTCCGAGCTCCGAGAGCATCATCGTGGAAGGAAGGAGACACGAGATCGAGTAGTCAAGGAGGGCGATGTTGTGTGCATTCATGAAGATTTAGTGCCGCGTCAAAGATGGAGAGTTGGCGTCGTGCAAGATCTAATTCCCGGAAGAGATAATGTTGTTCGGTCAGCCGTCGTCCGAGTGGTGTCTCAAGGGCGGAGATCTGAAATGAAACGGCCCATCCAGAGATTGTACCCAATTGAAGTCCCGTCTGAGAGTTATGTAACTACAGAAGGAAACGAGAGCGTTGGAGCTTTGGAGTCAGCTATCCGGTTCGTCCCGGATGAGCAAGTTGAAGTCGTCCGTACTTCTTGAATCAACCGTCAATACGATATTGTCGAACTTTGTTAACATTAATGATCTGCGACCGGAACCTTTGATCGACTAGGTCGATCAAGGGGGGGAGTGTGTCGAAAAGGAAAATTACTGCACGTGAAGTTTCACGTTGTGTGACTGTTATGTAACGGCTCGTTATGTTAGTAATACGAGTATCGTGAAATTTAATCTTGTCAGTTAAGTTGTGTTCAATCTCACTATTGGAATCTCGGAGTCTTTTCTTCATCGCGAATAGTTCTTACGATATTCGTTCAGTCTAAGATTTATCTGTACCAGGGAAGTTCGTCACGATTAAACGAGTAGAACCTCTGAAGATTTGCGTCTTGGTTTTAGTCCGGAAATAATAGGATTTTATTCACTCCAACAGATGAAAAAAAAAAGTCATGCCACTTATAAGTGTACGGAGGCCCCATTAGGGGAAGGGGGGGGGGAGGTCCGAATATCCCGTATCCCTATCATTTTTTTCGTAAATATCCAATCTTAGGCAGTGGGTAGGTGTGTTTTTATCCACACAAACTGTACTGTTTTAACAGTGTAACTGATCAAGTTGAAGGGTTACTTAAAAGGCCAGGCTTCCTGAAATGTGTGAGCAGTGGCGTGAACATCAAGTCAATGACAACATTGTGGCTGATGTCTACGATGGTGGCATCTGGAGAGACTTCCTTACGTACAAAGGAAACAACTTCCTGAATACCCCCAGAAACCTGGAATTTGCAATCAATGTGGACTGGTTTCAGCCATTTGAGAAAAGACGTGACAGATCCGTGGGAGTCATTTACTTAGTTCTACTAAATCTTCCAAGAGAAGAGAGCTTCAAATGGGAGAACATCATAGTAGCAGGAATTGTACCAGAAATGAGTAAAGAGCCCAATTCATTGAACACATTTTTGCAAGCAATTGTTGACGAACTCCGGGCATTTTGGAAAGGTGTTCGACTAACAACCAGTCAGAGTAAAACGCCACTGACATACCGTGGTGCACTTCTTCTAGCCTCAGCTGACCTTCTTGCTGTACGAAAACTGTGTGGCTTTAAAGGTCACTCAGCACATCGGGGCTGCTCAAAATGTTTTGATTATTTCTCAGGGAGCTTTGGAGGGATAACTGACTACTCTGGCTTTGATAGAAAAATGTGGCTTTCACGCCATAATACCAGTCATGTCGCTTACATGCAGAGATGGTTAGAAAAGCTTCCACCCAAACTAAGCACGAGGCATTGGCTACAAAGTATGGGGTCTGTTACAGTTGCCTGTTACAGCTTGAATACTTTGATGCAGTAAGGTTTACTGCAATTGATCCCATGCATAGTTGTTCCTTGGGACTGCAACGAATGTTTTCAAGCTCTGGATTAAGAAGAACTTATTATCAAAGAAAGACCTTAAAGTTTTAGAAGAACGTATAAATTCAGTTGACGATGGAACAGGAATCGGACGATTGCCACACAGAATTGCATCCAATTAACAACAACAACAACAACTTTATCTAAATATATAACAAAAGATACGTTGGGACTGGCCTGCAGTTAGCAAGGCTATTCGAGGCAGGCCAGGCTACATAATTTACATACAAACTAGACAAATTATGGTGGTTACACAGCATCTTAATGGCAGAATTGGATCCTAATTTATTCCATGTTTAGTTTGAAAGGTCTTTTATCAGAAAGCCATTTGAGGTGCTGGCAGACATTTGTTCTGGCTTACAAATATCTTTGTACTCCAGTTCTGACCAAGATTTGACATTGTTAAAGCTGATCTGCTGTTTGTGAAGTTTGGAGAGAGATCTGAACGGTTGCATGGCAAAAAGGATGTGACACCAAATAGGCATCTTCACTGCCATTTAAACGCATGTGTCATTGACTGTGGACCAGTACATGCATTTTGGTGTTTCAGCTTTCAGCGTTTTAATGGAATTCTTGGAGCGATGCAAGTGAATGGACGATCACTTGAGGTACAACTCATGCGAAAACGTCTGGCTGGACGATTTGTCTGGGATGTTAAATTTCCATGTGAATTTCAGGAAAACGTTTTGCCGTTTTTTGCTCAAGAAAGATTCATCCTTTGCCTCTTGGTGCGCAACATCATGTTGCGGTATTAGTCTAGCGGAGAAGCATGGATTATCCTCCCGTTGTACATGGCTTCATTAAATTCCATATTTATTTTACTATTAGGCGAATTTTATGGGAATTGAGTGTACCACTACCTGATGATCCTGTATTTAACGTGACAAATAATCCATATAATAAGGTTAGTTGTCATACACTACGTAAATAATTTGGATTATTCAATCCTGATTTTAGATGGGGGGTGGAAGGAATCATTGTTTTGGTGATATATTTGTTTTTTATCCCGGTGATGGATCTGGTTCTGGTGATCAAAATGTTCATCTTGTGGGGGAATATGATATTGAAGCAAACACTTAGCCTGGTGATTTAAATCTCTTTTCAGATGGAGGTATAAAGAACGATGGAAATTTGATTAGGTTCGTACGTAATGATGCTTTTGCAGGATTTCGATATTCCTTCTTTGTTCCTGTTAAGGGCGAAGGTTTGACTTGGACTGGTTTGGGTAAATCGAATAGATCGGTAGAGGCTTTTGTTTATTGCATACTGGGAGCTCAAGCTAAGACAAGAACAACCATAGTTGGAAACGGTGGAGGAGCCGTGGAAACCCAACAAACATTTAAATCGCTCTTTCATTTAATAATTCAATTTGAGTGGCATCCATAACTCAATTAAATTATAACATAACAAAAAGGAAAAACATTTACATTTATTTTGCTTCCATGCAGGCTATATACTGGAACTTAGATATCAAGCTAAATTAAAGAAAAAATGCTAGCGGAACTGTCTAAATGTGTTTTTATATAGATAGTTATATCTAAGCCCTTATGCATACATTTTACCATACCTTGGAGTAAACATTTATTTTACCGAGGCGTTTGTTTCAACACGAAAATGACAAGAGTTGTGTCCTGCATTTCCCAGTAGCGTGTACAAATCTCTTAAATACATTTACGAAAAAATAATGGTTAATTTCATCAGGAATAGAATACAGTACATTGATAATTTGTGTTTTTTTGTAGAATATACTCCATGACTTTGTAGGTAGAAAGACTGTACTAATGGCAGACGAAAGTTTTGACAAAAATCATAGCGAGTTAATCGACCTCGACACTAAACTATAGTTAAAAACGTTTGTGAATTCCTTCGCAATATTTTAGAATGCTTTTACAGTTTAAAGTGAAATGAAAGTACTAAACGGGAGCCCCGCTTTTAGGCTTGGCTAAATTTATATATTACAAATTAATTACATGTTACATGACGTGTAGGTCGCAGCACCTTGTGACCAGTAAGAACTGTCACATTCTCCGTCTTTTAGAAACAACAGAAAGGAAAAACGAAACAAACGAAAAACAAAAAAGAAAATAAACAGAAGAAAAAACCTGAAATGAATAAAGGAAGGAATCCGCGACATTTAGCAACTATATAGTTCAATGTCTCTTAGCAAACATAGTGCTTTAAATAGTTTGGTCTGCCAATTGGTTCTCCCTCGTGAACTGTACTTCATCACACGCAACTCATGTAATGGTGAGGATCGACTACGATTAGTTAGAAGGGAATGAATACATGTTGTGGTTCCATTCTTTGTTTGGTTTAAATTTTACTTTCTTTTTTAATATGGTAATGTATGATAACAGGAGCTCATGACCCGGAGCCTCCATTTCCCATATTGACTCTATGACACAGCGTATTTACACCTTGGGCTATTTTTGGAATCACTTTTACCGCGATAATATTACGCAGCCTGATACACCTCCATCCCGCCCCCAACTTTGAACCAATCACGTAGTTGCTTTTACCGTAGCCCTATTTACGCATTCATTCGAAAATGGCGAGCGAAAGCGTGTGCTTCTCTGATAGTCAATCTGAATTTTCCAACGTCAGTGATGAGCTTTCTTCGTTAGAATCAAGCTATTCAGAAAGTGAATCCGATGGAAGTGACAAAGAAACCAGGGATCTCTCGGGAAAAGGTTCGAAATCTGATAGAAAGAGAAAAACCTTAGCTGGTCGGACGAGCGCCAGTGGCAGTCGTGGGAAGAAACAAGTCCAAACTACCGATAAACAAGTGGCAAAGGGACTTAGCTTTTCTGAAATGGATGAACTGTCATCATGGGTATTCTCTGACGAAGAAGCAATGAAAGTGGAAAGCGAATTGCGGCAACGACTTTTGAAATCACCAAGATTAAAAGCCTTCCACGAGCGCCGGAAATTCGCCTCACACTTGACAAGCGAAGCACAAAGGGATAATTTTAGTCTTTTGATTACTGGATTTTGTAGGAAATTCGCGACATTGTCAAAAGAGTGCTATCGGACTAGAGTAATAAAAGAGAGAAAGGCTGCTTTTTCTGTAGCATGGATGAAACTTTTAGCCAATTTCCAGCCCGGAAAGAAGTCCCAAGAAAGGATTATTCTCGAGCGCTGTTTGCCGGCACACAACATCTTTTCCCACGAGGACGTTCATTCCGTGCTCAGTGTCATCCACGAGCTGGTGTACACGGTAATACACGATCACATTCGAACACGGAAAGAAGAGTCCACCAGTGAAGGCAGCAGTACTTCGGTACAACTTAGTAAAGAATCGGATGAAACTCTCTACCGATATTGCGGTGCAGCTCTACAAAAAATGATAAAATTGAGGAAGGAAACCCTAGCTGGAAAGAAAAAGCGCCTTAAGATTTCTTCAAAAAGAAAACCAATTATGGTAAAGGAGCTACAAATTCTGGAAGGGCTTGTAATGAAAGACAAATCTGGTATATCGCAGAGCCTAAAAAATTTAGACGAGGGAAAGTTAACATTTCCAAGGGAGGAACTTATTACTTTTTTGCATTCGGTGGACGATGAAGTCCGAGAATTCGCCACTGACAACAATTTACGGAAGTACCCTTCAAAGTTCCTGCGAATGTGTCAGAACTGTGTGAAAAACAATGAGCGTTTAGAAATGGATTTCAGATATCTTGTAAAATCTTTGGTGCCGAGCACTGAATGCGCAAGCGAAGCATCCGTTGTGGATCGTATTTATGGGGTTTTAGTGTCCAAACTCGCAAACACAAGGATTAACGAGTATATGAATGCGAAATGTGAGCGAGATTTAAAAGCACAAGGAAAAGTGGTGGACGCGGATGAAATGCTACGACCTAAGCTGAAATCCTACGCAATAGTCTCCAAACGCAAAAAAAAGTGAGCAATAATTTCGGAACTTGCTTAAGATAATTATCATCACCCTGTGAAGACGATCGGCAGATTCGAGCTTATCTCTCTCGAATCGATCACGTTCGAAGGAAATAAACAGGATACGACCGAAATCCTGCGTAGGCGAATTTTGAAAAAGTAAACTTTGCATTCCTAAGCAGAATTTTGCTCATAACCTGTAATTTCATCGGATGATTTACGTATTATTTTCTCTTGCTGGTCTCTTGCTAGTGATGTGATTTATTTAGAACACTTTGCAAGAAGGTTCAATATCCAGTTAGCCAAGGACTGAGCGGGGACTAAATGTTCCTTTGAGGCTGGCCGGTCAGACAATAAAACCAGTCTACATTACTGTACTTGCTATTATTAAATTCAACTTTTATTCTGTTGTAGCAAAAATAGGATAAAAGCAATTTACAAAGTAAAACGCAGTGGTCTGTTTTTCTTTCCCATTTTGGTAGTAAGACAAAATTATAACTAGTAAAATTACACATACTCAATCCATGTTAGTGTGCCTATAAACTGCAGCAGTGGGTGCACATTTTTCAGCATCCTTGCATATTCGAGAATTGCATATTTAAAAGAACTCGCTATTGTTATGACTGCCTCACTGTTGTTTCCAACGTTTTGGTGACTATCAATGAGTGCACATATACCATTTTGTTTCACAAAAATACCTACAGATCGATTGCAGCCTATAATAACACCATATCCGTCTCTAGTTAATGACTGGCTCACATGTTCAATCAATTCATTGAAATGGTCTGCATCAGTAAATCCATACAATGGAGAAATAGACTGAATACAGCATTCAGTACCAGCGTCATTAACTACATCTTCAACATCAAGAAACACTGCAGTGTCAGCATATAGTTCATCATACAGTGCATTTCCTTCACATATTGCATTAATAAATGAATGAGTCCAGATTTGAGGTAGCTGTTCCCAGAGAAGAGAAATATCAAGCTTTTCTTTGAAACAGTAAATCCCAAATTCTATTGCTATTAGAGTACATGCATTGCTTCCTTGCCTCCCACCTATTGCTGATTGCGAGATCTCCAAGGGAAATTTGAACTGGCACATGTTGTTACTTACACGGTCAGCTTTGACCTGGATTGGACTATTTACATCAGAGAGCTGTCCATCTAAATTTAAAGATATGTCACGGTAGCCTGTCTCAGAGTTTCGGTTGACAACTACCTCCCCTTTCCTGTAAATAAACCTTCCAAGGACAGGCCCATAGTTTAAAGCTGAAAGGTTACCCCCACTTGAGTGCTTTAGAACACTAAAAACAGATTCTAAAGCACTTCCATTGATTCTCACTGGACTTATAAAGTACTTCCCATCAGGTGACACATTGGTGAAAAACCAATCACAAAAAGAGAGAAATCCATAGACAACAATTCGTAGGAGGTCCCATGTCTGGAAAAAAAAGCAAACAAATAAATACATACATAAATAAATAAACAGTTGACTTGAAAGGGAATTGGAATGGAGCTACACTGAAACTGAAGAATTAAAAGCACAAACAGATTCACTTAAGCTTTTAACACATTTCCTAGAAATATATTTCAAAATGATTTGACATTTAATTAAGAAGAACATTTAACACACAAAGGACTTTGATCAGGTGACTTCTGTAACATATACCTAAAATGTATTTTCTATGTTGCAAGACTTTGAATTTGTTAATCAATGTCTGTTGTTGTGTGCCACTAACCTGCCAAGCAAGGAACCTTTTTTGTCTTGACTTCTTTTAGTTGTCTTGGTACACTGGGAGATACATAAATAAACAATTAATATTTAATATTTTATGGCATAATAGAATTAAAAAATCCTACTCAAACAGACTTGGATGATTACTGATTATCAGGTACTCTCATTGGTTGTACTTGGTTATGTTATTACAAAGTTTCTCTTTACTCTGTCTTAAATATTTTATATTCATACCTGTCTGAGAATGTGTATTGCACCATCCTTCAAAGAACTCCATGCCTTTTCTAATATTGGCCAGGACAGGGCTCTGAAGATTGTTTATCCTTCTCCGACTTAACAGTCCTTCTTCAAAAATGAGGTTACAGGCCTCTAAATAACTTGCAAGATCTTTGATTGCAGCTATCATAAATCGTTGCTGGAATGTGAATAGATACAAATAAATCACATTTAAAAAGTACAGGGAAATTCTAGCTTCAACTACATGTAATTGCAGGTCCTCTGAAATAAGTTGCAGTTCAGTGAAGGGCATTATGATTCAAGTTCTGAGCTGTTATTGAACAAAAGCCTGAAATTTGTATTAGTTTAGTAATATTATTATTATTATTATTGGTATCAGCACTTGCATGTACCTGCATAATCTTAGCTGGTCGCACATTGAGACGAGTCCAATTGTCTCTGTACACAAAGGCATATTTCAGCCCGGGAACTTTGCGGCTTCTCCGCATTTCAGCTCTCCCCATTTCCTCTCTGAATACCCTTTGAATGGTTTCCCAGCCAAATGTCACTCCATCACGAGTAAATGTTTTGGAGCCATTGGGCCTGGAGCTGTATAAAGCTGCTATCATGTTCTTTAACTAAAAGAAAACATATATATTTCTGATTATTATTTCATGTTATTTTGGGGATGTAAATGTTCACTACAGTTGCTTTCTTATATTTCTGTGTGCCATCCAAGCAGTCTCTTAGTATATTTCCAGTGCTAACACAGGTTAACTATACTTGTATGTAAAAACATTATCACTGTGCAATGAGTTTCATGTCAAAATTGGAGTTTATCACTTTGTTAAGAGTTAGAAAGAGAATGGGTGGATGAGTGTCCAGCTGTTTCAAAATAATATTGCAAGCTGTATAGTATTGCAATTTTGCTAGAAATGTTACAGTAAAGCATTTATTTTTTGTTATTTTGCTACTATAATACTGCAAGAGGCTTCAAATTGAAAATCATTATCAAGAAAACCTTCTATTACAACCTGATGACTTGGGCATATCATCACAAAAATGGGCCTGCCATGGGGATCCTCTGGATTAGGGAAAGACACATCCAGGAAAAACTTCTCATGTAGGTTTCCAGCTGCCTCATTTACTGGAAGTTCCTTTCTTTCATAACAAGTAAGGATCTTTAACATCGCCAGGTTAGAGGAAGCTCCATCGCACAGGATAATTGACACTTTGAAACCATACGCTGTAAATGCTTTCAAGCAGAGCATGACAAACTCTTGGAGAGTATTTGAAGTAATGGATGCCTCAATGGGAAAATATGGCCCCACTAAATCATATCCAGAGGTGATGTCTCTCCAAAGGAACTGCACAATATAGCTGGCCTTCTTGGCACCACCTTCTACTGTGGAGCTGTAAACATCATGCAGCACTTTGAGCTCATCCTCTGGTATGGTGAACCCAGTTATTCCTCCCCCTTTCAAATTCCATGCAACCTTCATTTGCACCTGAAATGATATAAAACAGATGCATCAGCAACAGGAGCTAGGGAAATCCATATGTTAAGGTACCATGAGCCAATTAAGTGTTTGTTGTAATATATACTGTAATACCTTCACTTCATCCCACATCATTACTCCCACTCCAATTGGTCTGGGGTGACTATGCTTCTCTAGCTGCTCTTGGTAAGTGTTGAATTTCTCCTGCTGGGATTGAAGGTAGTCTTCATCAATACCAGCTTTCTCAGCACCATCTTTAAGAATTTTCTTGAGGACTCTGGAACAAGGAAGCTGAAGGATTTGAAGATCATGCAGTGACTCAAATGCAGAAGGGCTCCGGGTGTAAACTGCGAGTGCTACAGGCAAGCATAAAACCAATCACTCAAAAGTGTTAAAAAAACAATGTTAGATAAACATCTCATAAGGAGCACGAGACAAGCTAGTGAAAAAGATTTACTCTGTACACATGTACAATTTGACAAAAAAATGGAAAAAGGGGTTATAAGCAAAACAAATTTCATCTATGACTGTATGGTCAAATTATGCTGTTCAACAAAAAATGGCGCAGATCTCTAACCGTTCTTACCAACTCTTATGGTAGCCAGTGACCACCTGTTTCCTCTTTTACCAGTTACTGCAAAAACCAAAGCAAATGAATCACATGTTATACATTTGACAATCATAATCAACACCTGAGTTTCCTATAAACCCCCACATTCATATTACATGTAGCTCCACAGTAATCACTGTATAAGCCAACTTTTCTGCTCAAAATATGAATACAAAGTTTGGTATGCACAACTGCAAGAATGAACACCTGAGAGGAAATTACTGTGTTGATCAAAACAAATGCTAGGTAGGAAAAACTACAATTTACAACTACAATTGAATTTCACATGAATGATTACCCGATAAGGTACAAGCATGCGACTGCCGAAGCTGAATTACATTATATTTCTAGTGATCATGAAAGTTAATAATTTTCATGTTTCTGTCAGGATCATGAATTTCAAAGTTACTTGCCATTTCTTTGTTGATCTTTGAAGAAACTTGCACGGTCCTTTTTCCATACTTCGTCCAAGATAACACCCGAGGTATTTCCTTTCTTGTCTTTGAATTCATTTCCTTCTCGTGCCACCTTTTTCAATTCATCTTTCCCTTCATCTGAATTTGAATGGAATTGAATTTTGAATGGAAGGGCTTTGGCGTTTATATTTAATTGTTACATCCATATCATTCTTTTCATCAATTCGCCGTTGAACATAGCTTTGTGCGCGGAGACATTGTCCACAAACACGAAACCATCTTGGATCAGAGTCATCCTTACGAGCTTGGGAACTTGGAACATGCCAAATTTTACACGAATTTGAGTGCAAGCTGTTGACAGGGCCTGCCACTATTCTGACTGTTTTAGGAATGTACCCTAATTTCGCTTCCACGTCTTCTAGACCAATTAGTCCAGGACATAGCGTATGAAATTGGCTAAACCAGCTCGAGACCAGAGAAATCACTTCTTCACAACCGAGGGAAGAGAGTGTCCCTTTTGTTACATCCTGAAATCCATAGATGGTAGATTGCAAACGCCAGAAACCATCGGAAAAAATGACAAGTCTTACCGGTTGAAAAGGTCCTGTTTTACTGCTGTACGTATGATCCCTTGATGCGTGAACAACTAGTGCTGATTCAGGGATGGAATTCTTTTCTTCGTGAAGAAATGGCGAGTGTCGATCGGACAAGGAAATCAATTCACAAACGAATCCTAACCTTTCCAAATTACCACACCACTCTTCCAGTTGCTTCCGCTCTCTGCACGACGAATCGTCAAACTCCTGTACTGTACTGAGTTTCCCCTGGATTTTCTGCTTTAACAGGCTCTTTACTGACAGTGGACGTTGTTCATCGCCAGGAGTCGAAGCTGAGGCAGACACTGGAACACTGCTAATGCTGAAAGCGGTACAGGATCCAGAATTGTTGCTCGTTTTCGCAACTTTCTCCTGCTTTTGGTCTTCTAAATATTTTTTTTTTCGCAAAACGCTTCATATATACAGCAAAACGCGCTACCAGCAGTGGAAACAAAAACGAAATGAACCTGTACGCGAGCCGAAACAAGCTGAATCAAAATGGCGCTCTGCGGACGACTAAATAAAACTAAATTTCCGTCAGATAATTCGAGTCTCTTATACAGCCGGTTCGGTCGTGCAAGCACGTACAAGAAGGAAAAGGAAATAAACGAAAAGCCTGTGCCTTATCGAAGATTTAGACGCCTACAGTACAGGAACCCAAGTTTCCTTCGCAGACACAAACTCTCCGGCCATTTTCTATTTACCGCTTGTGTACAAGTCCGAAGAAATGTAAAGTAGATACTGCAGTGTATCATGGGTAGTTCACTAGCAAAATCAGGAATGGACAACATCAAATGTGAGACTATAGAACGGTGGAGGTGCGCTAGAACTATCGCCTCCTGCATGTCCGCCATTTTTTATTTCTCAATTGAGTGCGCACGCTGGAGGCAACAACAGCCAATTTCGCGGGAAATAGTCATTCTAAAAATAGCGTAAGGTGTAAATACGCTGTTGCCCCTGTATATGGGAGATGGAGGCTCCGGGTCATGGGCTCCTGATGATAATGAGTTTGAAACAAAGGAAAATGAAATTTAAACCAGGGATAAATTAAACCACATACAGACTACTAACAGGCGAGCGAGTTACTGCTTGCACTTATCCACAGTGATCTTTTCGCCTGGGGGGGGGGGGGGGGTACTGCCATATATGGGCTATATAGGTATGTGCCGCTGTGAAGGGTATGGTTTTCAAGCAGTTTACTCTAGCATAGGGTATATAAATCAGAGCGTTTGGGTAGAGAATAGGGTATCATTTTTCACGAAACTGACCAGTTGGTTGAGAATAAAAAAAAAACTGAACTAGTATAAATAAAATCATTTTTGGAGAGAGAAACGATTGTAGTATAAGGTTTTGGTTTGGCTAGACTGTGCTAGTGGAATACAGCTACTCTAGAATAGGAGTGATTTGGGGGGTTTACTCTAGTATAGGGTAGCAAAATTCAGCTGCACCAGCTCTGGTATAGGCTAAGGGTTTCAGGGTTCCAGCGGCACATCCCCACCCAGAAATTCCTAAAGTACCCCTCCCGCCCGGGTCTTTTCGGTTCTCGATAAGGAATTTGTAAACAAACCGGGATGCATCCCTGAACCCTTCACGAAGCGGCTGTTAAAGTTAATAACAGCAACTGACAAGTATTTTAATGCAAATTAGAAAGCACTTTACGACTCTTGAGAAACGTCTTGTAATGGTGCGGCTTTTTGCCTTCCATGCTTGGCAACAAACCTACGTGATCAGCTTCATGACGTCACACAAAGTACTCGCAGCCAACAAAGCCCAGACTTTCCTCTACGTCAATTGTACATGCAAATTCGCAAAGTTCCAGCGCGCTTTATTTTCCGTTTTGGTGACTCTACTTGTTGAGCCTTAACTCCACACTCCCACAGGTAAAAAACTGCACAAGTTGTTATCATTGTTAGGAAGGGTATTCAGTTGAAACTGAGTGTGTGGAATTTGATGCGACACCACAGCCTTAATGGGTTAAAGTTACTGCCGACTTAACCTGATACTAATTCCATTTCATCATGTTCTTATAGTACTGCATTACCTTACTGAATGTAGATGGTTGCATTTAAACACAGTTCTGACTAGAAACGATGTGTGACGTTCCTTAACTGATGCTTCATCAATGGTATAGTTTTTAGAATTGGTTAAGATGAATCTCTTTCCATTACTGCGTGCTTATGTAATCTCTATAGCTTAGTGAATCTATTGTAGAAAACAACGAATTGGTAATTTTATGGGCTTTCATTTTCGACGGGTGGGATACACAGAATCTATGTACACGTACTACGTACTGGAAAGTGTAAACAATCACTTTCAATGGTTCTTGGAGACCTAGCTCGGACCAGCTCACGGTCGTGACGAACCTCATGATTTACATCAAGAACGGCAGAACCTCTGGAAAATTATTACATTCCAACTAAGCACGAAAGGTATGTGAATTCCCTGCTTCTGGCAAGGCAGTAAATCTCCTAGACCATGTGTGTGAAGAAGACAAATCCGCAAATGATTGCGAAAGTGGTTTCACCCCTTCTGTATAGAACTAGATGCTCTTTGAGCATTAGCCGGCGAAGCAGTGCGCACTTTTGGTTTGTACGAAATGTAGTTAAGATAAGTATTTGGTTGTTTGATATCACGAGAGCAACAAACACAGTAACATTGTCATAAACGAGATCAAAAAAATCAAAGATACCCATTGGTGAGCTCGTGGATAAAATGTTAACTTAATAATTAGCACTAGTTGTGTCGTCACGCTACCGTTGACTTTTCAGTCACGCGAGATACAACAGAGAACTGTATTTACAATTAATTGATAGCATTTTCCTCGCTCAAGAAATAGTTTTTAATCCGCATACTATTGGACTGTATTACTGGCTTTAACTTTCTCTTACAACAACCATTATTGTACACTTCATTGGCTCTTGAGTTCTCCAAGCGTGCACAGCCGATAGTCTTATCCGTTTTTACCAATAATAAACTTGTTGAGCCGGAGAATCGACAAGTCGCGGTTGTACTCAGTGTGCTATCAAAGCCAAGGAGTATCAGCCGAAGTAGCAGAACAGTAAAAATGGTGAATTTCACGGCTCGCTTGGATAGTGATAAGTGATGGATAGCGGGAAAGACCATCACCAAGGACTGACGCAACCGCCAAACCACGAAGGCGACGAAGAACTGTCGGCATCACCAACTATGATTACACAATGCTTCATGCTATGATAAAAATACCGGAAATGATATTGGGTAACCGAGTTAAGCAGTTATATTATCTTTGCAAGAATTTATCAGAAGTGCTAGTTCAAGCGAAATTATTCAGGAGCGAACACGACTAGAAGGGATCTCGTGTTCACAGAAAACATTCCTGGATAACGCGTTGAAAGATGCTATTGAGAAAATATATGCGTCGTTATTAGAAATCAGATCTACACACGCATAGCAACTCCGTGACATCTGCGCGATTAAAGGCCAAAGCAAAGGCCGCCGCGGCACTCAAAAGAGCCGAACTACAAAAGAAAAAAATCGAGATGGAGTCACGCTCAGCCTTCATAATGGAAGAGGAAGAACTCGTGCTAGATGGACGAAAGAGGGACGAAAAGGCGAGGCTAGAAGCGCTCCGCTTGGACGAAGAAGCAGCTCTTGCGTTAGCGTCCGGTCAAGATATTAATGAAGCACTCCCTATGGAACCATATCCACCGTTCGATCTGCCAACAACTAAACCCGATCAGCGCGTAATAAATTATTAAGATAAGCATCCCAAGCAACGACGACGTTAAATCCGAAAACATTAAGCACGATCACTGCTTTGGGTGGGGTTTTGGGGTCAAAATAGAATTAGATCCCGAATTAGAATTACCAGCCTTCACACCGGCACAGTCGCCAACGCAAACAATGAATCCGTACATTGAGTTTCTGGCCCGCACGGAACTGGGGTCCAATAATATCGAAAAATTCGACAATCGTTCCGAGAATTTTCACACTTGGAAAGGGAACCTTCGAGAGCATGACCACGGGAATAAATCTAAGCGCCAGCGAATAACTTTCGTTAATAATTGGCAGACGAATGTAAACGAGTCGTCCAGAGGCTCCGGAACGTCCACATAAAAAACCCAGGGGTCGGGTTAAAGGAAGTTTGGAGCCAGCTTAGCAAGAGATTTGGCTCTAACGCTGTAGTCATGCAAGTCCACCTCGACAAGTTAAAAGCGTTTCCAAAGGTAGGAAGCCGGGATAATAAGCGACTTCAGGAGTTTGAAGATTTGCTGTTAGAATCGCAATGTGCGAAAAATGACGGGGGGTTAAGAGGCCTGGAAATTCTCGATGAGCCAGCGTATCTTAGACCCATCGATCTTCAGGGCAGATGGCAGAGATGCGTATAAAAATACAAAACCCAGTGTTATGTGGACTACTCCCCCTTCGAAGAATTCTCGCAGTTTGTCTTGAAAGGAATGATCCTAACCTGACGATGGAAAGCTGACAGATTTGCGAACTCCCATCATGACGTTAGTGTCGTAAAGGCCCCGAGATCACGCAACCCACGGCGGTAGGTACGTGGTGTAAGCATCATATAGTGGTTCCCCGTTAGTGAATATATGGCATACATTGCTCTCCATAGCCATACACGATGCTTACACCACGTACCTACCCCCCACGGCAAAGCGAAACCGCAAACAAAACCAACGCAACGGGGTCCGAAAGAAACGTCCGTCCATGAAAAACCCCACCCCCTGGAGAGTCTGTCGAGCTCTTGGAGCAAAACCGTACAATAAGCGAATAAACTTGCTGGCCCGACATCGCATTTGTTATCGCTGCGTCGCCTCGTCCACCCATCGTGCAAGAGATTGCACCTTCGTCCCCAGCTGTGGTTTAAGTCAAAGTGAAAAGCACGTTACCGCTCTCCACCGTGACAATGCAAAGCAGGAAACGCCAGCGTCCAAAGGGACTAGCCAACAGCATGGCGAGGAGCTCTCGAAGGAAACATCTCAGAACCAAGTGCCCAAGGCCGGAGCCGTAACCAACCGATGTACCAAAGTATGCGGTCACACTTTGAAAGGGGGTAAGAAATGTTGCGCGAAAATCTGCTCGTCCGAAAGGAAAATAAAGGCTTATGCGATGATAGATGATCAAAACAGCCACTCACTTGCAAGAGCCGAGTTGTTCGAAAAGCTTAAAGCCCAGCAACCAAATACACCTTGAATACCTGCTCCGGAGTTAAGCAAACCAAGGGTACACGGGCGCAGGGACTGGTCGTAGAATCACTGGACCAAAGCGTAACGTATCGGCTCCAACCACTAACAGAATGTGAGGAGATCCCAAACAATCGAGAAACCCCAGAAGCCGCCCGAGCACAACTGCGTCTGATACCAATCGCAGATGGAATTCCAGCACTCGACGAGCATGCAGAGATTCTTCTGCTCCTAGGACGGGACGTACCTTCGCTCCACAAAGTCCACGAGTCACGCAACGGACCGAGAGACGCACCTTGGGGTCAGCGGTTAGACCTTGGCTGGGTGGTACTGGGGAACAACTGCCTCGACCGCGCCCATAAACCAAACCAGATCCCCTCCCACAAGATCCACGTGATGTACAGTGGTTGACCTTCGCTTTTATCACCTCGCCCAAACCGATTCCTTATCAAGGACGGCCAAGCCCCAACCATTTGGAAAGATCAAGTGGGGGACAACCTCTTCTCCAGACTTCCATTTGACGAGAGAGTTTTTAGAAACAATCAAGCATAGCACGACGAAGGACGAGACCGGAAGTTGGGAAGCACCTTTACCCTTTCTACAAGAAGTCATCAAACTCCTCAGCAGCCGAGAGAACGCCCTAAAACGCCTGAAGTTCAAATGCCGAAAGTTTAAAAAACAAGCCAGCAATGGAAGACCAGTACCTTGGTTTCATGCAAAAGCTCTTCTACAACGGTCACGCCGAGCCCGCCCCAGTTGAAAACAGAGTCTACTAAGCCATGTTGGTACTTGCCACACTTCGGGGCTTACCGCCCCAAAAAGCCGGACAAAATTAGGGTGGTCTTTGACTCAGTGGCCGAAAGTGGAAGGACATCGCCAAAAAAAAACTGCTTCTCTCGGGGCCTGACCCAACTAACAGCCTTTTAGGAGTGCTCTTACGCTTTGGTCAGGACCCACTTGCCATTGTCGTCGACATCGAGCAGATGTTCCACTCATTCATGGTAAAGGAAGAGCACAGGGACTTTCTACGGTTCCTGCGGTACAAAGGCAACGAGCCAGACGACGAAATCACGGGGTACAGAATGACCGTCCATATATTCGGAATTACGTCATCGCCTGCAGGAGCGAACTACGCAAGACTGCTGAAGTCTGAGAAACCATTGTCACGCCGAGGAGTCTTGCCAGTGACAAATAGCCTCTACGAACCCCTAGGTTTTGCAGCGCCAGTTATCATTAGGGACGGACCATTAGAAAAGTCATGGGGGGGGGAGGTGGGGAAAAAAAAACAAAAAAAAAATTAATGCAAGGGAAAATGCCAAGAAAAAAAATTCATGCAAAGAAGAAGGTAAAAAAAAATTTCATGCAGAAGGAAGGTCCAATTGTGACTTTTTCACACGTAGTAAAAAAAATTCGTGCAGAGGGGTTCACCTGAAAAAAAAAATTCCTGCACAAGAAGTGAGCGAAAAAAAATCCGTGCAAGCTGAAAATTCCCCACCACCCCCTCCCCCCCATCACTTTTCTAATGGTCCGTCCCTTAAAGGGAAGCAACTCCTTCGATTGGTGACTGCGCAATTCACCGCTGTGCAACCAGAGGCGTGGGACGCGCCCCTGCTTGAAGAACATAGATCTTCATGGGAAGATTGGTGCGACTCCCTTCAGTCGCTAGAAGATGTGAAAGTTCCCCGCTCGTACACAACTCGGCCACTCCAACCCGTAGCACAGACAGAACTCCACACGTTCTGTGACGCTTTCGAAATGGCCATTGGAACCGTTTCCTATCTAAGTACCGTCGAAACTAACGGCGAAGTACAAGTCGCATTCGTGCTCGGGAAAGCCAAGCTCACGCCAGCACACGCAACCAAAATTCCCCGCCTGGAACTCTGCGCAGCTGTTTATGGAAGAGGAGATATCCGAACTCATCATTGAGGAGCTAGAAAGAAGGCCTGATTCAGTCGGCTTGGTTTTGGTTTTCGGCTATTCTGGTTTATGTTAAATTATTTTATAGATCCTTTGCTTATTAAGTGCTTTTGTAATAATTAAATTAACATGCGACCCACCTAGAATACCTCTCGCTACCTGTGGGTGCGTGGAAACTGTAAAATGACATTTACATGGAAATAGATGTATGTATGTATGTGTGTTCCCCTCTCCACAAATAAACCAATATTTGATTTGATTTAATTTAATATAATATGATTTAATTTGATTTCATTTGTGCTTTACAGTATCCCCAATTAGTACGTCAGTGTTAGATACAGTTGACACTCAAACAAAGTTCATTCTTATTATTATTATTATTATTACCATTATTAGCGGGGCTCCCGCGCGCGAAGCGCGCGTGGAGCAGAGCCCCATACTCATGGAATATGGTCAACCTCTTTTCTTTTGGTTGTCACGTGACTGACCGAGCGTACGTACGTACGTACGTCCGTACGCGTCTACAGATTGTACGGGTAGGGTAGGGGAGACTATCAAAAGGAAGGGAGGGGTACCTCAGGCTTGTCTTGGCAAATCCACATCTTTTATATTGGACATTCACAATATGGTCAATTGACAGATGTCAAAACGGGATAGCCACTGACCAGCATCACATGACCATATTGTGGGCTCATTTGTCTACTCATCGAGGTGACGTGATTTATTTGGAAGCTGTTCTGGTAGCCCGCATATTTTTGGCGGGAAATTGCGTTGACGACTGAAAAAGAAATTTTCAGTTCATTGTCTTTTTGAGACACAATATTACTACTCTACACTGTTTTTACAAGTTTTACTAAAGGATAAACGAAACAATTTCTATTGCTATGTCAACAAACAATAGCAGAGAAAATATAATTTGCAGAACACAGGGTTCAGGTGAAGAGCAACAGGAAAGAGAGCAAGAATTAACTGAGGAAGAATGAGCGAAGTAGATCGCCAAAGAAGGCGCGCTCGGGAAAGAGAAAGGAGACGAAATTATAGCGAAGAACACCGACAAGCAGAAAGAGTCCGGGCTCGAGAAAATAGATAAAATATTAACGAAGAACGCCGAGAAGCGGAAAGATTCCGTGCTGTGGAAAACAGACAAAATTGTAGCGAAGAATGCCGAGAAGCGGAAAGACTTCGTGCTGTGGAAAACAGACAAAATTTTAGCGAAGAAAGCCGAGAAGCGGAAAGACTCCGTGCTGTGGAAAACAGACAAAATTGTAGCGAAGAAAGCCGAGAAGTGGAAAGAGTCCGTGCTATGGACCACAAATTTGCATAAGTTTTTGTCTGCATAATATTTGCTCACTGATTCGTGACTCTGCACTCGCACTTTCCACTTTCCCTTAAACTTGACACTTGACTTGGAAAACCGACTTCTAAACAAACCTTCTTCAGAAAAATGATCTTCTGAATGCACTACTTTTGAATGAGAAGCAAACTGATGAAAGATTTCAAATTTTTATGTCCTTTAATCATATAAACATCTCCCCTGTCGACGGCTAAGAAATACTCCCGCGGGAATTTTCTCTTGGCGGCAAATTGCAGAATGTAGCGCTTTCACTGGCAGCTTTTCGCGTTGTCGACGTTGTCATTTAGTGTGTCGATTGAGAACTTTGGTTTCAACGCCGTTGTTTTCGTAAAAAATGTTCTTCTAAATTGTAAAATGTCTCAAATGTATGTTAGTCATTCACGTGTTGCGTTGGACCAGGTCTACTTATAGTTCACACTTTTACGGTTATTTATTTCTTTTGTTAAGTAACTACAGCTGATTGTAGTGAATAAATGAAGGCAGTAATTTTTTAAACTTACAATGTAATTAAGAAAAGAATAATTAATAATTATTTTTTCATTCTCGTGAAAAATGTTTTTCGGGCTGGTAGATGTTGGTTACAGCTTGCCCGAAGGGCAATCTGTAAAATTAATTTTCTTTGCATTCTGCTTGGAGTAAACATTTATTTTACCGAGGTGTTCGTTTTAACACGAAAATGACAAGAGTTGTGTCCTGCATTTCCCAGTAGCGTGTACAAATCTTTTAAATACATTTACGCAAATAGAATGGTTAATTTCATCAGGAATAGAATACAGTACATTGATAATTTGTGTTTTTTGTAGAATATACTCCATGACTTTGTAGGTAGAAAGACCGTACTTATGGCAGACGAAAGTTTAGACAAAAATCATAGCAAGTTAACCGACCTCGACACTTAACTATAGTTAAAAACGTTTGTGAATTCCTTCGCAATATTTTAGAATGCTTTTACAGTTTAAAGTGAAATGAAAGTACTAACGGGAGCCCCGCTTTTAGGCTTGGCTAAATCTATATATTATCGTATAAAGCCAAAGTATCAGCTCCAGAAATTTTCCGAGGCATCAACAAACTTGAATCCATTGGCGGTACACCTCTGACCAGACTTGGCTCATTCTTTAGCGTAGTTGATTTGGTTTTGAAACTGTATTTTATTGGGTTTGTCTTTGGTTGAATTCAAGGCCTCTATTATGCTTCCGTTAATTCATACTTCGATTTGAGCACCTCGTTATTTGGAAGATCCATGCATGAACAAAAAGTTGGAGGTCGTCCCTTGGTCTGGCTTTGTCAGTATTCTCGGCAAAACGAAATAGTTCTTTTTCGCCAGACTTTGTAGCACACGAGACCTGGCCATTCTAATGAAAGGAAGACGTGGGAAAATAATGTGATTACCATCGTGGCAGACCTCTTTCTCCGGCTTTCATTTCTTCTTGGGACTTCTCAAAGATGTAAGCTCCAAGTCCACCCTCTCTCCACATACGATCAGACCAATGGCTTGACATTTCATACATATGAATGTGAATATATGGAAATTTCATATATGTGAATTGCGGAAGAAAGATATCAATAAGTGAGATATCGTTGCAGTGATGTAAGCAACTCGAGTAGTTGCAAAGATAAGACCGGAAAAAGTTCAGGCCCCGGTTGTTCAAAGGATGGATAACGCTATCCAGTGGATAAATCGCTATCCAGTGGATAAGTGCTGGCAAAAGAAACTACGCTATCCACTGGATAGTGATTTTTTAGAAATTTGAGACGGGAGTTTGATGTGATGCTATCGTTTGCTTCGTTGATTTACAGGTCCCCAACGTACGTGCTTCTTTACAAAGGATTACCATATCAAGACATGGCTACAAAGGACATTAATACAGGTAGAGATGTGTACCGATTTAACAGTACCAAGCATAGCCGTTTAGAAACCTCATTTCTCTATTATATTGTGACAGCCTGAGATTTCAGCGAATTTAATGATAAAGGTCAACATATACGTTTTCGTTGTTGCTGCCGTCGTCTTGCAGGCTTTTTATCAGTTGAAGTATTAAACGTTATTGGGTTGCAGGTGGCTTCTCAGCCCTGACCGATTATTCTGCCCAGCCTGATAACCCTGCTCAGACTGAGTACCCAGCCCTGCCTGGCTATTCCACCCAGCCTGGTTACGCCGTCCAGCCAGGTTACCTTGCTCAGCCTGGTTATCCTGCTCAGCCTGGTTACCCTGCTCAGCCTGGTTACCCTGCTCAGCCTGGTTACACTGCTCAGCCTGGTTACCCAGCCCAGCCACACACTGCTCAGCCTGCGATGTATGGTCAACCGGCTCCAGTGGTAAACCAGTCAACAACAGTAGTTAGCACGTGCCCACCAGTAAGTTAAAGACGTCAAGCACTGTGGGTCTCAAACAATGCTTGTTTAACAGTCTTGTTTAAAAAGAATCGAGGAAGCCATAGTTACTTTATTCAGAGAACATCTTATGGAGGATGTAATATGAACTTTATCAATCAAGATAAAAACTAAGCTTAAGCAATTCTTAAGCAGATCAATATACTCAAGGGCCTCTTTCTCATTACTAATGGGTTGTAAATATTTTTTTGGCAACACTTTACCCAGTCTTCGAACCCATCAATCGATAAAGTTAGTGTTCGTAAACCAATTTTGTAATACGAAAACTACAAGCTATACATTTATACGCAACGCTTTTACTTTTAAAGCAATTGAAGTGTCATAAATATTCTATAAATCTTGTATTATCTGTGATTTAAAGAATTTGCACTAAGCAATATATATGAACAATGTTGAGGTCAAGATGGCTTCATATTCGCCAAGATCGTTTTGGCGTTATCATTTACTGCGACGTAGTAACCAATATCCAGCCATCTTGATTTGACAAGACTGGCAAGAAATAATTTATTATATGGCTATTGTTTTAATGTGTTTTCTGTGACAAAGCGAAGCATCCCGAGAGAGCAAGAGAAGCCCATCTGGCCCACTTAGGTAGCCAATCAGAACACAGAATTCACCTTATCCAACCATGAATTAAGGCATCTGCTTTTTCTGTCTTGCAGGCAACCACATTTTTGATTAATGCAGTCCGCCCTAACAACTACATTGGTTTGTCGATCTTCAGCTGCTTGTGTTGTTTTTGGCCTACTGGACTTGCAGCCATCATCTTCTCCACAATGGTATTATCTAAATCCCTGTTCCCACTCGGAGGGGGTAGTCTTATAAAAAACGGGGTGCTCGTCGTACCTTCTGGGGGTCAAAATTTGTAGATTGGTTCCTCTCGGGGTGCAAAATCCAAAGTGACCACTGATGGCATTATCGCGGTACCTTTTGAAGTAGAAGGTATTTAATGCAGTCGTCTCTACTGCTAAAATAAGAGCTGATGTCTGTAAATATCGAGAATCCGAAGTCAGTCGCAAAAATTTCGATTTCCCAATATTTTGCCCAGATAACCCATATGTTTAGTTATTTTCGAAAATACTATTCAAAAATCCTGGGGCGCATTAGTTTTTTCGAAGTCCGGGAAAGTTTGAAAAACGCCATTTTCGCTTGACGCCGCCGTCGACAGAATGGAAATTTGCGGCATTTTCTTTTCGCTTGTACGGAACAACGCGCTTACATCTAACACTATAATTTGGGCAGATTATTGTACATGTCTTGTTCTTTCAAAAACACAAAATAATAATGCGACAGTTCTTGCCATTTCGAATTTCTTAGCTGTTCCAACTACCCCAATTATACCGCCTGAGCGGTAGAGCGAAGTTTAGGTAATTTTAGCAGTAATAAAACCCACCTCGTACATGAATTATGAACTTGAAACCATTGTTCTCTTGAAATTAAACCTTAGTTTTACGTTGCCTGAAAATTTCACAGGTGGCCCGACAAAACCGCCCTGTCAAGAGCTAGAAACGCAAAGCAAATTTTGGCGTTCGCCCTTTCGTGACCTAACCACATAATCCGCGTGACTGATAATACATTTTTCCTCAAACATTAAAAATTCGCCAATGACATCCTTTCCAACACCAATAATAGCTTAAATCTGGTACAGAAGCCTTCTGAAAATGGATGGACAAAAAAATAAGAAATTAGATGTATCTATACCTTGATATATTGAGTACGTACCTAATACAATCTTCAAATATGATCATGTTCATACTTAAAACGCTTATTACGCCTAAGGCGGGCACGAGTCTAGGTTTGTGTTGCCTATCTATCTATGTACGTTGCAAATGTGCAGCCGAGCAGGGTATGGGTAGAGTCATCAACACGAGTTGAATCTCAGTTGAAGCAGCGTTCAGAGTTCGATTCCAAATGATATTTTCCGACTTCCTTTCCTTGTGATACTCTCAAAATGCATAGAGGCACACGCCGTTCGCGTTGGACCCACACTTTAAGATGTCGAGCGTCAGTTTCGAACCGAAGTCGTTCCGTGAACTCAAAAGACAAATCAACTCAAATGTAACTCGAACGTTCGTAAGCAGGGACCTACTTGAGAACAACTGTGAAGATTGCAAATAGAAGACATTCTGCTGAACAACATAGGCGCCTGTAGTGAAGGAATTAATCCGGGATCATGGCAGATGACAGCAGATGACAGATGACAGCAAAAACTACATTTCAAACTTTGATTGCTTCACCGAACCGGCAACGCTGGGAACTCGATGGAAAAGACGGCTCAATGCTTTTGAGTTGTACGCAGATGGAAAGGGACTTATAATCCAAGAAGATAAAGATGATAACAAACAACGACGAAGAGCACTTCTACTACACTTCGCTGGCCCTGATGTCCAGGACATATTAATAGGGAGCTTAAGCACGCACGTTTTTGAGACGCGGACGGCAACCGGAAGTGAGCTGTTTTCCTTTATAACTTGTCTTCACACAACTACATTTACATTGATTAGTATATTTTCTCCATTAGAGATGATCACTATAAAAATCTGGAAGACACCACTGTCCTGGCACGCGTAATGTTCTCTTCCGGTTGCCGTCCGCGTCTCAAAAACGCGCGTGCTTAAGAGCGGCTGTCTGTAAATATCGAGAATTCGCCGTCAAAACTGAAATTTCGAATTCCTTCATATTTGGACAGAAAAACCCCTTTGGTAAAACATTTATGAAAATTATAATCAAAGTTTCCAAAAGAGTTTCCTTTTTGGAGAAACTGGGCAAAAAGTGAAATGCCGTGTCAACGTCACAGCCGACATCAAAAATTCGTGCGAATTAGCACTTTTTCAAATCACTTGGAAATAAAAGACGGGTCAACTTAACGCGATAAACTTTTGCAGGTGAGTAAGGTATCACCAGATGAACCCGAAAATGTAGAACTATTTGAAAGTACTGATTTTTCAGACATCGGGTTTAAAGCGCCGAGATTCCTAGTCTTAGCGCATAGGAAAACGCTGAAAATTAAGGAAACTTTGAAAGTAAAAATCGCATACTGGTACATCGAAATTCATAACAAAATTTACATCAGAGGAAAGCTCTATTGCTGTACTTTAACATATAAAAAATCTGGCTTGGGCAATTCAAAGGCCACCGCTTGAGAGAGGTAAACGCATTGTGAATTTTCATGTGTTTACATAAAAGGAATTGTAACTGTCACGCAAGCATAAGAAAACACATTTTATAAAATCTTAGCCGTAAATGTTGAAAATCTTTTCTCAGATACAATATGTAAGGCTAAAATGAATTTTTAATGTCTTTTTATGTACTGTAGCTGAAAACTTCGGATAACGTGACAAAAAATTAGTAACCGGAACAATTGAAAAGGTCAAGATCCATGTCAAATGTAAACAACACGAAAGTAAAAACAAGAGCAATTGAATTTTTTCTCATTTGCAGATTACATCTAGAAACGTTTTATCGAAAAGGTGCTATTTCAGTGTTTATTTTTTTTCTTTTGCAATTCCTCGTTAAAATGTTGTGTTAGGGAAGTGATGGAAATATCACACTTCAAATAAGTTTAATACGGACACTGATCAAACAGTCATCCATACAATTAGTCACAAATTAGAAGTGAAAAAAATGTTACTGTTGTGGTATCGAGTCCGGATGGATTAGAATCGACGAGATTCACGGTGGTAAACACAACCTTGTTTATTCAAGCGAGCGAGTGCTGTTTATACAGATATTCTCTTGCGCATGCGCACATGTATACACCGCATGTAAACTATGACATCCCCCTCCTACTAAAAGGAGCTATGAACTCGCAACAGAGAACTAAATAATAAGAAAACAAAATAAAAAAAAAATGTTATGGAACATGAAGGTCACATACAACAAGTGACCTTGAAAGAAATTAACAACCGAAACAACAACACGATGAGACAATGTTCAATCTATAAATCCAACCTGTCAGGAGGCTTGACTAGTCTTGAGGATCGGCGGAGCGGAGCTTCTGGAGTTGGACATCTCAACTTTGGTGTGTGGGCAGGTGCATCAGAGGCAAGTGTGGTCTGTTCACAGTTGTCACTTGTGGTGCTGGGTATGGTGCTGCAGACGCCGGCATTCAGGGGTGTTAGTGGTTCATCACTAGGGATGTTGTTTTGGATGTAAATATTCTCTCCTGTTGGTCGAATATGACTGCGGTTTCGCCTGAGGGTACTGCCATTTGCCATGGTGACCATGTATGAGCGAGGAGCCTGCGTGCTACAGTTGACAATGCCAGGTTCCCACTTGTGGTCATGTGGGTTAAGTACACGTACTGGGTCATCAGGGTGTATGGCGGGAAGGGGCTTGGAAGACTTGTCGTATTGTGATTTGTGCTGATCTTGTCGTGCTTGGAGCTTAGTGTTTACCTCTCCATCTGCAGATAATAACAGGCCAGGTTTGGATATGGAAGGGAGGTTGGCTTGGTATACTCTGGAGTTCAGGAGCTCTGCCGGTGATGCGATGTTGTGGTTAAGTGGGGTGCTGCGGAGGCATAACATGGCCAGATGAGGATCTGCACCGGATTCTTTGCATTTCTGGAGGAGGTTCTTCACAGTCTGTACAGTTCTCTCGATGAAACCATTGGCTTGCGGATAGTATGGACTAGTTGTCACGTGGATGAAACCATATGTGCTGGAGAACTCTTGGAATAAGGCAGAAGTAAACTGGGTGTCATTGCCAGTGACAAGTTTATCTGGGATCCCGTGTTCTTCGAATATGGATTTCAGATGTGCTATTGTTGTGTCTGACCGGATGTTGTTCAATTTCCGCATGAGCGGAAACTTGCTGTAATAATCAGATAACAGCAAGTAAGGTGAGTTGTTCCAAAAGAATATGTCACATCCAAGTGTGTGCCAGGGTTTCTGTGGAATGTCATGAGGCATGAGGGGCTCCTTTATGTTCATGTTTTGATTATGCTGACACGGAGCGCAGGATTTGACCATCTCCTCTATATCGCGGTTTATGTTGACCCAGAACACAGAACCCTTGGCACGGAGCTTGCATTTTTCTGCTCCTTGGTGTGCATAGTGTAGTTGCTGCAATACATCTGCCTGTAGGCTGTTCGGAATAAGAATGCGTGTACCCTTAAGGATTACTCCATCTGCAACTGTTAGTTCGTCGCGATAATTCCAGAATGCATGAAGGTGTACTGGGCAACCTGATCTTGTGTCAGGCCATCCTTCGGTGATAATTGAACGAAGTGAGAGAAGCTTTCATCCTTGGCTGTTTCTTCCTTAATCTGTGCAATTCTTGTTGGACTTGCATTCAAGTGGAGGTGCAGTTCATGGACAGACACATCCAGCCCTTCAATTGTGTCACCAGGGCAGGGGCTGATCCTGGACAATGCATCAGCCAGTGGGATTTTCTTTCCCTGAACATACTTGATGTCGGCATCATATTTCTGAACCCTCAGCATCATTCTTGCAATACGTGGTGGGGCTGTCGCGAGGTGTTTCTTGAAAATTGCCTCTAACGGCTTGTGGTCTGTCTCGACAGTGACGCATCTTCCATATACGTAGTAGTGGAACTTCTCAAGACCATGTACTACAGCCAGCATTTCTCTCTCGATGTTTGAATATCGTGATTCTGTCTCTGTCAAGAGCTTGCTTCTATATTCAATGGGGCCCTTGTCTTGGAGCAAGGTTGCACCAAGGCCACGCGAGGATGCATCAACTTGGATGATCACTGGCTTTGTGCCGTCAAAGTATTGTAATGAATTGGCTGATGTAATGGCTTTCTTAATCTTGTCTACTGCTTGCTGGTGCTGGGGCTGCCACTGAAACTCGCTGCTTCTCTTGGTGAGGTCCCAAAGGGTGGCTGAGTGTGATGCTAGGTTGGGCAGATAACGGCTGAGAAACTGTGTCATGCCAAGAAAGGTTTGTAAGTCAGCAAGACTCATGGAGGGGTCCATGCTGCTGATAGCTTCCACCTTCTGTGGGTCTGGTCTGAGGCCGCTTGAGCTGATGATGTGGCCAAAGAATGGTATTTCTGTACATCTTATCTTGCATTTGTCTGCATTGAAACGGAGACCGGTTTCACGAGCACGTTCCATGACTGCTTTCAGGTTTGCATTGTGGTCGGCGAGATCACAACCACAGATGATTATGTCATCAGCAATGCCGGTCACACCAGGGAGATCTCCAAAGGTTTCATCAACTTTCTTCTGAAAGATGTCCTGGGCGCATATCAGACCGAAGGGAAGCCGTAGGAATCTATATCTGCCATGAGGTGAGTTGAAGGTTGTGTACAAGGAGCTGGCGTTATCGAGTTTAATGTTCCAATATCCACTCCGGGCGTCAACGATGCTGAAGTATTTGGCTCCGTTCAACTTTGGAAGTACATCGTCTAATGTTGGGGTGCAGTGATGCGGGCGCTTGATGGCACGATTGAGATCTTTTGGGTCTAAGCACAGCCGAAGCGTACCATTGGGCTTGGTTACACAAACTAATGAGTTCACCCAGTCGGTGGGCTCATCTACCTTCGCTATGATGCCTTGCTCGATAAGTGCATCAAGTTCTCTCTTAAGAGGCGCACGTAGTGCTTCAGGTACACGTCGTGGTGGGTGAATGACCGGTGGAACCGTGGGATCTAGGGTGATGCAAAACTCTCCCTGGAAGCATCCAATTCCCTGGAAGCAATCCTGATACTGACGAAGAAGTTCGGACTTTGCATCTGCATTACCTTGTAGATTTGGCATTGGCGCTGGTTCAGCTTGTGTAGTGGAGATACCATGGTTGAGGGTGACGAGCTTTATATCACAACAGGTTGGGAAACCCAGAATTGTTGGGCCTACAGTGTTCACTACATGGAATGCATACGATTTGGAGTGGCCGTGGTGTGACAAGGTGAGCTCACAGATGCCATATTGCGGTATGGTGTGACCACCGAAGGCAGTAATCGTTGTATTAGAAGGAGTTAGTCCAAGCGGCACACCCTCTGGGCTGTAGCTCGACTGTGGGCACAGGCGTTTGTATACGTCTACGGGTATGACATTCCCCTCTGCTCCAGTATCGATTTTGCATAGTAGGGATGCTATAGCTTGACCCGAGTCTACTTGAAGCTGTATTAAAGCTTGTGTATCATTCTCAGAGACACTGTTTATGTATAAGGAGTGGAAATAAAGTTGTTGGGTGTTCAGCATGTGCGGTGTGTCAGTGTTCCCTGGTGGTGGAATTTCAGTACTTTGGTCAGCTGTGTCGATGGCATGAATGTTTTCCCTTTTCGCTTGCCGCCGGTCTTTGGGTTGCTCATGGCCTTGTGGCCTTATTCCGGGGCGAGAACGGCATACAGCCTTCCAGTGGTTGTATTTGCCACAAGCTTCACACTTAGTTCCATATGCTGGGCACAAAGATCTCCGAGTTAGGTCATGAAGATTTCCACAATTTCCACACCTTTCCCTTTTAGTTTGGTTTTCCTGTATTGAAGGTTGTCGTGTGTGTGGACTGTGCCTGAGGGTATTGACTGTTGTAGTTTGAATGCCTCTTATGTCCTGTAACTGGTTACTTGTAGCCTCTTGGGTTCTTGCAATATTTGGTGCTCTGTCAAGTGTCAAAGTGTCATCATGTTCAAGAAGTTTTGACTTCACACGTGGGTTATTTGATCCAAAGATTAAGGCATCAATGATGTGTTCGTCAGGGTTTGTGTACTTACATTCTCTTACTATGATGCGGACCTTCTTGAGGAAGGTGTCGACTGTTTCGCTTGGCTCTTGCTTTATGGTGCGAAGTTTGTAACGTGCGAGTCTGAAATTACTTCTTGGTGCCACATAATTTTCGAATTTTGCCCAGTATGTGCTGAGTTTCTTCTTTTCGTCGGCTGTTAGCGTCCACGTGGAGGCTAGTTCTCGGCCTTCGTCGCCTGACCAAATCAACAAAAAACTTATCTGTTCTTCCTCGCTCTTCTCTTTTAACGGGCCGGAGAAGTACAGCTGGCAGAGATCTTTGAATTTTCTGAGAGCTTGCGGGGCATCCAATGAGGACCAATCCATATGGGGAACTGGTAATCCGGCTAACTCTGCCATGATTTCGTCTTATTGAGGTCGATGAAGGACGTGGTTATGCACCGGCTTGGTGCTCAAAATTCGCTTTGAAAATCACGGATAAGGTATTGTTCTTACGCAGAAGATCCCACTCCTGACACCATGTTGTAGTATCGAGTCCGGATGGATTAGAATCGACGAGATTCACGGTGGTAAACACAACCTTGTTTATTCAAGCGAGCGAGTGCTGTTTATACAGATATTCTCTTGCGCATGCGCACATGTATACACCGCATGTAAACTATGACAGTTACGTCCACCGATCGACCCTAATTTGGCTCCGATGATAACTCATAGAAGCGTATTTTAACAGCACAGTTGCATGAAAAATTCGCGGCAAAAAAAAATAAAAAAAATATTTTGTGCACGTACAATTGTCCACATGCAATGACATTAAAAAGCCTCACGGCTGCTACCATTCCATTTGTTCACAAGCTCCTTCCGACACGCTCTTTTTAGGCTCTATTTAAGGCCATTTACATTCGGATTCCTTTCAGTCAACAACTCCCTTTTTTCTTTTTGTAAGCAGAGAGTAACGTCTGTAGGAAGAATGGGGGGCGGGGGAAATGGTACGAAAGGTAAGTTTCGTAAGAAGAGGAAACAAAACTTCTAGCTGAAGTAACAAATTCTTTGACAGTCATTTCCTACCGCTCAAAGCTACTAGCGCGACTCTTAATTCATACAGGCACATTCCTGAACCGATTCTTGCAACAGGTTAACATAAGCTGCTTTTCTCCCTACTGTGGAACAGGAACAAGCAGCCCAAGCTCCGTCACAATTGCAGGTCTACCAATTTCAACTTTGATAGAGTTTGCTTTGACCAACTCACACAAATTATTTTGAGCACAGACTATTGGATGAGCCAATTTTTCATTCTACCCAACTCTTGTTTCCTAGCGGCTTAACGCTACAGGATATTAGAAAGTCGTTCAACTTTGACTTTTGCTGGTCTGCGTCATCCGTTTTACTGTGCTAGTGGTTTCTGAACTAGCCATGTAAATGATATCGTGACTATCTAACGTTAGATATTGACACTTTTCAGCGGTATCATCTGAGGTGCTACTGCTATCGCTTTCCCTGTGAAAGATCGAGGGAAACAAAACAATCAGACTAGAATACACCGAGTTTTGTATCCAGTATCATTAATAACTGTCATGTACTGACTTTCGGACATTTAGAGAAAGAGGGGATCGGATACCGCTTCCCACTCAAGATTAATGTCAAAAAGGTTTTCGTTTTAGCCAAGAAAAGTGGGTGCATCTTTTTTCTCTTATCACTGTCACTTGCATCAGTCATGAATAGCAACTTGAGTAAACATGACTAATACTACATATCTTTTCCAAGGAAATGGTCTTCCGATTTTCTCTTTGGTTTGATAGCTCCGGCACAGACGTCGTGGTTAAGACAATATCCGTGAAATCTATCGGGCCTGAGCTTGATCTTTTGATTGTCTTTCTCCCCCAAAAGAACAAGTCGGCTGCTTTTCCATCCCCAGGCGCGGATTCTCACCGGTTTCCACCGTTTTACGCGAATCGGTCAAATTTTCCATAATGAATAATATATTTTAATAAAAAGAAAAACTTTCCAAGTTAAAATTTGAGGAGAATGGAACTGGCCAATATCCTGTCTGAATGACTCAGAGACCCAGGAAACGGGACTTAAGGGAGTTAGATCCAAAACATTTCACCGGGTGAGCATGCCCCCGGACCCTCCTAGAAACTTGCGTCTTCGGGGCTCGTTTAGGAAATCGGTTACCATTTATTCTAGATCCGCGCCTGTTCTCGTTCAAAATTTGCGAAATGTGCTGCCTTCATCGTCTGCAGATGGCTAGAAAAAAGGCTTCCAGTTAGTTTGTATTCAAAAATAAACAATGAATTTATCGCAATCATTCAGGTATGAGAACCTAATAAACGTGAACAGGCATTTCTTATAGTGAACGGAGCAAATCGAATTCACTGGTGGTTTTTTAAAGCATTCAAGTGAATTGAACTAGCGCATAGGGATTTACTCATCTCATAAGACAGCTTCGTTTTCGCTATAGGTTTTGAAATTGCAATCTTTTGCTGCCAAGTTACACCAATTGACTTTTAGTGGCACCTGTCTTGCGCGAATAGATAGAAGGAAGCGAAGGAGCGTCCAACTTAGAGAGAATTATCTGTCGGTACGCTGGATTGCTATCAGTATACAGAGGCTAGCCTGTTCAGAACCTTTATTTTCTAATATGTCCTTGGTTTAATCATTGGCTTGCTGCTACCTAACATTACCTTCTTTGCGGGCTAGTATTTTCTGCACTTCAACACTCTAAGTGCCTACACGAAACTCAAAATAAGAATTCTTTCGTTTTGTAATACACGGTCTCGGGACGCCCTCGTAAGCGGCCTCGAAAATGGGCGCCAGAAAGAACCGGGGAAAGAGAAGCGAAAGAAGTCTCTCGGGCCCCTCTCTTTTTCTCGCTTTCCGTCCCCAGGCCAAAACTAGCATCTGTCTCGCAGACTAGACACACCCCCACCCCTGAAAAACAACCCTGTATTTTGTACTTGCGATTTCCAATGGAAACAAGAGTGCCAGATGTCTGAGATATCAGTGCTGACTGAGGAAAGTCGATACTTTTATCGCCCTTTACTGTCTTAGACTTGTGTACAGCCAGTCCGAGCGGAACAGCACAGTGCCTTTTATTGCACCGCCAACGAAGACCATAACATCGCGACGGCGTTGATCCGAGATCACACGGATCGCGGCTCATCAAAGAAACCAATGATTCCTTGCCCAGATTGGATACATCGGTTTCTTTAATGCTTCATGATCCGTGTTATCTCGGATCACAAATCCAAATCCGAAATATCTCAAAGCAACGCACCTTCAGGGAAATTTCGATTGAGTTGTATTCAGTGTTACTTTCGTGTTGTTTACGCTTGACATGGATTTTGACCTTTCGATTGTTCCGGTTACGAATTTAGTAGTTGCTTTACCTGGAATTTTCAGCTACAATGGATAAAAATATATGTGAGATTCATTAAGTCTTAAATTTCGCATTTGAGAAAGGGTTTTTTACATCCACAACTAAGATTTTATAAAACGTATCTAAAAATGTGCTTTCTTGTGCTTGCGTGACAGTTGCAATTCCTTTTATGTAAACACATGAAAATTCACAATGCGTTTACCTCTCTCAAGCGGTGGCCTTTGAATTGCCCAAGCCAGATTTTTTATATGTTAAAGTACAGCAATAGAGCTTTCCTCTGATGTAAATTTTGTTATGAATTTCGATGTACCAGTATGCGATTTTTACTTTCAAAGTTTCCTTAATTTTCAGCGTTTTCCTATGCGCTAAGACTAGGAATCTCGGCGCTTTAAACCCGATGTCTGAAAAATCAGTACTTTCAAATAGTTCTACATTTTCGGGTTCATCTGGTGATACCTTACTCACCTGCAAAAGATTATCGCGTTAAGTTGACCCGTCTTTTATTTCCAAGTGATTTGAAAAAGTGCTAATTCGCACGAATTTTTGATGTCGGCTGTGACGTTGACACGGCATTTCACTTTTTGCCCAGTTTCTCCAAAAAGGAAACTCTTTTGGAAACTTTGATTATAATTTTCATAAATGTTTTACCAAAGGGGTTTTTCTGACCAAATATGAAGGTATTCGAAATTTCAGTTTTGACGGCGAATTCTCGATATTTACAGACAGCCGCTCTTAAGCTCCCTTAAGCTCCCCTCCCGGTGTTCCGGACACCGGAACAGCCAAAGATTACGACAAAGCAGTGACCGCGCTCAACAACTACTTTGTCCCTAAAGGTAACACTGCCTATGCACAGCATACGTTTCGACAACTCACACAAAAGCCTGGCAAAACCATACAACAGTTCGTTACAAGGTTCAGGAGTGCATCGAAAGATTGTGGGTATTGAAGAGATACAGACAACCACACACGTGACGAGATTTTGACGAAATGTACGTCTAGCTATCTCAGAAGAAAATTACGGGAGGAAGGAGAAACACTCACCCTCGCTCGAACACTAGAAATCGCGAACCAATAATGCTAGAATTGAAGCCGAGATGATCGGACTGAGCGAACAAGAGAGTGTAAACAGAGTCACTTAATATGGAAACTCCATGGGTATGGCAGATCTGGCTCAACACAAAAGTGGTTCTCGAGCTATATATCAGACAGGCAACAGCGTGTTGTTCTTGAAGGCTCCTTCTCTAATTGGCTGCCCGTGTCATCTGGGGTACCCCAGGGTTCCATATTAGGCCCACTGTTGTTCTTTGTGTATGCAAACGACATGCTGAGCTACATACAGCATGGGTCGAGCCTTGCCCTGTTTGCCGATGATAACAAACTTTACAGACCTATGGACTCTGCAAGTTCCTCTAACTCCTTGCAGGCTGACTTAGATGGTCTGCTAACTTGGAGCAGTGATCACGGGATGAAGTTCAACACGGATAAGTACAAGGTTCTGCATATGACCAAACGGAGATCTCGTCGCAGCACTCTCAACGATTACTAGCTTTCTGGTAAAACCCTGTGTTCTGCCAATGTCACTTAGGGGCGTCGCAGTGTCTGAAGAATTGTCATGGAATAGACATATTGAAGAACTGTGTGCCAAAGGGAACCGTGTTCTGGGCTTGGTCAAAAGAGTGTGTGCAAGAGACATTACTGACATTCAGACCAGAAAACTACTATATACTGCTTTAGTCAGACCCCTCTTAGAGTATGCGTCACCTGTTTGGTCTCCCTACACCGCAAAACACAAGGGTCTACTTGAAGACATACAACGCAGAGCTACTAAATTTATACTGAACTATCCGCCAAGAGACAGTACGTATAGTGATAGACTAGCAATACTTGAGTTATTACCTCTGGAATATCGTACAGATATACAGGATCTGACTCTCCTATTCAAATACAAAATTGGGCTTCTTAATGCTAATTTTGGTAACTTCCTACAACCTGTAAATTCCTCTTACTTTACGCGTAACTTTGACCCAGCTAATTTCTGTCTAAACACTTCCCACCGTCAGGCATATTTTTCAAACTCATATTTTCCCAGAACTGTTAAAAATTGGAACAATCTCCCCAGTCATCTTAGCTCAATCAACTCAATTCATCAATTCAAGAAACTTATCAATGAATATTATGTAAATAAGTTTAGTATGTATCGGCCGCCATAGGTTTTCCTTTCTCAACATTCTTTTTTCTATGCATTATTTTTAGTAACGTATACTTTATATTTTTGTAACATATTGTAGGGGGTTGATGTCAATTGGGGCTTGTCCCGTTTCTTCCTCCTGTTATAGATGTTTTTTTCTTGTGCAATATATCTTATTTTTGTGAAGAAAATAATAAAACAAAACGAAACGAGAGACCGGTCATTCAAGAAAAAGGAGAAGAGAGAAAAACCACCTGGCAAGCCACCGGGAAGACAATGTTACCGCTGTGGAAATACAGGACATTATGGTGGAGATCCCAAGTGCCGAGCCCGTGGAAAAACGTGTAGGAAATGTGGAGGAAACTTCGAACGAGCTTGCAAGTCAAGGGACACTGGAGCTAATGGTGAAAGTGAAGTAAACCAAGTTCAGGGAAACTGTGAGTAAACTATGCATTTCATGTGAGTGGTGATAATGCATCAACCCCCAGTGTGTCAATTGGTGGGGTGAACCTGGATATGCTTTTTGACTCTGGGGCCACTAGTAACATTATTGTTGACGAGACGTGGGAGCAGCTCAAGGCACAGGGGATAAAGTGAACCTCAAGTGCAGCCCCCAAAGGAAAAAAATTGTATGCCTATGTCTCTGCCAAATCCCTGCCAGTCAAGGGAAGTTTCACCTGTGATGTTAAAGCTGGTTGTGGGGTGACCTAGGCAAAATTTCTTGTCATTTAGGGAAACGGAATACCACTACTGGGTACAGATACAGCCATAGCACTGGAATAGATGTAGGCACTGTTAGTGAGAAAGAAATCCAAACCCAGAAGTCTTAAGTGGGGAGGGGAGGCTGAAGTTCCGCCTAGTAATCCTTCACGTGGACCCCAATGTCAAGCCCATCGCTCAGCCCCCGAGCCGAATACCATTCAACATCCGCAATCAGGTGTCCACAAAGATCAAAGAACTGTTGGACAATGACATTATTGAACCCGTAGAAGAAGGCCCAACCCCTTGGGTAAACCAGGTCGCTGTTGTTCCAAAAGCTGGGGGAGACATACGCCTATGCATTGATATGAGTAGGGCAAACGAAGCCATAATCCGTACCCGGGATAACATCCCACTGTTGATGAACTGCTACAGAATATGACCGGTTCCAAAATCTTCAGCATATTAGACCTCAAGTGGGGATATTATCAATTGGAACGGTCACCTGAATCGCGGGGAATCACGACCTTTGCGACCCATGAGGGACTATACCAGTACAAGAGGCTACTGTTGGGCGTAAGCTCTGCTAGTGAGATATGTCAACATGAGGTCTCAGCAGCATTGGCAGGCATTGAAGGTGCCGACAATATCAATAGTGCACGCCCCAGACCAAAGCACCCTGACAAGCGACTCCATGACGTCTCACAACGTTTGCATGACAGTAACTTGACCCTGAATGCAGAGGAGTGTCTGTACAATATGGACAGACTATTATTCATGGGGATGCTGCTATCAGAAAAGGGTGTTGGCCAAACGGAAGAGCGCGTACAAGCTATTTTGGAAACAAGAGAGCCTGAGAATGTCACAGAGTTAAGAAACTTCCTCGGAATAGCCAATTACCGTAGTCGATTTATCCCACACTTCGCAACCCTTACCGAGCCACTACGAAGATTGACCAAGAAGGATGTGCCATATGTCTTCGGCCCCGATCAGAAACGAATTATTCACTGTCATGTCAAGACAGCACAAACAAGATTATCTATTGTTAACAGAATTACCAGACATGGTCACAGTATTAGAAACCATTTACCAGATCCAAAGTTACGCAGGTCATAATTATACATGATATCTCATCTAATGTTGATCTCCCTTAATACAAATTTTACGCAGTGAAAATTATCATCAATTTCTATGAATGTTATACAGTGGATATTTATTGCAATGGTAACAGCAGTTTTAGGATATTTGACTGACATGCTAGGGATCCCTATAGCCTCCCCCACCCCCAAGGTACTTGTGTACTGTTAGATGTTACTACCTTGAGTGACTTGATAAACTACATTCAGGCATTCAATTACAATGCAACTGATACATTTGAAATCTGAGTTGTGCATATTACTGAAATGTGTGTACAAAGTAATGCAGGTGAAAATTCCTTTAGTCCACACACACACAGCTGAACAAAATGGAATAACTTCCCAACCTATTAATAATGACCAGCAAAGCAATTAGGGTGCTACTATAAATTTAAGTTCCAATACAAGCAATGGTATTTTACAACATTGTCAAGCTTTCTCATTTTATTGTATTTTTTTTTTCCTTATTGAACCCTGTAGCTATTGGAACTCAGATACACTGGATTCAATTTTAATCATAAAAAAGGTTTTTTTGTTTTTTTGAGTTGCAAAAAAGAATATCTTACAATCAATGAATACCCCAAAAGTCTTCAAGTATATGATGCAGATATCAATATCACCTATAATTTACAAAAAAAAAGGAAATCTGTATCCTACTTCTAAGGCTACTGAATTTGAACTCCAAAAGATGATAATAATATAGATGATGATACTGGATTGATAGCATGGCTGTCAACTTACTGTTTTTGCTGCATTTTTTACCATAAAGCTAGAGCAACTGAGTTTATTTCATGGAATTAATTGTCAATGGTGACTGATGTATTTGAAAAAGTTAACAATGTGCCCTGACTAATACAGAACATGCTACATATTTACAACAAAAACTGCCTTCTGAAGTGAGGAGGATTACTGTATTTCATTATTATTCTCAACTGACTTGCAAACACTACAACAGTACAAGCTAAACAAAATATATTATAAGAAAACACAAATCAATTACGCACAAAAAACGTTTTCCAGAAAAACAAATTTAACTGTGCAAACCTGAAACATGCTCTTGAGAAACAACATTCATCATATTTGCGGTCTAACAGTCAAACATTGTACAATTCCATAAATGCTACAAAAAAGACGTTTGCATAGCACGTAATCACTAGTGACAGCTTGGGTTGCCTACTCTGTTTTTGCACGAGTAACCCTTAATTGCACTGTCTAGTTTTTATAGATTCCGTCACTTTTGTAAAATCACTACTACATACCGGCTTTCTTTGACCAAAAACGTCGACACGTGCATCTTTAAAGCTGTTGGAAAGTCCAAAACGCGACAGCGGATTACTGCCATGCGTTTCTTCCCAAGTTTCCCCGCTATAGACGATGGAGCTAGTGCGTTCCGTGATTCTATTTACAAACAGAAGAATATTTTGAAAATGATAGTAGCTATGGTTAACGGATATTTTATACTTACTTTTAACTGTGTACTTTTTCATTTGTCTAAAAGTAATTTCCCTTCCTGTTGGAAACCATATAAACTATAAACACTCAGACAACAGAAACCGTGACAAGCTTTTGAGGTGACTAAATTCCCGAGCCCACCCCTCAACAGTCCAAAAAATAAAATTTAGTCACGCGAAACGCTTGTCACGGTTGCTAAACTGTTGTTCTTATTCATTCAAAATATTTCCCCGATTCTGATTGGCTAAAAGCACACGTTTAATTCACCATAACCAGTTACTGATGACCAAATTTGAAAGAATTTTGACTTTAACGAGGAAATGACGTCAAAGATGCAGCGTTTTCGCAGGTCAAGGCACCGTAAACCGAGAAGACCTGGGGACGAGCTTGTGTTATTTTGTTGTTTTGTTATATTGCTGGTGGGTGTGAAATTTGTGAAAATAAAGCTCATTTTCTTCTTTAAGTGTTTGAAAATATTTTGATAAATAATAAAGCAATTAATGAATTCGGCTTTCGTAGGATATGAAGAATTAAGCGTGTCTCGAAGGGTGTTATTCACCTCGGCCTACGGCCTCGGTGGATAACACCTTCCTCGATCCGATTAATTCTTCATATCCTACACAGCCTCATTCATTAATTGCTAAAAATATAAATAAGTATCTTAGATCGTCACCGTTCTCAGCAGGAAGGGAAAATACATGGAAACAGGCGAAGGAAGTTGAAATTTAGTGCTCTCAGAATGCAATTTTCCTGCATTCTGAGAGCACTTTAAGCCATTCAGACACATTTTAATGTTAAAACAGCACCTCTTCTGAAAGGCATAATTCTGTACAAAAAATCATTTCTGAATAACATTAAGCTAAGCCATAGAGTTATACTGTTTTTGACTATATAAAGATTTTTTTGTCTAGAAATGGGCCTTTTTTGTCTTGGATGCTTGTGGGGGTGCAAATAAACTCTCCAATGGGAATCAGCTCAGTAAACTCACAGTGGGAATGGAGGAAAAAAATATCAAGCTTTATTAGTGAATCTTAAGAAACATTGTTATGAAAATGTATCAGCAAAACTGAAAAGTTGAAATCATACTTGCCTTTTTCAGCCTTATAGATCAGTGTATAAAATGATGTGGTCCAATGAGTTCACACTGAGAGAATAAGTAAAAGCCATTTAAGCTTAAAAATAACTTAAAACAATTGAAGAATGATTTTTTTGTCCAGATTTGCACCACAGACACCAGTTATATACCTGTACTGTTCTCCATAAGTTTAAGCATTACATCAATCCTGATGGAAGATAACCCACAATTACTCCAGAAACACAAGTGACTGCCCGGTACAAAATAATTCATTTAAAATATTTTCTATTCTCATTCTTCATTCTTTTCTTATTCGATATTCTTATTTATTTTTTTATTCTTATTCGATATTTACAGACATCAGCTCTTAAAACGGTCAAAGCGTCATGTTTTGTTTTGTTTTTGAAATAG
>OX453280.1:4168858-4253858 GCA_949710005.1 Ricordea florida
CAGTTTACTGGTCGAGGCTGTTCCGGAAAAGACAAAGTTTTGAACGACTAGTAGATTTATACTAAAACAATTAGATTATTCGCTCTCGATTTCTATCGCGTGATAGAAATCTCGAGCTCATAATCTAATTGTTTAATAGAAACAGGAATTCTAACCAATCAGCGCGCGTATTTTCTTAGGACTGTTTTCTAAGACAGAATAAACGGTTGTTCGCGGTTTAGTTCTCTTCTCTTAGGGTGGTCAGCCATTTTAAAACTTAAGGACTAGAGGTGGATGGACAATCAAACTTAAGCTTCTTTTAGGGCTTAAACGATCTGGTTTTAGTCAATGTTTTTTCAGCAGCCGCTTTCTTCCATCATCAGAGATAGAAATCTGAACGTTCATTTATTAACTAATTTTAATAATTTACTGTAATGATTAATTACTAATAGTTATTCTGTTTTGTGAATTGCTGAAAAATAATAAATTTCATTTGCATCTGTAATCACGCGATGAGCTTTATTCCACCTTTACTGGCTCTAAGTCCCTTGGCGTCCCTTTGCCATATACTTACGTTAAAAACAAATGATTGGTATCTTGATCTAACTGAGGCATCGATTTGGGGGGTCGAATCAATTAAACTTCAGAGAGTGTTGTTCAATAAACCCGCATAGAGTCAAGTCGTCTAAGGGAGGTAGCGACTCCACTTACCGTAAGTCTCTTTGCGAGAGACTTAATGTGATAGAGCAAGTTTTTATAAAGAAAAGTACGGTAGTCGACCACTCGACTCGAGTGGTCACGACTCGTCTCGCTAAAAATACGTCGATTCGACTTTCTGGAAATTTAGTGGCGAGTGGATTGGCGTAAAGTTCAATATGTAATGAGGGTGGCAGTAGAAAATCGGCGACTCGACTCGATTCGAGTCGTCATGTGACTTGTCTCGCTAACAGAATCTTCTGGAGAAGGCGGTATATAGCCAACTCAACTTTTTTCTCAATGCCAACAAGATCATTAATTACCTCAAGGCAATTTGGCTTTGAACCTAAGCTATCAACTAATACAGCCTTAACCTGGTCGCCTTACAGGAGCTGTTTTCTTGGATCTCTCGAACGCTTTCGACACGGTTGACCACAACCTGCTTACTTCAATTAATCAGCTGAAATAGGTCAGGGCCTCAGATGTCAGTGTGAATTGGTTCCAGCCATATATCTCGAGAACAGAAAACAAACTGAGGACGTCTGTCGGAGATACACTCTCTCTTGCTGCACCAATAACTGTTGGGGTCCCACAAGGAAGTATATTAGGACCGCTTCTTTTTCTCATCTACGTGAATGACTTACCATCACGAGCTTGCCAGTGAAATCATTCTTTACGCTGATGACACTGTAATGTATTACTCATCGACTGATCTACTTGACCTTGAAAGCAAGTTAAATTGTGATTTGGCTACAATTTCCAATGGATTTTCGAGCAATCGTTATATTTGGTAAATCACAGAAGTTTTAAAAGCTGGTTTATGACGTATTTCACTGCTATTGATAGGTCTAATTCGTTTAAGTACTTGGGAATTGTTATAAACCAAAGCAAGAGAAAATGAGGAAAGAGAACATAACCCCGTCTGATATGATAAGGGACAGAATCTATTTATATCTCGTTCCATAGCTGCGCGATTTCCACGTGAGGCATTGAAATTACAGCCACGTGATGAGAAGGACATCACCCATTGGTCAGTTAAAATAGTTTCCGGATCTAAAAATAGATTCTGTCCCCTTATCATAGTAAGAGAACCCAGTATGAAAGTACGTTCTTTTACCCCATTTTTTCTTGATTCTGTCCCCATATCATAGTAAGAGATCCCAGTATGGAAGATACGTTCTCTTACCTCATTTTCTCTTGATTCTGTCCCCTTATCATAGTAAGAGAACCCAGTATGGAAGATACGTTCTCTTACCTCATTTTCTCTTGATTCTGTTCCCTTATCATAGTAAGAGAACCCAGTATGGAAGATACGTTCTCTTACCTCATTTTCTCTTGATTCTGTCCCCTTATCATAGTAAGAGAACCCAGTATGGAAGATACGTTCTCCTACCTCATTTTCTGTTGACCAAAATATGTCTTGGTCTGAGCACATCGATTCGATCAGTGCAAAGATCAATCAAAGACTAGGTAAGGTAACACTATACAATTGCTTAATCATCCCACTGTTTGACTATGGAGACACAGTGTGGGGTGACAAATATAACCACAGGCCTGTGGGTCAGCTGCAAGTTCTTCAAAACAAGATAGCCAAGGTCCTGCTTAATTTACCACGAAGAAGTCCATCAACTGAGGTACTCAGAGATCGTTTTGACCTAAATTTAAGGACTCTTTCACCTTCGTTTTACCACAACAAATTCACACGAGTTGACGGACCAAAAACCGCTTTTACTCCGGGCGACTAGCCGTTCCCTTAAACAGCTCTCAAAGCGCCCAACAGGATAACAGCGTCTCACAGCAGACGCACAACGATCCTTAAACGGCTTGTACACGGTCGTAACTTCGTTGAGATGCTAAAACGAAAGGTAAATCTAGCAACAACCAGTAGCGCACTCGCTGGAAAAGAAAACGACCAGAAAAAAGAACAGATCACATGACCTACTTTTGAAGGGAGCAGCGAAACTAGTTACCAGGCCGCTAACTAAAGACCCTCTCAAAGAGACGATACTACTATTGCTGCGTTTGTTACGAAGCCCAGGTGCTACGTATTATGTTGCATGTAAATAAACGTCGAAAACTCAGAACCTTAAGTTTAACTTTAATAAATCCACTGGTAAATCCAAACATCCACGAACTAAAGCACTGCGACAAGCATTTCGATCAGCCCAATTTTAGCGATTTAGGTTCATCTAGTCCAGGTTTTCTACAGATATCAAAAGGAACTAACTAAGTACGGGAACCAAAAGAGCGAAATTATACGAATGCGACCCTTACCGACTGTTTCGTTCCAAGTACAAATGTCCAATGTTCTTCAAAAACAATAACATGGCGGCTCGCAAATCAAAGACAACCCACATGCTTCATAACACGTGAAGCAAACACGTTACGTCATACACAGGTCCGCACAACGTGCGCAATGGTAGCTACAGCGTTATGATGCAAATAGGATCAATATTTCTGGGAAACCGAACTTGATTGACACTAACCGTTCTGGAGAAATCATTCCAGTACGATTGTCATTGCCACCATTCCATTGCCATAAAAAATATCGAGCTCGATAAAAAGTTTTCGAGCTCGATGACTTGTGCGAGAGCGCGGAGGACCACAAAAGATTGTTGACTAGTGCATGAACCGGTTGGGGGAACAAATTGATTCAGGAGGATATGGCGGTTATGGCTAATCTTGAACTTTGAGATTTGTTCATGTCTCTTTCACGTTTTAATTCGAATGTAAAATATCGTACAAGGTTTCTATGGCTTGTTTTTGCGTATTTGCTCCTTATTTGTGGGAAACAGAGATGGAATTAGTTTCACGAAATAATTTTTCGCAGGGTTAAAAATTGGCGTGTAGGCCGTGTAGATCAGCCGAAAAATGCCACGAGGTTGTAACATAGGATGCGATATGCCAAACAATCATAACTGTCAGCAGGTCAGTATCCGCTATTGTCTTACTGTTACTATTCGTTATAAGAAGGAGACAAGGTAGGAATTCCAACCTTGTCTCCTTCTTATAACGAATAGTAACAGTAAGACAGTAGCGGATATATTGCTTTAAAGCTCATTTTCGACCGCTCCATGGTCAGCGCCAAGCCGATTTTCGCCCGGCTTCCAAATCAAACACCAGATAAGCTGAAAGGGTGATGCTTTATCCTGTGGCATTCAATCGAAGATCCATTCAAAATCCAAGCGCTAACCGCCGAGAAGTTTTCGAGAAATGCAACTTTCGAAGCGACCAGCATCCACGGCCGAGATTTCGTGTGCCTTGGAGCAACCGTCACCCTATTTGCTCCACACTGATTGGATGATGCTAAACAATGCCCTGTTACAAAAGCTTCAAACTTCGTATCAATAAAAACGTTTTGTGATTCTGTGTAGAAATGCTTCTCTTGTCTCGGTGTATTTCATGGATTTAATGATAACTTGTAACAATATTAATTATAACAATTTGAAAATTTAACGGCAAAAGTTATTATTTAACAATTTGTGGAAAAAGGAAACGTTTGGAGAAGAACACCAAACAGTGTTTCTATCTGTGTTGTCCATCTGAAAGAAGGAAAAATGTGGGGCAGGGAGAGTTATCATTTACACGGCGTAAATAATAATAATAATAATAATAATAATAATAATAATAATAATAATAATAACCTTTATTTGAGTGTCAACTGTACCCAGCACTGACGTACTAATTGGGGACACTGTAAAGCACAAATTAAATCAAATCAAATCATATTCAACTAGAAGGGCACTCGGTAGAGCGCATACCTCCGCCCCGCCACATATGTACACCTGATATTACACTCATCTGGATCTGAGATCCGGAGTTTAATCCGGATAAATCCCAAATTTTAATCGATTGATCCTGGGTATATTTGCAACCTTTCCACCAAATTTGGTGCAAATCCGTTTATTAGTTTTTGCGTAAAACGATTAACAGACAGACAAACAAACAGACAGGCGTGAAAACATAACCTCCTTGGCGGAGGTAATTAAATCAATCAAATCAAGTCAAATGCTGGTTTTTGTAAAGAGGGGAAAACCGGAGTACCCGGAGAAAAACCTATCGGAGCAGAGTAGAGAACCAACAAAATCTTTTTTTTCTTTCTATCTGCTTTAGGTCTTTTGTCTTTTCTTTTTCTTTTTTTCTTTTGTAATTCGCCTGGTAATGGGCTCCTGAATTCGCTCATCTCTTCAGCCTCTCTCTCGTCATTTTGATCTATTCCCTCTTCATTATCCTCCTCTGCTGTACCTGGTTGTGGTTTATTTCCATCTGCAAACAAAGTATTAACTAGCTGTAACGTGGGATTGGAAGCCTTATGCACTAATGACTAACACCCAATAAGACCAATTATGGCATACCTGGCCACTTTGTAAAAACCCTAATTCAATCAAATCAACTACAAGGTAAAGAAACGAACTCTAAGTTTCCAAAATTATCAGATTAATTTTGCCACTAACGGACACGCGCCTAATATGGACATCTCGTTATTACTGACAAGGTAAATCATCACTTTCTATGGACTCCCTCGATTTGTCTATAGTAACGGGATTTAACGGGATTTTATCATAATTTTTAGACTTTTCTTGCAATGTTGTTGAACTTAAGGCCAACTTATCTGGATGCTACTTTCCAAACGTGATTGACAACATTATACTTATCAATACCTTCTATGGTATCAGACAGATCACCCCCTTTCATGTTCAAATTATCCTTGAATGACACCTGCAAAGAAGACGAAAGTAAGAGGGAAGTGCTCTTCCCACAAAAGCCACTCAGCTTTGCCAATATGTGACAACGGTTTGCGCGTGCCTTTCGTGGGATGAATAGTTCCTGTCTTATACCAAACTGTAACTCAATCAGTAGTGACTCTGTCCATCTTCTAAGGATAAGGGTAAGTTGAAGCCACACATATGTGGAAACCCAGAGCTCATCTGCTAACTGTGCCATGCTGATGAGGCCTAACAACGCCGAAACAGCTGTCCATGAAGCCTTTACTGACCCCTGATGGGTGGCAGGAAGCGAAATGTGTGTACTGAAATGCTTGTGTCGGCTTGTAGTGAGTTCGCACGTCAAGGATAGATCTTTCTCTAAATCTGTCGCCTTTGTAAACACAAGTATCCAAGAAAATGGTGAATCTAATGGTTGGATGAAAAAAAAAAGTTATGCGACTTATAAGAGTACGGAGGCCCCATTAGGGGAGGGGGGGGGGGTCCGAATATCCCGTATCCCTATCATTTTTTTCGTAAATATCCAATCTTAGGCAGTGGGTAGGTGTGTTTTTATCCACACAAACTGTACTGTTTTAACAGTGTAACTGATCAAGTTGAAGGGTTACTTAAAAGGCCAGGCTTCCTGAAATGTGTGAGCAGTGGCGTGAACATCAAGTCAATGACAACATTGTGGCTGATGTCTACGATGGTGGCATCTGGAGAGACTTCCTTACGTACAAAGGAAACAACTTCCTGAATACCCCCAGAAACCTGGAATTTGCAATCAATGTGGACTGGTTTCAGCCATTTGAGAAAAGACGTGACAGATCCGTGGGAGTCATTTACTTAGTTCTACTAAATCTTCCAAGAGAAGAGAGCTTCAAATGGGAGAACATCATAGTAGCAGGAATTGTACCAGAAATGAGTAAAGAGCCCAATTCATTGAACACATTTTTGCAAGCAATTGTTGACGAACTCCGGGCATTTTGGAAAGGTGTTCGACTAACAACCAGTCAGAGTAAAACGCCACTGACATACCGTGGTGCACTTCTTCTAGCCTCAGCTGACCTTCTTGCTGTACGAAAACTGTGTGGCTTTAAAGGTCACTCAGCACATCGGGGCTGCTCAAAATGTTTTGATTATTTCTCAGGGAGCTTTGGAGGGATAACTGACTACTCTGGCTTTGATAGAAAAATGTGGCCTTCACGCCATAATACCAGTCATGTCGCTTACATGCAGAGATGCTTAGAAAAGCTTCCACCCAAACTAAGCATGAGGCATTGGCTACAAAGTATGGGGTCTGTTACAGTTGCCTGTTACAGCTTGAATACTTTGATGCAGTTAGGTTTACTGCAATTGATCCCATGCATACTTGTTCCTTGGGACTGCAAAGAATGTTTTCAAGCTCTGGATTAAGAAGAACTTATTATCAAAGAATGACCTTAAAGTTTTAGAAGAACGTATAAATTCGTTTGACGATGGAACAGGAATCGGACAATTGCCACACAGAATTGCATCCAATTATGGTGGTTACACAGCACCTTAATGGAAGAATTGGATCCTAATTTATTCCATGTTTAGTTTGAATGGTCTTTTATCAGAAAGCCATTTGAGGTGCTGGCAGACATTTGTTCTGGCTTACAAATATCTTTTTACTCCAGTTCTGACCAAGATTTGACATTGTTAAAGCTGATCTGCTGTTTGTGAAGTTTGGAGAGAGATTTGAACGGTTGTATGGCAAAAAGGATGTGACACCAAATAGGCATCTTAGTCATCTTCACTGCCATTTAAAAGAATGTGTCATTGACTGTGGGCCAGTACATGCATTTTGGTGTTTCAGCTTTCAGCGTTTTAAGTGAATTCTTGGAGCGATGCAAGTGAATGGACGATCACTTGAGGTACAACTCATGCGAAAACGTCTGGCTGGACGATTTGTCTGGGATGTTAAATTTCCATGTGAATTTCAGGAAAACGTTTTGCCGTTTTTTGCTCAAGAAAGATTCATCCTTTGCCTCCTGGTGCGCAACATCAAGTTGCGGTATTAGTCTATAGGAGAAGCATGGATTATCCTCCCGTTGTACATGGCTTCATTAAATTCCATATTTATTTTACAATTAGGCGAATTTTATTGGAATTGAGTGTACCACTACCTGATGATCCTGTATTTAACGTGACAAATAATCCATATAATAAGGTTAGTTGTCATACACTACGTAAATAATTTGGATTATTCAATCCTGATTTTAGATGGGGGGGTGGAAGGAATCATTGTTTTGGTGATATATTTGTTTTTTATCCCGGTGATGGATCTGGTTCTGGGGATCAAAATGTTCATCTTGTGGGGGAATATGATATTGAAGCAAACACTTAGCCTGGTGATTTAAATCTCTTTTCAGATGGAGGTAAAGAGAACGCTGGAAATTTGATTAGGTTTGTACGTAATGATACTTTTGCAGGATTTCGATATTCTTAGTTTGTTCCTGTTAAGGGCGAAGGTTTGACTTGGACTGGTTTGGGTAAATCGAATAGATCGGTCGAGGTTTTTGTTTATTGCATACTGGGAGCTCAAGCTAAGACAAGAACAACCATAGTTGGAAACGGTGGAGGAGCCGAGGAAACCCAACAAACATTTAAATCGCTCTTTGAAGATAGTGTTATTGAGGACGACATATCAAAATCAATACCAAATTATCAAAAAGCTGTGTGATGCAAAATTAAGGTTAGATTTAGCTGTTGCTCTTGGATTATGGTTGATGCCAAGTCATATGATTATACATACTGAGAGTGTAGTTGGTTATAATAACTAACTTACGCGAGCGACTGATGATATGAAATATGTAGTGAATGATTCATTAAACACTAATACAAAGTCACTCGGAATTAAGCATACTTTTGGTTGTTCAAAGGTGGATATACTGCATACTACGAATATTACAACTGTAACATAGTAAAAGGTTTGAACCCAGGAGTATCCTTAGTTCGTATAGTTTGATTGTCCGGGTGAGGGTAGCTCTGAAAAGAACTGTTGTTGGTGACTGACGTTTCAACAACCTGAACGGAAGTCATCTTCAGAGTCAAGTCAATAGTGTTTCTCAGACGATGACATTGTTGTTATAACTCTTTTGATCCACTGGGGCCGGACTTCGGAGCCGGATTATTTTCTTCAATGGCAAAAGATTCTTCTTCATCACGAAGACCACTATCTGAACGTTACGATTAAAGGCCAAGGGATAGCGTACAAATACATAATCATCAATGTATTTTGGCTCACTCCCTTTTTGTTCTCTCAACCTTCTTTTAATGTCACCACTTTGACCAACATGCATGCGGTGCGCGTGAGGCTAAGTTTGTTAGTGAGTCTGCATACGCACGCGGAAAACAAAGAGTAGATTATGGTTAGGATTTGCGCGGAATTTGGTGCGTGTACTGATTAGAATTGGATTGGATAGGGCATGGGTTGTTGTTAGTATGAAAAATGATTTAAAATTTATTTATGCTTTCGCGGAAGGCGTTTGATGGATGGATGGTTTTATGGACAAAAGTTTAGAGTCTGGATTAGAGTGGAAGGAGTTTTGACATTTTGGACTATACTGGATTATAATTTTTTTTCTTTGGATTGGCTGGAAAAGCCTTGTCGATGCTGATTCATAAAAACTGATAAATGACCCAGGTTACCCAAAGATATACTACTAATGTATATATAAAAATGCGCTTTACGATGCCTGTTAAACCTATTGTCATTTTAGCCAATGATTTTTGCCTTCGACGCTGGACCGTGAACCTACGTGACAGGTTCATGACGTGAGTATCGAGACTGAAGTAATCCATGCAACTTCGCACAGTTCCAGTGTGCAAACATTTCTGTGTTGCTGACTGTTCTTGTTGAGCGTAAACTCCTCACTCCCACAGGTAAACTGTTATCATTATTGGCACTGGTAGCATAGGCACTCAGCTAAGACTAAGTGAGTAGATTTTGAATGCGAGACCAAAGCCTTGTTAGACTCTCAAGTTACTGATCAAATGCAAATTACGGCTAAAACTAAAGCAACTCAGTTCCTTGCATAATATTCTTAAAGTACTACAGTACTATAATTGCATTACTATTCTTATAGTAATAAATAATTATACGGATTGCAGATCGATACTGTTTCAGCGTAGTTCTGTCTAGAAACAATCTCTGACGTTTGTTACAACTGAGACTGAGCCAATATTCGTCTGCATATTTTACCAATTATTAATGCTTCCTCAATGCTTTCTTTATTATACAATTGTCAATATTGCTTCTATGAAAAATGCTCCACTCAACATGCTGTTTTTGATATAGTTAATAGAATTCACCTCAATATTAATCAAAGTAGGACTATGGTGAACTCGTGGATATGTTTACAAAACAGAGAAAAAAAAATAATTTAAAAATTAACGAGGTGTTTTTTCAGAGTTGTGATTGAATGAACTTGAAGATAATTTTAATAATCTATAATCACAACATAAAAGTGACCAGGGAGCTGAGTAGCTTTTTGAAATAAACATACAGTGAGTACATGACGCCAATCATTTGACTACACTAGGCATCAGTTATAAGGCATGTGGCAAGCATACAGTTGTTAAAAAATTTGATAACTTAACATAAGGGTACAGGATTAAATGGCACCGAAACCAATTGTAGTTCTGGTATCCTGCTGCTCACTGTCTGTGAGTTCAAAGTTTCTAACACATGTAACAGGGTCCTTCTGAATAAGGTCTGAATTTTGTTGCCATGACATTGTCAATTTTATCATCATTATAGTTTTTGTTGTCTACAAGTCTATTCAATGTATTCAACAGAAATATCCACCTTGATTCTGCAGCTGATAATGAACAAAACCATGTAGGATAGCCCAGCTGACGAATCATACCAAACAAGTCTTTCTTGCATTTTTGCAAAGTATGTTAGTGATGGTCTTAAAATCCTTAAGACTCTCAATCCTTTATCAAGTTGAATTAGTTTATTTACATTACCATCTCATTTTAGGTTATCAGTGGTATTTATATTCAGGGTTGCACTTAAAAAAATCACACTTGCCATCATTAATACAGCAATACATCTTTGTTTTTATCCTTATGACTTCTTGTTTTTACAATGTAAATATGATGAGTCACACAACAGTAAGCAAAACAGGTAAGCCTATTTTTCCAACATGTCTACTTCAACACAATCTAGTTCACTTCAAGGTAAATTCGGAAATCAATAGACAGAAAACTTTTCATTGTAACGGCTTGTGGTGTATTGTATATAATATAACGCTTAATACATTTTCTACATGACTTACTCTTTTCGAACCCTTTAATGACTTTCTTACATTGTAATCTTTATGGTTCTCCGTCACGGCATGCGCCTCCATATTTAATGGTAAGGGTTGACAAACTTCTTGACCGTCCCAATACTTCTCCAACTCCATTCCTGTTAGTACTAACACTTAAATCAGTAGAAAAGTCCTCCATGCGATGTTTCGTATCCAGGTTGGCCACAGAAGTTCTTCGGTTTCACATCATGGATTCGTCAATTTATTCTGTTTTCAGTAGTAGTTTCGTTCAATAGCGAGTACTCATTTCGCTCATATAAGTTCTCATTCAAGTGCTAATTTCGCTCTATGAGTTCTCATCAAAGCTTACTACATTAGCAAGAGATTTTCTCATCTTCAGATCACTTTCGAGCCAACTGAAATTCATATACTGCTTGTAATCTTGGGGGCGGTCGATGTCGGAAAAGCGAATAGTTATCATCTGTTCACGTTTAGCGCCTGGCCGAGTAAAAGGCTCATGAAATTCAGTCTCCAAGTTGGTCATTGTCCTAACTGGAAACATTTAAACTCCTTTTGATTTTAGTAAGACCGCTAATGAGGCCCTGTTAGTGAGGTTCTTTATGTCGCGCGTCTGAGTTTCAAACCTTTTCACGTCGCAATTTCGGAAGGTCGAAGGTTGCTGTCGTAATTTCCCGTGAGCGGCTCGTCGTTCGTCGCCATTTCAGGTCCTTTATGTCGCCGTTTTAAGGCCATGTCGCTTGTCGAAATTTACCCCTAACAGGGCCTCGCTAATCGTCCTCTTAAGCTACAAAATCATTACAAACTCTGGCAACGGCACGATACACTTTCAGCGTGAACTTTCATCAACAGACTTCGGTGACTTCGGTCACGACAATTGTCGTCTTCATATCGGTGGCCCCGAGTTCTATCCGACTAATTACGAAGTGTGTCTACACTGGAGTGAGTGAGTGAGTGAGTAAGTGAGTGACAATTTGCATATCGGAGTCCCCACAAAAACTCGCAAATACGCATCGCGTATCCACGAGTTAAAAAGGAGCTTTTCTCCTGTGGTATATTTATTGACCCAAAGAAAGCATTTGACACAGTCGACCACTCAATCTTATCGCAGAAACTTGAACTGTACGGAATCCGAGGATTCCTTAATAACTGGTTTTCCTATTATCTAAATGATCGATATGAAACTACTCAGGTTGGCCTCCATGTTCCTAAGAAAGAGCGCTGTCTGTGTGGTGTTCCACAGGGATCGGTTTTGGGGCCATAGTTGTTTTTGTTGTACATAAATGATATCTGTAACTCTTCTAAAAAATTAAGTTTTTATTTATTTGCTGATGACACTTATCTTCTTTACGCTGATAAAAAGTTGAGATCACTTGAAACTGTAGTTAATGAGGAGTTACGAAATATTGGAAACTGGCTCATGGCAAACAAGTTACTGATCTCTTGGAATGTGTAAACGATGACATCCGGGAGCCAATCCGACGTCAGCTAGTCGTGACGAAGACACTTCCACGGGTGGAGGTTTACAACAAGAACAGTAGAGCCCCCGGAAACGTATTCTAATATGTCCAAAGACAGATCGTTTTTCAGTTCCTAATTATACAACTACCTCTAAATCCAATATTGGCAACTGTCCAATTTTTTTTAAATTGGACACCTATCCAATTTAAGAAAAATTGGACAGTTGCCAATATTGGATTTAGAAGTAACTATATAATAAACAAATAACAGGACTCCGTGCTTGTCCAATTAAGAAAATGTTGGATTCGAAAATTCCTTGGAACACCAAATTGGACTCGGCATGCGGCCTTGTCCAATTTTGGTGTTCCTCTGAATTTTCTCATCCAATATTTTCTTCATTGGACAGCATGGAGTCCTATTATATATACATATAAGCCAGTAAATCTCCTGGGCAATCTTAAGAAGGCAACTCAAATGCTTGAAGAAGTCGTTTCGCCCCTTTTGTGTCATCTGGCTGCAACTTGTATTGCAGTGGTCGTCGACGCCGTGAAGAAATGGGCGCTTTTTGTTTCTTAGAAGTTCAGTTAAGACAAGTCTTTGGTTGTCGGATACCACAAGGACAATAATCACACACACACTGTCACACAAACGAGAGCGAAAAACTTCACCAAAATGATATGTCTGTGTTTAACTTATTGTTGTATAACTCATTAGATTATACAGCCATGACATATGCAAAATATGCAGACATAACACAAATATGCAGTAAGAATACCTACTGTTCTTTTGACAAACAACTCCGAGCTACGTTTTCATTTACTGCTCTAAAATACGTTTTAAAAATAATGGAGTGTTAATAAACGTTTGAAATTGCCTTTTTAAAAGCAGCCAGTGAAACAGTTGATGCTGCTCCCCTTGGTAGTTGAACCATTCTGTAATTGTCCATGGGTAGAAAGAATAATTGTAATAATCCCTCGTGGCTCTCTCTTGAAACAAAGGAAAATACAATTAAAACCAGGGATAAAATTCAACCATATACAGACTATTAACAGGCGAGCGAGTTACTGCTTGCACGTATCCACGGTGATCCTTTCGGTTCTCGATCAGGAATTTGTAAACAAACGTACGCATCCCTGAACCCTTCACGAAGCGGTTGTTAAAGTGAATAACAGCAACTGACAAGTATTATAATGGAAATTAGAAAGCACTTTACGATTCTTGAAAAACTTCTTGTAATGGTGGAGCTTTTTGTCTTCCATGCTTGGCAATAAACCAACGGGATCAGTTTCATGACGTCACATAACGTATCTCTCGCAGTTAACAAAGCCCAGACTTACGTCCACGTCAATTGTACATGCAAATTCGCAAAGTTCCAACGCGTCTTATTTTCCGTTTTGGTGACTCTACTTGTTGAGTCTTAACTCCACACTCCCACAGGTAAACTGCTAAAGTTGTTAGCATTGTTATGAAAGGTATTCAGTTGAAACTGAGTGTGTGGATTTTGATGCGAGACCACAGCCTTAATGGGTTAAAGTTACTGCCAACCAAACGCAAGCGCAAGCTAAACCTGATACTAATTCCATTTCATCATGTTCTTATAGTACTGCATTACCTTACTAAATGTAGATGGTTGCATTTCAACACAGTTCTGACTAGAAACGATGTGTGACGTTCGTTAACTAATGCTTCATCAATGGTATAGTTTTTAGAATTGGTTAAGATTAATCTCTTTCCATTACTGCGTGCTTATGTAATCTCTATAGCTTAGTGAATCTATTGTAGAAAACAACGAATTGGTAATTTTATGGGCTTTCATTTTCGACGGGTGGGATACACAGAATCTATGTACACGTACTACGTACTGGAAAGTGTAAACAATCACTTTCAATGGTTCTTGGAGACCTAACTCGGACCAGCTCACGGTCGTGACGAACCTCATGATTTACATCAAGAACGGCAGAACCTCTGGAAAATTATTACATTCTAACTAAGCACGAAAGGTATGTGAATTCCCTGCTTCTGGCAAGGCAGTAAATCTCCTAGACCATGTGTGTGAAGAAGGCAAATCCGCAAATGATTGCGAAAGTGGTTTCACCCCTTCTGTATAGAACTAGATGCTCTTTGAGCATTAGCCGGCGAAGCAGTGCGCACTTTTGGTTTGTACGAAATGTAGTTAAGATGAGTATTTGGTTGTTTGATATCACGAGAGCAACAAACACAGTAACATTGTCATAGACGAGATCAAAAAAATCAAAGATACCCATTGGTGGGCTCGTGGATAAAATGTTAACTTAAAAATTAGTACTAGTTGTGTCGTCACGCTACCCTTGACTTTTCAGTCACGCGAGATACAACAGAGAACTGTATTTACAATTAATTGATAGCATTTTCCTCGCTCAAGAAATAGTTATTAATCCGCATACTATTGGACTGTATTACTGGTTTTAACTTTCTCTTACAACAACCATTATTGTACACTTCATTGGCTCCTGAGTTCTCCAAGCGTGCACAGCCGATAGTCTTATCCGTTTTTACCAATAATAAACTTGTTAAGCCGGAGAATCGACAAGTCGCGGTTGTACTCAGTACGCTATCAAAGCCAAGGAGTATCAGCCGAGGTAGCAGAACAGTAAAAATGGTGAATTTCACGGCTCGCTTGGATAGTGATAAGTGATGAATAGCGGGAAAGACCATCACCAAGGACTGACGCAACCGCCAAACGACGAAGGCGACGAAGAAATGTCGGCATCACTAACTATGATTACACAATGCTTCATGCTATGATAAAAAAACCGGAAATGATATCGGGTAACCGAGTTAAGCAGTTATATTATCTTTGAAAGAATTTATCAGAAGTGCTAGTTCAAGCGAAATTATTCAGGAGCGAACACGACTAGAAGGGATCTCGTGTTCACAGAAAACATTCCTGGATAACGCGTTGAAAGATGCTATTGAGAGAATATATGCGTCGTTATTAGAAATCAGATCTACACACACGCATAGCAGTCACTCTAGATCTGTGAACTCCGTGACATCTGCGCGATTAAAGGCCAAAGCAAAGGCCGCCGCGGCGCTTAAAAATTGCCGAACTACAAAAGAAAAGAATCGAGATGGAGTCACGCTCAGCCTTCATAATGGAAGAGGAAGAACTCGTGCTAGATGGACGAAAGAGGGACGAAAAGGTGAGGCTAGAAGCGCTCCGCTTGGACGAAGAAGCAGCTCTTGCGTTAGCGTCCGGTCAAGATATTGATGAAGCACTCCCTATGGAACCATTTCCACCGTTCGATCTGCCAACAACTAAACCGGATCAGCGCGTACAAGAATATTAAGATAAGCATAGAGGGAAATGCATCGCAAGCAACGACAACGTCAAATCCGAAAACATTAAGCACGATCACTGCTTTGGTTGGGGGTTTGGGGTCAAAATAGAATTAGATCCTGAATTAGAATTACCAGCCTTCACACCGGCACAGTCTTCAACGCAAACAATGAGTCCATACCTTGAGTTTCTGGCCCGCACGGAACTGGTGTCCAATAATATCGAAAAATTCGACAATCGTTCCGAGAATTTTCACACTTGGAAGGGCACCTTCGAGAGCATGACCAGGGGAATAAATCTGAGAGCCAGCGAATAGCGTTCGTTAATAATTGGGTACACAGCAGACGAATGTAAACGAGTCGTCCAGAGGCTCCGGAACGCCCACATCAAAAACCCAGGGGAGGGGTTAAAGGAAGTTTGGAACCAGCTTAGCGAGAGATTTGGCTCTAACGCTGTAGTCATGCAAGTCCACCTCGACAAGTTAAAAGCGTTTCCAAAGGTAGGAAGGCGGGATAATAAGCGACTTCAGGAGTTTGAAGATTTATTGTTAGAATCGTAATGTGCGAAAAATGATTGGGGGGGGGGGGAGGGGGGGGGGGTTAAGAGGCCTAGAAATTCTCGATGAGTCAGCGTATCTTAGACCCATCGTGACTTAACTACCAGACGATCTTCAGGGCAGATGGCAGAGATGCGTATAAGAATACAAAACCCAGTGTTAGGTGGACTACTCCCCCTTCGAAGAATTCTCGCAGTTTGTCTTGAAAGGAATGATCCTAACCTGACGATGGAAAGCGCTGACAGATTTGCGAACTCCCATCATGATGTTAGTGTCGTAAAGTCCCCGAGATCACGCAACCCACGGCAAAGCGAAACCGCAAACAAAACCAACGCAACGGGGTCCGAAAGAAACGTCCGTCCATGAAAAACCCCACCCCCTGTAGAGTCTGTCGAACTCTTGGAGCAAAACCGTACAATGAGCGAATAAACTTGCTGGCCCGACATCGCATTTGTTATCGCTGCGTCGCCTCGTCCACCCATCGTGCAAGAGATTGCACCTTCGTCCCCAGCTGTGGTTTAAGTCAAAGTGAAAAGCACGTTACCGCTCTCCACCGTGAAAATGCAAAGCAGGAAACGCCAGCGTCCAAAGGGACTAGCCAACAGCATGGCGAGGAGCTCTCGAAGGAAACATCTCAGAACCACGTGCCCAAGGCCGGAGCCGTAACCAACCGATGTACCAAAGTATGCGGTCACACTTTGAAAGGGGGGTAAGAAATGTTGCGCGAAAATCTGCTCGTCCGAAAGGAAAATAAAGGCTTATGCGATGATAGATGACAAAAAAATAGGTGCTCCATGAGCACATGAATCTACGGCCATAAGTAGTTTCACCTCAAGAAATGTTTAGGAGATTCAGTGAGGCAAGTGATTGGCATGACTGGACTATGTTTTGAGTGAAAGTACTTCACTGTAGGACTGTAGCTTCGTTAATGGTACTGGTAACTTGATGAAGTACGAGTCGGGCATGAAATAATGAACTTTTATTGAACAAGTGTAAGTTAAAGTGAACAGACAGTTTTTCTCAGAGAACACTAACTTGTTGGAAACACAATAAGAAGAAGCCTCAATATCGTCATCATTTACATCATTAGCAGCTGTTTCTAATGAAAGGTTATCAGTGTCTACCTCATTTGATTGTCTCACATAGCTTCCACTTGAGTCATACCATGCGGCCCAGTCTGCTAGTGTTAGATTTTCCAGACTAGCTGGACGTTTTGCATATCTTTTTATCAAGCCAGAGGCAAAAATATCCTCAGAGTCATCATCAAGCTCGTTAATATAACTTACTGGCTTTAATACCTCTACACGCTCATCCTTGGGAGAGGTATTTATAAAAACAATCTGGCGAGATGCCTTTCGCATGGGAAGCTGTAATATGATATAAACTGCCTCTTGGGCACTAATTTCAACATTATTTAAAAACGTACTGCCAATATCCCTTACTTGCTGCTTAATTGTTGAATTTTGTTTTCTTGCCTCGACACAAGCTTGACGTAGAAGATCACTCATCCCACTGTGTTTGAAATATAATTCGCCATATAGACAGCACAACCAGATACATCTAACAAAAACTGTATATCCATATTTGCTCTCCATGCCTTCATGCAAGCAGGATTGTAGTTATTAATCCTCAACTCATTTGGACTTCGTTTCAAGAAAACAGTTGGGGTATTTAATGATGACTGTATGGCGGGAATATAAATGTCTTCAGTGATATTCAAATTTGACAACAACTTGTTAAAAGTGATATCTAGCCCTTCCTTCATATCATTTAAATACTGTTTTATATTTTTCCATGTATCGACATACAACCCTCTTTGACTTTGGGCAATGTCTTTATCTAGAGGATAGAGAATTGTTGTCTCCTTCATTGGAGGTTGTGGGTAATTGAATCTACAAGCATTTCTCCATTTCTTGTGACATGTATGAGAATGTCTATGGATTTGCCTGTTAACCAATTTTAAAAGATCAGCATCACTTTCTGGCTTTTTGCAAGTGATTATTTTTTCAATAAATAATGTTACCTCTTCATCACTATCTTCTATGAAAGTGGGCGAATTTTCTAACCATATCAACATGTGAATGTGAGGGGAACCTCTTTGTTGGTATTCAACTCTGTAAAACCAGTCTGAAATTTTTCCTAATGGTTCAGCACCTCTTAATAGAAATTGTCCAAGAAATTGACTTATCTGGTAGTCAAAATGTCTAGCACATGTTACTGGATCAGTTTGAATTAGTCTACACTTTTCATCCCAGTTTAGGTTCTCTATTTCACCATCAGAGTATTCCTTTTGATCAACAAGTTGCCCAAGTATTCTTAGAAGATGCATCCATTGTGTTTCTACAGATGAGACACTACAAAACAATGAAGCTGGACCTAATTGCCTGATCATTGCACACAGATCTTTTTTGGCTTTCTCAAAATAGGGAGGTGATCCTCTCAAAGCTCTTAAGAATTTAAAACCTTCATCGTGGTGTATCAATCTTTCTAGTGCTCCTTCTTGCTTCAAATTTCCTGCCCGCAAAGAATCATTCTTTCTATTCTTGCATTTTCAAAGAGCAACATTTGACTTTCCCAAAAGAATTTTCATTTGTAACTTTTTGGCTTTAAAAAAAATATTTTCAACATTCATGGCAGCTCTCCTATCAGATCTTCTCAGCTCTGAACAATACTACCATGGATTTTGAGCTGTTTTCCCCTTGGTGCTTGCATAAGTTTTTGAAAAGCAATTCTTGGAGCTAATAATCTGCATTCTAGTTCATTGAGATCAAAGAAAGATGGTTTTTGTGGAAATACCATGCCATTGACAACAGCACGTGCTGGAATTTTGTCTTTACTCAAGAACTTTTTGCATGACTTACAAAGCCATTCTATACCATCAACACTTACTTTACCACCAAGATGTTTAAACAAATTTCAGGTTTAACCTTTTTAAATGTATCAGCATGAACTACACTATGCTTATACCACAATTGATCACAACAACTACATATGTAGAGTGGACCCTTTGAGACTGCTTCATGGAACTTTGCTATATGGAATTCCATGTCACAAATTTGCAATTTTTTAACTGCTCTGTAATTTTTCTTGCAGTTATTATATAGCTCGTTTGTTGCACCTGACACCTTCTCTGCTCTATATTGTTTCATGTACTCTTTCATATATTCATGTTTCTTTTTATCTGCACTTTTATTGTTTTGTTGATCACCTTTGTCTAACTTTCTTTTCAACCTATACTCTTTCATATATGCATTATGGTTTTTCCCATCACTTTCAGAATAATGTGCAGCACAGTTAAACATGGTGCTTACATGAGAACTCTCATGCACCATTTGATTTTCAATTGTTTGTTGACCAGCTGGTAAAGTAGAAACATAATGCAGCTCACCTATATGTCCAACATATATGGATCTTTCATGTGACAAAGAACTTGCTCCACGAATTACAGTGATTTCAGCAAAATTTTTACTAGATTCTATTATACGAATATTTAAATTCATTGAGTCAGCTACTGCCTGTATAATGATGTTATCAGCTCAAGGTTGAGTCATGGACATACTGCTTAAATATTACAGCCATGAACTACCAACATAGCTTTCAATAAACCTCTCAGGATTTGCTCTTAAGTACTCAACACCTGCAGTTCTAATTTCTAAATGATGACTGCAGTTCCCATACAACTGATGTGAAACAGATCTAAAAAACAACCACCACTTCCACCAACATCAAGAGGTATTAATCCATGTCTTATTAACCGTGTGTTAAGTAGAATAGGAATCTCTGCAGGACCCTGGGTTTAATTCAATGTCTCCCGATAACAAAAGCTCCTTTTCTGACAAGAGGTAGTTGTTATTATCAAACATTTTGAAAATTCTGGATAACATCTATAATTCCTCTCAGAAGTCAAACACTTTCGTTGTTCGAATTGCCTTAAAAAATATCGAGTAAAAAATGACTCTTGTTTATGAGCAAGCTCAACAATCCACAGTTTACCACTGGTAGCCACACTAAATAAAACAGATGAAACGGGAACACTTTTCTTCAAGATATGTTTAATTCTGACTCTTGGTTTTCTGCGTTTAACTAACTTTGAAACTTTACATGGTAATCTAGATGGTTCTCTGTCTCTTTTCCTGCATGCAGTAACTACACGCTTACATCTACCTTGCCTTATTTAGGTGTAAACACCGGAAAGATTGTCTTCCACTCCGACCATTTGCAGAAAAAGTACTATAAGTTACGTATTGCCCAGGCATAGCTTCTGTGGATGTGTTTTCCATGGTCATGATTTCGTTAAATAAAGTTTTTTGTTTCCACTCTACTAGGAGAGTCAATACTCTGTAAGAGGAGCGCTCATGTAATCGCGGTGGAATCGACTGCGTTGTGCGCTGACAACATACCGTATTCTGCATACATGTACATGTAATTCTTCGCATGGGATGCGTGCTCCCTCGAAAGGGTTGAATAATCCCTTGAAAGGGCTGAATAATCCCTGGAAAGGGCTGAACAATCCCTGGAAAGGGCTGAACAATCCCTCGAAAGGGTTGAATAATCCCTCGATAGAGATTCGAGATTACTTGAGAGGAATGAAGTCCCACGAACAGTAAAGTCGTGATTTCTGCGCCATTTGAAGTCGGCAGAGGATGTAGCTGCCCTGATTGTAGATGCTGTTGTACATTCCTTAACAATATTTCAAAAAGCAAAGATGGATATTTGCTAAACATACTCGACATCGCTCTACGCAGCAAAGACTGCCCGCCATGGTCACTTGCTAATCTACTCGTCGATTTTATGGCGATTCCTCGTACAGATACACAAGAACTGAAATAAACTTTCTTAAAACACATCCACTTAAAGCTATCCCTAGCTGTAAAAGGCAAATTGAACAAACTCAGCTTACAACAAGGCGAACTCTACTCATCAAAACACCGCAATCCTCCTTCAGTTCCTTCCGAGATACTCCTTGAATGTTTTGCAACCAACTCCCTCTTCCGAACATTGACAGGTTTGACTAACGAGTACTAACGAAACTCTACCGTCAAATCAATCACAGTTTTGTTCCTCTCAATCGCACATTCGGTCATTAATCGGGAAGCGATCTTCGCATTTCCGAAATTTGATTAAGTACGAATATTCTTTTGTTACGCGTTTTTGGTTAACGGACACGCTCGATGACATAGAATCTACGACCCTCCGGCCGTAGATTCAAAAAGCCACTCACTTGCAAGAGCCGAGTTGTTCGAAAAGCTTAAAGCCCAGCAACCACATACACCTTGAATACCTGCTCCGGAGTTAAGCAAACCAAGGATACACGGGCGCAGGGACTGGTCGTAGAATCACTGGACCAAAGCGTAACGTATCGGCTCCAACCACTAATAGAATGTGACGAGATCCCAAACAATCGAGAAACCCCAGAAGCCGCCCGAGCACAACTGCGTCTGATACCAATCGCAGATGGAATTCCAGCACTCGACGAGCATGCAGAGATTCTTCTGCTCCTAGGACGGGACGTACCTTCTCTCCACAAAGTCCACGAGTCACGCAACGGACCGAGAGACGCACCTTGGGGTCAGAGGTTAGACCTTGGCTGGGTGGTACTGGGGAACAACTGCCTCGACCGCGCCCATAAACCAAACCAGATCCCCTCCCACAAGATCCACGTGATGTACAGTGGTCGACCTTCGGTTTTATCACCTCGCCCAAACCGATTCCTCATCAAGGACGGCCAAGCCCCAACCATTTGGAAAGATCAAGTGGGGGACAACCTCTTCTCCAGCCTTCCATTTGACGAGAGAGTTCTTAGAAACAATCAAGCATAGCACGACGAAGGACGAGACCGGGAGTTGGGAAGCACCTTTACCCTTTCTACAAGAAGTCATCAAACTCCTCAGCAGCCGAGAGAACGCCCTAAAACGCCTGAAGTTCAAACGCCGAAAGTTTAGAAAACAAGCCAGCAATGGAAGACCAGTACTTTGGTTTCATGCAAAAGCTCTTCTACAACGGTCACGCCGAGCCCCCCCCCCCCCCCCCCCCAGTTGAAAACAGAGTCTACTAAGCCATGTTGGTACTTGCCACACTTCGGGGCTTACCGCCCCAAAAAGCCGGACAAAATTCGGGTGGTCTTTGACTCAGTGGCCGAAAGTGGAAGGACATCGCCAAAAAAAAACTGCTTCTCTCGGGGCCTGACCCAACTAACAGCCTTTTAGGAGTGCTCTTACGCTTTGGTCAGGACCCACTTGCCATTGTCGTCGACATCGAGCAGATGTTCCACTCATTCATGGTAAAGGAAGAGCACAGGGACTTTCTACGGTTCCTGTGGTACAAAGGCAACGAGCCAGACGACGAAATCACGGGGTACAGAATGACCGTCCATATATTCGGAATTACGTCATCGCCTGCAGGAGCGAACTACGCAAGACTGCTGAAGTCTGAGAAACCATTGTCACGCCGAGGAGTCTTGCCAGTGACAAATAGCCTCTACGACCCCCTAGGTTTTGCAGCGCCAGTTATCATTAGGGACGGACCATTAGAAAAGTCATGGGGGGGGGGGGGTGGGGAAAAAAAACAAAAAAAAAATTCATGCAAGGGAAAATGCCAAGAAAAAAATTCATGCAAAGAAGAAGGTAAAAAAAAATTTCATGCAGAAGGTCCAATTGTGACTTTTTCACACGTAGTAAAAAAAATTCGTGCAGAGGGGTTCACCTGAAAAAAAAAATTCCTGCACAAGCAGTGAGCGAAAAAAAAAATCCGTGCAAACTGAAAATTCCCCACCACCCCCTCCCCCCCATCACTTTTCTAATGGTCCGTCCCTTAAAGGGAAGCAACTCCTTCGATTCGTGACTGCACAATTCACCGCTGTGCAACCAGAGGCGTGGGACGCGCCCCTGCTTGAAGAACATAGATCTTCATGGGAAGATTGGTGCGACTCCCTTAAGTTGCTAGAAGATCTGAAAGTTCCCCGCTCGTACACAACTCAGCCACTCCAAGCCGTAACACAGACAGAACTCCACACGTTCTGTGACGCTTTCAAAATGGCCATGGGAACCGTTTCCTATCTAAGTACCGTCGAAAGTAACGGCGAAGTACAAGTGGCATTAATTCGTGCTCGGGAAAGCCAAGCTCACGCCAGCACACGCAACCAAAATTCCCCGCCTGGAACTCTGCGCAGCTGTTTATGGAAGAGGAGATATCCGAACTCATCATTGAGGAGCTAGAAAGAAGGCCTGATTCAGTCGGCTTGGTTTTGGTTTTCGGCTATTCTGGTTTATGTTAAATTATTTTATAGATCCTTTGCTTATTAAGTGCTTTTGTAATAATTAAATTAACATGCGACCCACCTAGAATACCTCTCGCTACCTGTGGGTGCGTGGAAACTGTAAAATGACATTTACATGGAAATAGATGTATGTATGTATGTGTGTTCCCCTCTCCACAAATAAACCAATATTTGATTTGATTTAATTTAATATAATATGATTTAATTTGATTTCATTTGTGCTTTACAGTATCCCCAATTAGTACGTCAGTGTTAGATACAGTTGACACTCAAACAAAGTTCATTCTTATTATTACCATTATTATCGTATAAAGCCAAAGTATCAGCTCCAGAAATTTTCCGAGGCATCAACAAACTTGAATCCATTGGCGGTACACCTCTGACCAGACTTGGCTCATTCTTTAGCGTAGTTGATTTGGTTTTGGTTGAATTCAAAGCCTCTATTTTGCTTCCGTTAATTCATACTTCGATTTGAGCACCTCGTTATTTGGAAGATCCATGCATGAACAAAAAGTTGGAGGTTGTCCCTTGGTCTGGCTTTGTCAGTATTCTCGGCAAAACGAAATAGTTCTTTTTCGCCAGACTTTGTAGCACACGAGACCTGGCCATTCTAATGAAAGGAAGACGTGGGAAAATAATGTGATTGCCATCGTGGCAGACCTCTTTCTCCGGCTTTCATTCCTTCTTGGGACTTCTCAAAGATGTAAGCTCCAAGACCGCCCTCCCTCCACATACGATCAGACCAATGGCTTGACATCTTATACATATGAATGTGAATATATGAAATTTCATATATGTGAATTGCGGAAGAAAGATATCAATAAGTGAAATATCGTTGCAGTGATGTAAGCAACTCGAGTAGTTTGCAAAGATAAGACCGGAAAAAGTTCAGGTTAGAAATTTGAGACGGGAGTTTGATGTGATGCTATGGTTTGCTTAGTTGATTTACAGGTCCCCAGCGTAGGTGCTTCTTTACAAAGGATTACCATATCAAGACATGGCTACAAAGGACATTAATACAGGTAGAGATGTGTACCGATTTAACAGTACCAAGCATAGCCGTTTAGCAACCTCATTTCCCTATTATATTGTGACAGCCTGAGATTTCAGCGAATTTAATGATAATTAAAGGTCAACATATACGTTTTCGCTGTTGCTGCCGTCGTCTTGCAGGCTTTTTATCAGTTGAAGTATTAAACGTTATTGGGTTGCAGGTGGCTTCTCAGCCCTGACCGATTATTCTGCCCAGCCTGATAACCCTGCTCAGACTGAGTACCCAGCCCTGCCTGGCTATTCCACCCAACCTGGTTACGCCGCCCAGCCAGGTTACCCTGCTCAGCCTGGTTACCCTGCTCAGCCTGGTTACCCAGCCCAGCCACACACTGCTCAGCCTGCGATGTATGGTCAACCGGCTCCAGTGGTAAACCAGTCAACAACAGTAGTTAGCACGTGCCCACCAGTAAGTTAAAGACGTCAAGCACTGTGGGTCTCAAACAATGCTTGTTTAACAGTCTTGTTTAAAAAGAATCGAGGAAGCCATAGTTACTTTATTCAAAGAACATCTTATGGAGGATGTAATATGAACTTTATCAATCAAGATAAAAACTAAGCTTAAGCAATTCTTAAGCAGATCAATATACTCAAGGGCCTCTCTTTCATTACTAATGGGTTGTAAATATTTTTTTGGCAACACTTTACCCAGTCTTCGAACCCATCAATCGACTAACTTGAAATGTGCACACTTTAAGCCGCAAAGTTAGTGTTCGTAAACCAATTTTGTAATACGAAAATTACAAGCTATACATTTGTACGCAACGCTTTTACTTTTAAAGCAATTGAAGTGTCATAAATATTCTATAAATCTTGTATTATCTGTGATTTAAAGAATTTGCACGAAGCAATATATATGAACAATGTTGAGGTCAAGATGGCTTCATATTCGCCAAGATCGTTTTGGCGTTATCATTTACTGCGACGTAGTAACCAATATCCAGCCATCTTGATTTGACAAGACTCGCAAGAAATAATTTATTATATGGCTATTGTTTTAATGCGTTTTCTGTGACAAAGCGAAGCATCCCGAGCGAGCAAGAGAAGCCCATCTTGCCCACTTACGTAGCCAATCAGGACACAGAATTCACCTTATCTTGCACGTTCGCGGAGCCAACCATGTATTAAGGTATCTGCTTTTTCTGTCTTGCAGGCGACCACATTTTTGGTTTATCCAGTCCGCCCTAACAACTACATTGGTTTGTCGGTCGTCAGCTGCTTGTGTTGTTTTTGGCCTACTGGACTTGCAGCCTTTATCTTCTCCACAATGGTATTATCTAAATCCCTCTCCCCACTCGGATGGGGTAGTCTTATAAAAAACGGAGTACTCGTCGTACCTTCTGGGGGTCAAAATTTGTAGATTGGTTCCTCTCGGGGTGCAAAATCCAAAATGACCACTGATGGCATTATCGCGGTACCTTTTGAAGTAGAAGGTATTTAATGCAGTCGTCTCTACTGCTAAAATAAGAGCTGATGTCTGTAAATATCGAGAATCCGAAGTCAGTCGCAATAATTTCGATTTCCCAATATTTTGCCCAGATAACCCCTATGGTGAGTTATTTTCGAAAATACTATTCAAAAATCCTGGGGCGCATTAGTTTTTTCGAAGTCCGGGAAAGTTTGAAAAACGCCATTTTCGCTTGACGCCGCCGTCGACAGAATGGAAATTTGCTGCATTTTCTTTTCGCTCGTACGGAACAACGCGCTTACATCTAACACTATAATTTGGGCAGATTATTGTACATGTCTTGTTCTTTCAAAGACACAAAATAATAATGCGACAGTTCTTGCCATTTCGAATTTCTTAGCTGTTCCAACTACCCCAATTATACCGCCTGAGCGGTAGAGGGAAATTTAGCAGTAATAAAACCCACCTCGTACATGAATGATGAACTTGAAATCATTATTCTCTTGAAATTAAACCTTAGTTTTAAGTTGCCTGAAAATTTCACAGGTGGCCCGACAAAACCGCCCTGTCAAGAGCTAGAAACGCTAAGCAAATTTTGGCGTTCGACCTTTCGTGACCTAACCACATAATCCGCGTGACTGATAATACATTTTTCGTCAAGCATTAAAAATTCGCCAATGACATCCTTTCCAACACCAATAATAGCTTAAATCTGGTACAGAAGCCTTCTGAAAATGGATGGACGAAAAAATAAGAAATTAGATGTATCTATACCTTGATATATTGAGTACGTACCTCATACAATTTTCAAATATGATCATGTTCATACTTAAAACGCTTATTACGCCTAATTATAAGGCGGGCAAGAGTCTAGGTTTGTGTTGCCTATCTATCTATGTACGTCGCAAATGTGCAGCCGAGCAGGGTATGGGTAGAGTCATCAACATGAGTTGAATCTCAGTTGAAGCAGCGTTCAGAGTTCGATTCGAAATGATATTTTCCGACTTCCTTTCCTTGAGATACTCTCAAAATGCATACAGAGGCACACGCCGTTCACGTTGGACCCACACTTTAAGATGCCGAGCGTCAGTTTCGAACCGGGTCGTTCCGTGAACTCAAAAGACAAATCAACTCAAATGTAACTTGAACGTTCGTAACTAACAGGGACCTACTTGAGAACAACTGTGAAGATTGCAAATAGAAGACATTCTGCTGAACAACATAGGCTCCTGTAGTGTATTAGAGGACTGGCGCTAGTTAAGTAGTGCGCATGTGCAAGAGTAGGAAGGCGGGTAACACGATGGCGGACATGTGAATACGGTTGTGTTTATGAGGATAAATCCAAACCATCCTGTTATTGTTAGCCTTGAGGCGATATTACACTGGCGACGAGGATCTCCGTAAAAGAGTACTCGACAATTCTGCGAAGGAATTAATCCGGGATCATGGCAGATGACATCAAAAACTACATTTCAAACTTTGATTGCTTCACCGAACCGGCAACGCTGGGAACTCGATGGAAAAGATGGCTTAATGCTTTTGAGTTGTACGCAGATGGAAAGGGACTTATAATCCAAGAAGACAGAGATGATAATAAACAACGACGAAGAGCAGTTCTACTACACTTCGCTGTCCCTGATGTCCAGGACATATTTTCCACCCTAACGGACACCGGAACAGCCAAAGATTACGACAAAGCAGTGACCGGGCTCAACAACTACTTTGTCCCTAAAGGTAACACTGCCTATGCACAGCATACGTTTCGACAACTCACACAAAAGCCTGGTGAAACCATACAACAGTTCGTTACAAGGTTGAGGAGTGCATCGAAAGATTGTGGGTATGGAACAAATACAGACAACCACATACGTGACGAGATTCGGACGAAATGTACGCCTAGCTATCTCAGAAGTAAATTACTGGAGGAAGGAGAAACACTCACCCTCGCTCGAACACTAGAAATCGCGAACCAATGCGAGACCTGAAGCCCAGATGATCGGACTGAGCGAACAGGAGAGTGTAAACAGAGTCACTTTATATCGAAACTCCATTGGTAAGGCATATCTGGCTCAGCACAAAAGTGGTTCTTGAGCTAGTTATCAGACAGGCAACAGCGTGTTGTCCTTGAAGGCTCCTTCTCTAATTGGCTGCCGTGTCATCTGGGGTACCACAGGGTTCCATATTAGACCCACTGTTGTTCCTTGTGTATGCAAACGACATGCTGAGCTACATGCAGCATGGGTCGAGCCTTGCCCTGTTTGCCGATGAGAGCAAACTTTACAGACCTATGGACTGTAGGCTCCTTGTAGGCTGACTTAGACGGTCTGCTAACTTGGAGCAGTGATCACGGGATGAAGTTCAACACGAATGAGTACAAGGTTCTGCATATGACCAAACGGAGATCTCGTCGCAGCACGCCCAACGATTACCAGGTTTCTGGTAAAACCCTGTGTTCTGCCAATGTCACTTCGGACTTGGGCGTCGCAGTGTCTGAAGAATTGTCATGAAACAGACATATTGAAGAACTGTGTGCCAAAGGCAACCGTGTTCTGGGCTTGGCCAAAAGAGTGTGTGCAAGAGACATTACTGACATTCAGACCACAAAACTACTATACACTGCTTTAGTCAGACCCCTCTTAGAGTATGCGTCACCTGTTTGGTCTCCCTACACCGCAAAACACAAGGGTCTACTTGAAAACATACAACGCAGAGCTACTAAATTTATACTGAACTATCCGCCAAGAGACAGTGCGTATAGTGATAGACTAGCAATACTTGAGTTATTACCTCTGGAATATCGTACAGATATACAGGATCTGACTCTCCTATTCAAATACAAAATTGGGCTTCTTAATGCTAATTTTGGTAACTTCCTACAACCTGTAAATTCCTCTTACTTTACGCGTAACTTTGACCCAGCTAATTTCTGTCTAAACACTTCCCACCGTCAGGCATATTTTTCAAACTCATATTTTCCCAGAACTGTTAAAAATTGGAACAATCTCCCCAGTCATCTTAGCTCAATCAACTCAATTCATCAATTCAAGAAACTTATCAATGAATATTATGTAAATAAGTTTAGTATGTATCGGCCGCCATAGGTTTTCCTTTCTCAACATTCTTTTTTCTATGCATTATTTTTAGTAACGTATACTTTATATTTTTGTAACATATTGTAGGGGGTTGATGTCAATTGGGGCTTGTCCCGTTTCTTCCTCCTGTCATAGATGTTTTTTTCTTGTGAAATATATCTTATTTTTGTGAAGAAAATAATAAAACAAAACGAAACGAGAGACCGGTCATTCAAGAAAAAGGAGAAGAGAGAAAAACCACCTGGCAAGCCACCGGGAAGACAATGTTACCGCTGTGGAAATACAGGACATTATGGTGGAGATCCCAAGTGTCGAGCCCGTGGAAAAACGTGTAGGAAATGTGGAGGAAACTTCGAACGAGCTTGCAAGTCAAGGGACACTGGAGCTAATGGTGAAAGTGAAGTAAACCAAGTTCAGGGAAACTGTGAGTAAACTATGCATTTCATGTGAGTGGTGATAATGCATCGACCCCCAGTGTGCAAATTGGTGGGGTGAACTTCAACCTGGATATGCTTTTTGACTCTGGGGCCACTAGTAACATTATTGTTGACGAGACGTGGGAGCAGCTCAAGGCACAGGGGATAAAGTGAACCTCAAGTGCAGCCCCCAAAGGAAAAAAAATTGTATGCCTATGTCTCTGACAAATCCCTGCCAGTCAAGGGAAGTTTCACCTGTGATGTTAAAGCTGGTTGTGGGGTGACCTAGGCAAAATTTCTCGTCATTTAGGGAAAAGGAATACCACTACTGGGTACAGATACAGCCATAGCACTGGAATAGATGTAGCCACTTTTAGTGAGAAAGAAATCCAAACCCAGAAGTCTTAAGTGGGGAGGGGAGGCTGAAGTCCCGCCTAGTAATCCTTCACGTGGACCCCAATGTCAAGCCCATCGCTCAGCCCCCGAGCCGAATACCATTCAACATCCGCAATCAGGTGTCCACAAAGATCAAAGAACTGTTGGACAATGACATTATTGAACCCGTAGAAGAAGGCCCAACCCCTTGGGTAAACCAGGTCGCTGTTGTTCCAAAAGCTGGGGGAGACATACGCCTATGCATTGATATGAGGAGGGCAAACGAAGCCATAATCCGTACCCGGGATAACATCCCACTGTTTATGAACTGCTACAGAATATGACCGGTTCCAAAATCTTCAGCAAATTAGACCTCAAGTGGGGATATTATCAATTGGAACGGTCACCCGAATCGCGGGGAATCACGACCTTTGCGACTCATGAGGGACTATACCAGTACAAGAGGCTACTGTTGGGCGTAAGCTCTGCTAGTGAGATATATCAACATGAAATCTCAGCAGCATTGGCAGGCATTGAAGGTGCCGACAATATCAATAGTGCACGCCCCAGACCAAAGCACCCATGACAAGCGACTCCATGAAGTCTTACAACGTTTGCATGACAGTAACTTGACCCTGAATGCAGAGAAGTGTCTGTACAATATGGACAGACTCATATTCATGGGGATGCTGCTATCAGAAAAGGGTGTTGGCCCATCGGAAGAGCGCGTACAAGCTATTTTGGAAACAGGGGAGCCTGAGAATGTCACAGAGTTAAGAAGCTTCCTCGGAATAGCCAATTACCGTAGTCGATTTATCCCACACTTCGCAACCCTTACCGAGCCACTACGTAGATTGACCGAGAAGGATGTGCCATATGTCTTCGGCCCCGATCAGAAACGAATTATTCTTTGTCATGTCAAGACAGCACAACCAAGATTATCTATTGTTAACAAAATTACCAGACATGGTCACAGTATTAGAAACCATTTACCAGATCCAAAGTTACACAGGTCACAATTATACATGATATCTCATCTAATGTTGATCTCCTTTTCTGTGTGTATGCCCTTTGGTAATGCTTAATACAAATTTTAAGCAGGGAAAATTATCATCAATTTCTATGAATGTGATACAGTAGATATTTATTGCAATGGTAACAGCAGTTTTAGGATATTTGACTTACATGCTAGGGATCCCTATAGCCTCTCCCACCCTCGAGGTACTTGTGTACTGTTAGATGTTACTACCTTGAGTGACTTGATAAACTACATTCAGGCATTCAATTACAATGCAACAGATACATTTGAAACCTGAGTTGTGCATATTACTGAAATGTGTGTACAAAGTAATGCAGGTGAAAATTCCTTTAGTCCACACACACACAGCTGAACAAAATGGAATAACTTCCCAATCTGTTAATAATGACCAGCAAAAAGCAATTAGGGTGCTACTATAAATTTAAGTTCCAATACAAGCAATGGTATTTTACAACATTGTCAAGCTTTCTCATTTTATTGTATTTTTTTTCCTTATTGAACCCTGTAGCTATTGGAACTCAGATACATCGGATTCAATTTTAATCATAAAAAAGGTTTTTTTTGTTTTTTTGAGTTGCAAAAAAGAATATCTTACAATCAATGAATACCCCAAAAGTCTTCAAGTATATGATGCAGATATCAATATCACCTATAATTTACAAAAAAAAGGAAATCTGTATCCTACTTCTAAGACTACTGAATTTGAACTCCAAAAGATAATAATATAGATGATGATACTGGATTGATAGCATGGCTGTCAACTTACTGTTTTTTCTGCATTTTTTACCATAAAGCTAGAGCAACTGAGTTTATTTCATGGAATCAGTAATTGTCAATGGTGACTGATGTATTTGAAAAAGTTAACAATGTGCCCTGACTAATACAGAACATGCTACATATTTACAACAAAAACTGCTTTCTTTTTATCATTCTCAAATGGCTTGCAAACACTACAACAGTACAAGCTAAACAAAATATTATAAGAAAACACAAATCAATTACACACGAAAAAAGTTTTGCAGAAAAACACAAATTTAACTGTGCAAACCTGAAACATGCTCTTGAGAAACAACCTTCATCATATTTGCGGTCTAACAGTCAAACATTGTACAATTCCATAAATGCCACAAAAAAGACGTTTGCATAGCACGTAACCACTAGTGGGGCTGCCTGCTCTGTTTGTGCACGAGTAACCCTTAATTCCACTGTCTAGTTTTTATAGATTCCGTCGCTTTTGTAAAATCACTACTACATACCGGCTTTCTTTGACCAAAAACGTCGACACGTGCATCTTTAAAGCTGTTGGAAAGTCCGAGACGCGAATTTTTCGTGACAACAGTGGATTACTGCCATGCGTTTCTTCCCAAGTTTCCCCTCTATAGACGATGGAGCTAGTGTGTTCCGTGATTCTATTTACAAACAGAATTAATATTTTGAAAATGACAGTAGCTATGGTTAACTGATATTTTATACTTACTTTTAACTGTGTACTTTTTCATTTGTCTAAAAGTAATTTCCCTTCCTGTTGGAAACCATATAAACTATAAACACCAAGACAACAGAAACCGTGACAAGCGTTTGAGGTGACTAAATTCCCGAGCCCACCCCTCAACAGTCCAAAAAATAAAATTTAGTCTCGCGAAACGCTTGTCACGGTTGCTAAACTGTTGTATAAGTATCTTAGATCGTCACCGTTCTCAGCAGGAAGGGAAAATACATCGAAACAGGTGAAGGAAGTTGAAATTTAGTGCTCTCAGAATGCAATTTTCCTGCATTCCGAGAGCACTTTAAGCCATTCAGACACATTTTAATGTTAAAACAGCACCTCCTCTGAAAGGCATAATTGTCGCGTTCTAGCGCAGCGTTCAACCAACACAGCTAATAGTCTTTCCGTGCGGGTGAAAACTATGACAAATAAATAAGTACAAATAATGATGGCTAACAGAAAGAAAACACGTAGAAACGAAAATACAGCAAAAACAGCGGGCTGAAAGTAAAACTTACGTTTGAAATCCCTGTAAGGCGAACCAGAGAAAGGTATAAATGAAACGTAACGAAACTGTAAACAGCTAACTACATACGCGTCTGTTCGAGTGCGACCACGAGGTCTCGTCCGAAAAGTCCTGGGGATAAAATGAGACCCAGGGCCTCACTGATTAAACTCAACAAAAACGTCATTTCAGGAAAGTCACAATAATTCTGTAAAAAAAAATCATTTCTGAATAACATTAAGCTAAGCCATAGAGTTATACTGTTCTTGACTATATAAAGATTTTTTTGTCTAGAAATTGGCGTTTTTTGTCTTGGATGCTTTTGGGGGTGCAAACAACTCTCTAATGGGAATCAGCTCAGTCAACTCACAGTGGGAATGGAGGAAAAAATATATCAAGCTTTATTAGTGAATGTTAAGAAACATTATTATGAAAATGTATCAGCAAAACTGAAAAGTTGGAATCATACTTGCCTTTTTCAGCCTTATAGATCAGTGTATAAAATGATGTGGTCACACTGAGAGAATAAGTAAAAGCCATTTAAGCTTATTGAACACCCAGTGTCAGTGGAAAAATAACTTAAAACTATTGAAGAATGATTTTTTTGTCCAGATTTGCACCACAGACACCAGTTATATACCTGTACTGTTCTCCATAAGTTTAAGCATTACATCAATCCTGATGGAACATAACCCACAATTACTCTAGAACTGACTAGTGACTGCCCGGTACAAAACAAATCATTTCAAATATTTTCTATTCTCATTCTTCATTCTTTTCTTATTCGATATTCTTATTTATTTTTCTATTCTTATTCGATATTTACAGACATTAGCTCTTAAAACGGTCAAAGCGTCATGTTTTGTTTTGTTTTTGAAATAGTAAATAGTCTGTTGAACCGCGCCCAGCAAACAAGATTTTCCTGTTTTTCGGAAATTTCGAGCACCCCGTCACTTTTTAATGGGAGTTTCCACCAGGTCCCCCATCTGGATCCATGTTAACCTACAATCCTGGCCATACTGTTTGGTATCATAAGTCGGTAACAGGCGCGGATCTAGAATAAATGGTGACCGATTTCCTAACTGACGAGCGCCGAAGGTGTAAGTTTCTAGGAGGGTTCGGGGGCATGTTCTCCAGGAAATTTTTTGGATTTAACTCCCTTGAGTCCCGTTTTCTGGGTCTCTGAGTCATTCAGACAGGATATTGGCCAGTTCCATTCTCTTCAGATTTCAACGTGGAAAGTTTTTGTTTTTATTAAAAATATATTATTCATTATGGAAAATCTGACCGATTCCTGTAAAACGATGGAAACCGATGTGGTCCGCGCTTGGGTAATAATTTGCTAAAAGGAGTGTTATTTTCCCCTCCTTTTTTGGATCTTTTCCCTCCTCCGAGCTTGTTTGGATCTTGGTGTGTTTGCCGAACCATTTTAGAAACAAACATTGACTGGCGGGGCGGGGGGGGGAGGGGGGGTGGTGGTGGAATATAGAAAAGATGAGGAAAAAGCAAACAAACATACTGGAACATAACATTTTCGTGCGTTGCGGTCATCCAATTTTGTAATCTCTCGTATAATTATAGACCGCTAGATTTCCTTAATGATGGTAAAGTCGTTTGCCATCATTAAGGAAAACTGGCATTAACTGGTATTGACTTTTTTTTTTTATCGTAACAGGTGGATAGCTCGTACAATGCCGGAGATTTTGATGGCGCATTGAGAAACTCCAACATCGCCTTGTGGTTAAACTTAATCTCCATCATGTGTGGTATTGGGATGCTAATCTTCATTGTGATTTTGGCGTCGGCCTAAATATTTCATAATTTCTTTTTTTTCCTATAATAACAACCTCCCAGTAGCGGGCAGAGGACAGACCCTGGGAACGAGGTTGTTACAGTAAACGTTTACAGTAAAAACCAATGTGTTAACAGCATTTTGTTTACAGCATGTCGAAGCTAGAAAGTGATTTATCAGTTTTTACAAATTGTAGGCGATGACTTAATACGGGTTAATACTGTGCTAAAAAGATTAGCCCGAGTCAATTATCACGCATAGAAATCGAGAGCGAATAATCTTATTGTTTTAGTACAAATCTACTAGTCATTCAAAACTTTGTCTTTTCTGGAACAGCCTCGACCAGTTAACTGTCTAAATCTTCTTCACGGACCCTTCGAAAACGTGAAGAAGCGGCCGCCATTTTGTTAGCAAGGGCACACTGCTACGCCACTCACTATCTATCACAGAATAGATAGTGGGTAGCGTACCCAAACAGAGCACGGCATTTGTGATAGAACGCTAGTAGATTTATACTAAAACTCGATAGAAACACGGATAACATGTTTTCTATTTCTTTTAGAAAACACCACAACGAAAAAAAGGAAAACAACCTATTAACTTTGATGACCAAAATGTAAATTCTCTTTGCCGCGTCATCATTACGTCAACAACTCGTGCTAGTTCTGTGTTTCTATCGAGTTTTAGTATAAATCTACTAGCATATTTATACTAAAACAATTAGATTATTCGCTCTCGATTTCTACGCGTGATAATCACGCGGTAGAAATCTCGAGCTCATAATCTAATTGTTTAATAGAAACATGAATTCTAACCAATCAGCGCGCGTATTTTCTTAGGACTGTTTTCTAAGACAGAATAAACGGTTGTTTGTGGTTTAGTTCTCTTCTCTTAGGGTGGTCAGCCATTTTAAAATTTTAGGACTGGAGGTGGATGGACAATCAAACTGAAGCTTCTTTTAGGTTTTAAACGATCTGGTTTTAGTCACTGTTTTTTCAGCAGCCGCTGTCTTCCATCATCAGATATAGAAATCTGAACGTTCATTAATTAACTAATTTTGATAATTTACTGTAATTTACTCTATTTTGTGAATTGCTGAAAAATAATAAATTTCATTTGCATCTGTAATCACGCGATGAGCTTTATTCCACCTTTACTCTAAGTCCCTTGGCGTCCCTTTGTCATATACTTACGTTAATGATTGGTATCTTGATCTAACTGAGGCATCGATTTGGGGGGTCGAATCAATTAAACTTCAGAGAGGGTTGTCCAATAAACCCGCATAGAGTCAAGTCGTCTAAGGGAGGTAGCGACTCCACTTACCGTAAGTCTATTTGCGAGAGACTTAATGTGATAGAGCAAGTTTTTATAAAGAAAAGTACGGTAGTCGACCACTCGACTCGAGTGGTCACGACTCGTCTCGCTAAAAATACGTCGATTCGACTTTCTGGAAATTTAGTGGCGAGTGGATTGGCGTAAAGTTCAATATGTAATGAGGGTGGCAGTAGAAAATCGGCGACTCGACTCGATTCGAGTCGTCATGTGACTTGTCTCGCTAACAGAATCTTCTGGAGAAGGCGGTATATAGCCAACTCAACTTTTTTCTCAATGCCAACAAGATCATTAATTACCTCAAGGCAATTTGGCTTTGAACCTAAGCTATTAACTAATACAGCCTTAACCTGGTCGCCTTACAGGAGCTGTTTTCTTGGATCTCTCGAACGCCTTCGACACGGTTGACCACAACCTGCTTACTTCAATCAGCTGAAATAGGTCAGGGCCTCAGATGTCAGTGTGAATTGGTTCCAGCCATATATCTCGAGAACAGAAAACAAACTGAGGACGTCTGTCGGAGATACACTCTCTCTTGCTGCACCAATAACTGTTGGTGTCCCACAAGGAAGTATATTAGGACCGCTTCTTTTTCTCATCTACGTGAATGACTTACCATCACGAGCTTGCCAGTGAAATCATTCTTTACGCTGATGACACTGTAATCTATTACTCATCGACTGATCTGCTTGACCTTGAAAGCAAGTTAAGTTGTGATTTGGCTACAATTTCCTATGGATTTTCGAGTAATCGTTATATTTGGTAAATCACAGAAGTTTTAAAAGCTGGTTAATGACGTATTTCACTGCTATTGATAGGTCTAATTCGTTTAAGTACTTGGGAATTATTATAAACCAAAGCAAGAGAAAATGAAGAAAGAGAACATAACCCCGTCTGATATGATAAGGGGACGGAATCAAGAGAAAATGAGGTAAGAGAACGTATCTTCCATACTGGGATCTCTTACTATGATAAGGGGACGGAATCAAGAGAAAATGAGGTAAGAGAACGTATCTTCCATACTGGGTTCTCTTACTATGATAAGGGGACGGAATCAAGAGAAAATGAGGTAAGAGAACGTATCTTCCATACTGGGTTCTCTTACTATGATAAGGGGACAGAATCAAGAGAAAATGAGTTAAGAGAACGTGTCTTCCATACTGGGTTCTGTTACTATGATAAGGGGACGGAATCAAGAGAAAATGAGGTAAGAGAACGTATCTTCCATACTGGGTTCTCTTACTATGATAAGGGGACGGAATCAAGAGAAAATGAGGTAAGAGAACGTATCTTCCACACTGGGTTCTCTTACTATGATAAGGGGACAGAATCTATTTTTAGCCCGGAATCTATTTATATCTCGTTCCACGGCTGCGCGATTTCCACGTGAGGCATTGAAATTGCAGCCACGTGATGAGGACATCAGCCATTGGTCAGTTAAAGTAGTTTCCGGATCGAAAAATAGATTCTAGAACCCAGTATGAAAGATACGTTCTCTTACCTCATTTTCTCTTGATTCTGTCCCCTTATCAAGACCAATTATGGCGTACCAGGCCACTTTGTAAAAACCATAATTCAATCAAATCAACTACAAGGTAAAGAAACGAACTCTAAGTTTCCAAAATTATTGATTTTGCCACTGACGGACACGCGCCTAATATGAACATCTCGTTATTACTGACAAAAATTTTCTTTGTCCGTAGGAAAGGGAAGGTAAATCATCACTTTCTATGGACTCCCTCGATTTCTATAGTAACGGGATTTGATCGTAATTTTTAGACTTTTGTTGCAATGTTGTTGAACTTAAGGCCAACTTATCTGGATTCTACTTTCCAAACGTGATTGACAACATTATACTTATTAATACGTTCTATGGTATCTGACAGATCACCTCCTTTCATGTTCAAATTATCCTTGAATGACACCTGCAAAGAAGACGAAAGAAAAAGGAAAGTCAGTCTTCCCACAAAAGCCACTCAGCTTTGCCAATATGTGACAACGGTTTGCGCGTGTCTTTCGTGGGATGAATACTTCCTGTCTTATACCAAACTGTAACTCAATCAGTAGTGACTCTATCTATCTTCTAAGGATAAGGGTAAGTTGAAGCCACACATGTGTGGGACCCCAGAGCTCATCTGCTAGCTGTGCCATGCTGATGAGGCCTAACAAGGCCGAAACAGCTGTCCATGGCTGCTGGCTTTTGAGCTCAAATTTTTCATCTTTTTTTTGGTAGCAACAGGGTTTAATCCCTTCTACCACTGTCGCCTCAGTGCGCATATGTGTGGCTTCAACTTACCCTTATTACATTTTGACGTTGTCAATTCAAGCCACATCCCACAACCCTACCATTTTTCATATCTTCTAAGGATAGTCAAGACTCTCGCTAACGTCTCTCTCTATATACATAAAGGCTATATTAAATAGAGTGTCTATTTTTTTATGTCTTATAACTAGCCTTCAAAGTCGTTCACGAATGTAATGTTTCCTTTTCTTTAAAGTCTCATTCTCGTTCTTCGTTCCAGGCATCCATGGTTCGCATGTATAAATGCAAAATTGAATACAAATACGAATCTTGACGCTACTTAGTCATCATGCCTGATACAGGAGGTAGTTCCCCATAGGAATGTTCGTTTGTCATATGCTGGCCATACACATTTAAGGCTCGTCTGAGCAACCTTGTGTAGCACGCTTCTAGTTTCTTTTCCATTGATTCACTGTTGCTGATTGTTCATGCAGCAGAGCGAATAACAAATAACCTAACTTTGAGATTTCTGGAAAGATTGGATTTCCCTTTAAAATTCTTTAAAATTCCGTCAAGTATTGCTTGACAGCCATTGTGACTAGACTTAAAAATTCATGGCATTGTAAGATGAGATTCCTTTTTTTTGGATCTAAGCTATTCATTGGAACCCTTAATTCAAAAGGATTTCAGTAATGATGTGAACCCTAAAACCGGCCTTAGATCTACTAATATATATATAGTACCCAACTATTTGTGGTAGACTTGGATATAAAATGCTGACACAGTGAAATCGTCATGTGGAAAATGATCTTAAAAAAATTGTGACTTATAATTACCTAACAGGGGATGAATACAGACTGCAAAAACCGAGTGAGTTACTGCTTGCATTCGGATCCACGTTGATGTGTTCGGTTCTCGATCAGGAATTTGTAAGAAACGTATACTTCACTCAACCCTTTACGAAGCAGTTGTTAAATTTAATAACAGCAACTGACAAGTATTATAATGGAAATTAAAAAGCACTTTACGACTCTTTCAAGTTTTTGCCTTCCATGTTTGGCAACAAACCCAAGTGGTCAGGGATATGACGTCACACAAGGTATCGCTCGCAGCTAACAAAGCCCAGTCAAAATTGTACATGCAAATTTGCAAAGTTCCAGCGCGCCTTATTTTCCTTGTTGGCGTCTGCTATTGTGGAGTCTTAACTCCTTACTCCCACAGGTAAACTGCTTAAGTTGTTATCATTGTTATGAAGAGGGTATTCAGTTGAAACTGAGCCTTGTGGATTTTGATGCGAGACCACAGCCTTAATCGGTTAAAGTTACTGCCGACCAAACGCAAAATACAGCTAAACCTGATACTAATTCCATTTCATGATATTCTTACAGTAGTGTATTCCCTTATTGAATGCAGATGGTTACAGTTTCAACACAGTTCTGACTAGAAACGATATGTGACGTTCGTTTACTAATGCTTCATCAATGGTATAGCTTATAGAATTGGTTACTTAAGATGAAATCTCTGTCCATTACTGTGTACCTATGTAGTCTCTATAGATCAGTGGATTCAAGCCGATACAAGGAATTGGTAATTTGATCACCTTTCATTTTTGACGGGTACGATTCCCTTGATCTACGTACATTGTTCCTCATGCGAACTTCTTTATTGTAAAGCGTAAAGAAACACATTCAGTGGTTCTCGGAGACCCAACTCGGGTCAGCTAGTTGCGACGAAGCTCACGATTTCCAGTGGTTTATATCAAGAACGGCAGAGCCCCTGGAAAATTATTCTTTTCTGACTGAGCACAAAAGGGATTTGAGCTCCCTGGTTCTGGTAAGGCAGTAAATCTCCTGGTCCATGTGAAGAAGGCAAATCAAGTGACTGCGAAAGTGGTTTCACCCCTCAGTTCTGTATCGAACTAGATGCTCTTTAAAAATTAGTCGCCGAAGCAATGCGCACTCTTGGTTTCTAAGTGTAATTACGATGAGTATTGGGTTGTTTGATACCACAAGCGCAACAAACACAGTAACATTGTTATAAATGAAATCAAAAAAATCAAAGGCACGCAATGGTGAGCTCGTGGATAAAATGTTAACTTAAAAGTTAGCAATGTTAAGGATAATCTAAGTGCTCTAGTTTCTTGCAAACGTTTAATGGAGCACGGTTTAATGCAATCCACGAGCTAAAAAAACTCGCCAAAAAAACTAGACATTGTCTATTGCGTCATTCTGTTCAGTTCCCTGGAATATTCTTAATGGCAAACTATTTCCTTACGTTATACAGACACGACTCTTCCAAAATATACAGACACATCACAAGTATGTAAATATGCGTTATATATTACCTTTTGAGGCCAAAATGGTTTGTATATTGGCCGAGTTGCGCAAAAGCCAATATTCATAATCCATACTAAACTACCTGCACCAGGATGACACAACAGCCGCATTTTATCAGATGTTAACTCGGCTCACACTCTTTTTAAACTACTTGAAAAATTTGATAAACTGTCCGGTCTAGAGATTAATGCCACAAAAACTGAAGCGATGTGGATTGGGTCTTCTAGGGAAAATACTGAAAACAAAACCTTTTGGAATTAAATGGAACAGAGAACCGATTAAAGCGCTGGTAGTTTATTAATATTCTTATATATGATCGGGAATTACTCCAAGATAGTGCCCCCAATTGGTGTACGTCAGTGTTAGATACAGTTGACACTCAAATAAAGATCATTAATATTATTATCATTATTATCGTATAAAGTCAAAGTATCAGCTCCAGATATTTTTCTGAGGCAATAACAAACTCGAATCCATTGATGGACCTGATCGGACTTGGCTCATTCTTTACCGCTAGTTGATTTGGTTTTATGCTTGAAGTCTTGCTCCGAGTGGGGTTTTCAGTACATTCCGGTTTTCTTTGTTTTTGAAATTGTATTTTATCGGGTTTATCTTTGAATTGAAGTCCTCTATTAATTGCTTCCGTTAATTCATTCTCTGATCTCAATACCTTGTTATTTGGAAGATCATGCATAAACCAAAATTTGGAGGTTATCAATACAATACAATACTTAATTGACCACTCCCCTAGAGGGGCTTTTCAGGGCCAAATGAAACAAACATAAACAACATAGTTAAGAATCCCAACTGGCAGGAGGCAGACCAGTTGGTTATTTACAAGGATGATCGAGGAGTTGAACCAGGTACTTACCCAGAACAACACCAGGTAGTGGCCAGAGCGGGATTTGAACCCTTGGTCTGGCTATGTCAGTATTCTCGGCAAAACGAAATAGTCAAGTTCTTTTTCGCCAGGCTTCGTAGCACACGAGATATGGCCATTCTATTGAAAGGATGATGTTGGAAAATAATGTGAAGCCATCCTGGCAGATCTCTTTCTCCCGCTTTTATTTCTTCTTGGGACTTCTCAAAGGTGTAAGCACTAAGAGCGCCCTCCCTCCACATACGATTACACCAACAGCTTGTCATATCATACATATGACTGTCAATATATGGAAAATTCATATATATAAATTGCGGAAAAAAACTCGAGTAGTTGCAAAGATAAGACCGGAAAGGTTATTCAAAACGGGAGTTTGATGTGATGCTATGATTTGTTGATCCACAGGTCTCCGGCGTGCTTCTTTACGAAGGATTGCTATATCAAGACATGGCCACAAAGGACATTAATACAGGTTGAGATGTGCACCGACTAAACTACCAAGCATAGCCCTTCAACTACCTCATTTCTCTATTTTAAGAGCTTAAAATCCCCGGAGAATCCAGGGGTGCGAATTTCATGATAAAGGTCTACATACACGTCGCTGCTTTGTAGGCTTTGCATAAGTTGAAGAACTAAACCTTGTTGGATTGCAGGTGACTTCTCAGCCCTGAGCCCTGACCGATTATTCAGCCCAGCCTGGTAACCCTGCCCAGACTGATTACCCAGCCTTGCCTGGTTACCCTGCTCAGCCTGGTTACCCTGCTCAGCCATACACTGCCCAGCCTGCGATGTATGGTCAACCGGCTCCAGTGGTAAACCAGTCAACAACAGTAGTTAGCACGTGCCCACCAGTAAGTTAAACGCATTTGAAACGTAAAGCACTGTGGGTCTTTTAACACTGCGTGGAGCATGGGTAGACTAGTTTAGAAAGAATCGAGAAAGCCCTTGTCACTTTTGGGAGCAGGGTTGGCGCAGTAATGAGAGCGCTCGCTTCCATCAATGTTATCTGGGTTCGATTCTCGGTCCGGACGTCATATGTGGGCTTAGTTTGTTGGTTCTCTACTCTGCTCTGAGAGATTTTTCTCTGGGTACTCCGGTTTTCCCCTCTCCACAAAAACCAACATTTGATTTGACGTGATAAGTACTTTAGTGTTAGATACCAGCAAATAAAGTTCATATTATTATTATTATTATTATTATTATCATTATCATTTATTTCGAAAACATCTCTAGGAGGATATAATATTTGTTGTTCTTCGAACCAATCAATCGAGTAACTTGAAATGTGCACACTCAGTTGAGCCGCAAAATTAAGGTTTTGGTTTTTGAGTTCGTAGACCAAATTTGGTAACAAGAAAACTACAAGTTACACTTTCATACGCACCGTTTCTACTTTAGAACCAATTACAGTGTCACAAATATACAATAAATCATGTATTATCTGCAGTGTGATCCGAGGAGTTGCACTGAGCAATATATATGAACAGTGTTGACTTCAAGATGGCTTCCTATTGGCCAATTTCTTTTTTGGCGTTATTATTGACTGCGACGTAGTAACCAATATTCAGCCATCTTGATTAAACAAGACTGGCCAATAAATAATTTATTATACGGCTACTGATACCAATGCATTTTTCGGGACAAAGCGAAGGATCCCGAGCGAACAAGATAAGCCCATCTTGCCCACTAAGGTAGCCAATCAGGAATCGCCTTATCTTGCACGTTCGCGGGGCCAACCATCAATTAAGGCATCTGCTTTTTCTGTCTTTCAGGCAACCACATATTTGGTTGGTCCAGTCCGCCCTGAAAACTACATTGTTTTGTCGATCTTCAGCTGCTTGTGTTGTTTTTGGCCTACTGGACTTGCAGCCATCATCTTCTCCACAATGGTATTATCTAAATCCCTGTCCTAACCCGGAGTGGGTGGTGTTATAAAAAGCTACCGGGGTGCTTGTCGTACCTTTTGAGGGTCGAAATTTGTAGAATATCTCTACAGTGTGCGAAATCCAAAATGACCACTGACGGAATCATAGCGGTACTTTGTGGGTGTAAAAACAAGACCGGAGCTTTGGAGTTGAAGATATTTGATGGAGTTGTCTCTATTTGTTTTTGAGGGACTGTGCAAGCGTCCCTTGAATCGCCATCTCAGGCTTTTTCATTTCCCCTATGAAGCTGAATATTTCCTCCAATTTGGGTAACGTCTCACATACTAGGCCAACTCTTTGTCCCCTACGCCCCCCTCCCCAAAGTCGGCAACCTTCCATCTCCCCCCTCCCGCCACTACTGGCTTATTAAATGCTTAACTTATGTAAAAGAAACTTTAGGAGCTGAGCATTAACTGTCCACTTTTGGACTGTCTGACCTCAAGGCAACATTTCTAATTTCAAAAGGTTTCAAGCGTATTTCCTGAAACTAGGGGAATTTAAAGACCAAATAGTGTTGTGATGCAATAAACCTAAAAAAAACACAACATTTTTACTTGGGTCACGTGACAGGAGATAATTTGTCCACTTGGTGTGATGTAAAATAAAGTAATGCCAATATAAAGCCTGTAACAAGCACTTTCATCAAAATTTTTATAAAGAGAATTTTGGTCTATTGCACAGAGAGGAACATAAATTAACACGCTATGTTTGAAGTCAAATCTTGTTTCCTAATTAAGCTACCAGTGTTGGCGTAAAGGCTTTAAAAGGTGACTTCAGCAAGGTGCGGATGATTACCATAGCAACCATTTCGAATAAAACCTTCCCAATTTTGTTTCTTTTTGTAGTTTAGGGTCGCACTTTAGAAAAAAAGAAAAAAAGAAAAAGCAAACAAAGAGAAGAACATTATATTTTCATGCGTCGCGGTTATCCAATGTTGTAACCTCTCGTAGATGATTAACATTACAGACCACACTGGACTCCACAAAGTTCTTTTAACATCGTTATGGAAACTGTTATTAACTGTTATTGCCATTTTTATTTTAACAGGTGGATAGCTCGTTCAATGCCGTAGATTTTGATGGCGCGTTGAGAAACTCTAGCATTGCCAGATTATTAAACATAATCTCCATCGCAGCTGGAATCGGGTTGATTATCTTCATTTGCATTTTGGTGTTGTTACTATCATGAGTAACAACCTTCCAGTAGGTGCAGAGGAGAGGCCCTGGGAACGAGGCTGTTACAATAATTTCTGCTGGTTAAAGCGTTTATTTTTTTCTTTCACTTTTTAAAGTTCGCTTGTAATTTATGGACGTATTTCGATGTCGATAACAGTCAATAGAAAACGGACAGAACTCAACATTTAGTATGCGTACACAATTGATAATATCCGTCTTCTGACCAGTATTATATCAAACGCACCACTGAAGATATGGTACGGTATAATCGCTCAGCCAATTCGTATACGATGTTATGACAAAATAAACGGTCGTTCGTTCTCTTCTTGAAGGGCTGTTAGGTCCTTAAAAGTTAAGGATTAGAAGTGTTTTGAAACGGTGTTCACTTTCTTCCTTCATAAGGGTCAGAAAGCCGAACTTAACAATAATCGCTAATAATTAATTAACGAATTGTGACAGGAGCCCATTACTGGTAATGGGCTCCTGATTGTGATAATTAATTGTAATAATCAATTTTTAATAATTTTTCTGTTTCTTTTAATTGGTGAAAAATGATAAAGTTTATTTGCATTTTGTAACCACGCTTTATTCCATCTTTACGCTAAATCCCTTGGCGAGCTATGTTACATAGTGATGTTTTTTAAGAAAGATGGTTGGTATCTGACTGAGGCATCGATTTGGGGTTCACAATAATGACAATTCATAAAGGGGGTGGCCAAGTGTACTCTCCCCTACCCCCACCGAAAAAGGACCATTGTCTATTGGTTCATCAGCTATGATTGATGAGCTAGCAATGGATAATGCCATTTAAAACAAAGAAACCTCATTTTTTTGCACATTTTTACTGCCTTTAAGTCATTAATTCCAGCTAAACAGGAACGCGAATGAATGATACTGCTGTTTGTTGCGATCTGACAGGAAAACGTTTACTTAGTTAAAACTACAAAACTCAAAGATCTTGGTTACAGCAATGACCAAATTACTTACTTCTATGATGGATCATAAGCTGAACGGTATTTTTCTTCGGGTCAGCTCGAAACCGCTCAGCTGTTTTCACTTTGGGAAACTCTAAAACTCTGATCACGTTGTCAGAATATTACGTAGTTGCTGAGAAACCACATAATTAATCAAGTGTCAATCAAAGTCAATTAGGAAAAAGGTCTGTTGGTTCATCAGCTATGATTGATGAGCTAGCGATGGATAATCAATTTCAAAGAAAGAAACCTCATTTTTTGGTACATTTTTACTGCCTTAAAGTCATTAATTCCAGCTAAACAGGAACGCGAATGAATGATGTTGCTGTTTGTTGCGGTCCCGATTTCGCGTTGGACATGCAGGTTCGAACCAAGACCGCCTGTTTAAGCACTTTTCTCACCCTCAGTAAGGAATGCTGGGGTGGGTCAGTTGTGTCTTCTTTATCGCAGCCAATATTATGATTACAAGCGGCAAAAATTAAAGGAGAAAATTAAGACTTAATTTTTTAATCAAACTGAATATTTACAATACTACTATGATACAACGCAAACTCGACGATAAACAATGAAGCTTTCATTCGTTTCGAACTCCGAGGGTTACAAAGGACTCCAGTTACTCCTGTAAAAGCCCCTTGAACACACCGTAAACATTCTCGATCGTAACTCCTCTCTCGTTCACTGACCCTGGATATCTAAAGGTTAGTGCTTAATGCAGTGCTGTTACTATGGAGCGTTGTCTAAAGAACGTAGTATAATGAAAGGCAAATTCCGCGCGTTATAATGGTGTGACAACCAATAAAAATGGCCGGAGTTCCTTGGACGCGGGATGGTGAAACGAACATTGCACCTACCGCTCGTTATCATCCCTGTTGGGCCGGTTACACCTCACTTACCATATAGGGGGTCTTAGCTGACGGCCTTGTGGCCTGGCCTTTTGCCTCCTTAGGTGTGTACTGGGTAGAGTCCATTGCACTCCGGGCTCTACTTGATATCACATGTCGCTCTGCCATTTTAAACGTCGGTCATTGCACTACTAGACTCCGGTAGAGGGTGCCTCAAACAAACAGCTAATCTGGTGATGGGCTAGTCCGGTCTTACATTGTTTGATTGTTTGTCACTTATATCGTTGTGCCTTCTTTTTTCATTCATTCACTCATTTATTTACTTACTTATTTATTTATTCATTTATTTATTTATCTATTATCGTTCGTTATCGTTCTCACGCTGATCGCCCATTGCCGGATTAGCTTGCTAGTGGCAATTATATTATTTAAAGATTTAAAGGTCAAACACAAAAAACAAATGGGTTCCTTAGGTGGCTATGTGTAACTAGTAAGTACAAAAACGTCTTTGATAATAGGGGTCGCGTGACTTCATGAGCAATAGCTTTACGTTGTTGATATTCTTATCAATGACCTTTGACCTCCTTTGCTTAAAAGGAAAAAACACCTTGCTAGGTATACAGTGGTCTTCTAACTTTTTTATTTGTCGATCATACCATGCAGTGTGACCATTCTGTGGAAAGCTTCTGAACACAGGGCGGTACTGTACTGTGGTACTGTTTGTTTTACTATTAATAAGACAAAGAGGTTCCGCTAAATTTTGCATCTGTGGATTAAACCACGCAGTGTGTCCGCATTCTTTGCTTAATGAACCAACTCAACTCAAGGACTCGTTTTTCTTTTTTAATTTATAGCTGTCTTAAGTAGCTGAATCAATGTTTTCCTGTAATTTTACTTTTTTAATATGTGTGCCCTTTGGAATCGTCTGTGTGTCATTAAGAGTGAATAAATCAAGTTGTTCGGTTTCACGAAAGAGTTGTTGTGTTTCTCTCAAGGCGCTCGTGGATTACCAGTAAAGGTAATGTAATAACATTTCGACGTAAGCATAAACCGAACTATTTCATATTTCAAATGGATGTATACTACTTAGTTGCCGTATCATTTTGCATCTGGCTAAAGCAAATTCATCCTCAGGACAAGGCCACGCTGTAGAATAGCATTTCCTACTGAGATAAACTAGTGTGATAATGACAATACATGTGATAATGTATCTCCCTGCCATTTCAAAAGTCATGATAAGGGAGTTGAATTTTGGTTTTTCGTGATTCCCTCTAGAGTTGAAATTGAAAAAGTTTTTTGCTTCGAGTATATTCATGCCGTTAACTTCTGTATCAGCCAGAATTCCAGGCTAAGGGAATCTCCAGATTTAATCTCTGGGTCACTCGCTCTAATATTCAATCGATGGATGGATACTGCATGGTATTCAGTTGTCGTTCGCTTCATTCTACAGTCACTGCATTGACTGAAGCGACTGATAACTGGTCTTTAAATACCGATCGTACATAAAGACGAATTCATTCAACTGACTATTCCATAGTATCCTGAGTAGCTTTACTGCATTATCACCTTCCGACAATGAAGTGGAATTTGTGGTAAACTTTGCAAAAGACTCGTCTTCCTCAGGTATCCGATTTGCCAATGATCTACGGTTCAGCTTCTTTACTCTCAAACTTTCTTTCGGCCTCTTCGATCTTGTGCAACAATTCTACTGAATTTGAGTTCCACTTTCGTAAGTTGAAACCTCCTGAAGTCACTCATTAGACACTTTGACGTTTCGTAGACTTGAAATGCTCTTTCATCATTGTCTTCGCCGCTGAGATGAGATCGTGAACGTATAGGGACCTTTCGATTGTTTCAACTTGAATCGGAAATTTATCAGCCGGATGGTTTGACATTAAATATCACGGCTCCTAATATGGAAGGAGAGAGGCGTAGCTCGAAAATACTGTTTTACAAGATTGCCGAGTGAGAATCTTATGATACAAGTGTGCGATTGATTTCTTTCTTAAACCACCCAATTGATTTGGTCTCCCCAACACTTTCAGGTAAGGAGTTCCATAATTGGGCACCGCAGTAGCTAAAGCTGCGTTTCAAATAATTAGTGCGCGGCTTGGGCAAAGTCAATTACAGAAAGAATTGCGCAGGATCGATAGTATCGAAGGCCTTTTTAATACCACATGCACCGTTTAAAAGACCATTGTCAATATTGACTGACCAGTTATTCGTTGTCTCAAGTAACGCTGTCAACGTGCTATGAAGTGGTCGAAAGCCAGATTGATAAGTTGTTAGTAGATTATTCTTTTGAAAATTAATCATATAGACGTCAGTGTTTTGCCGGGAATTACACCACTCGTAAAATCCATACGAAACTACTACAAGTCAGTCTTTTAGTCGCTGTTTTAAAACTTGAGAACAAAACCTACAAGGAAATAAAAGATGATGTAATATGCACTGAATTCTTGTTCGAGTTTATCGTGGTTCACATTGTCAATTATTGACCGAGGAGCCGTAAAAAATAGCTGCTCTAAAGAAACTAGCGAATAATTTGGTTCCTGGAGGCAATTCAATCCATCGGCCACATTTTTCTACAGAACGAGATGTTATTGTCTTAACCCTGAGTGGAAACGCGATTCGCAGGCGAGTGCCACCGTTCTAGTGTAATGCATTGAACATTTTGTAGCGTCCGTCTAAGGTCTTTAGGAGACCATGGAAAAGTATGGTCGATTTGTCTCTTAGAATAACATTATTGACAAAGACGAAAGGGCAAACATGCATGGTTTGGGTTCTCTTTACATTTTGCAGTTTACTGACATGAGCTCTATAAGGCCAATTCCGATGATAGCTTTACCACGCTAACCGCACGGTAGCTGCAGCGCATGAGCTCTACCACGCTAATTGCCGTCCAGATAATAGAAAATAAACTCTGCAGCTTACCAGCTTTCAAGTGAAAATGTAGCGATTTGCGTTCTTGAGCAAAACAAACAAGCCTTAGGCAGAAATAGCTGTGCATTGTTCCACAGCTACACCATTTCGTGCATGGTCGATATTAGATTCAGCTAACAATTATTCTCTGCTGATCTGTTTATCACTATTTGCATTTTCTTAAATACGTTTACAGATCATTTATAAAGGAAGAGTCCGCTACGTATTAAAAGATGGATTCAAAACAGAACCCAGGTATTGTTAATTAAGCATTACTGCTATCGATCATTATCTCGCTCAGGGATAATATATATCTAAAGTAGTTATTAGCCAGGACTTGCTGAGGTTTGGTAGAGACCAAAACCGTAACTTATTGCCTTTAAATATTCTTTAGCCCTTTGAAGAAATATGCCTGTTTGTTGTTAAATTTGTTTTCTCTGAATCACATTCAAAGCCCCATGCAGTAATCCGGCAAACCTAGGGTGTGAAGCAAAGCAGTAAATCCATTAACCACCCTTTTTTCTTCCATATTTTAAAAGGTGCTTAATTCGATATTAGTATAATATATAGATTTAGCCAAGCCTAAAAGCGGGGCTCCCGTTTAGTACTTTCATTTCACTTTAAACTGTAAAAGCATTCTAAAATATTGCGAAGGAATTCACAAACGTTTTTTAACTACAGTTTAGTGTCGAGGTCGGTTAACTCGCTATGATTTTTGTCAAAACTTTCGTCTGCCATTAGTACGGTCTTTCTACCTACAAAGTCATGGAGTATATTCTACAAAAAACACAAATTATCAATGTACTGTATTCTATTCCTGATGAAATTAACCGCATTCTTTTTGCGTAAATGTATTTAAACGATTTGTACACGCTACTGGGAAATGCAGGACACAACTCTTGTCATTTTCGTGTTGAAACGAACACCTCGGTAAAATAAATGTTTACTCCAAGGTATGGTAAAATGTATGTAAAAAGGGCTTAGATATAACTATCTATATAAAAACACATTTAGACAGTTCCGCTAGCATTTTTTACTTAATTTAGCTTGATATCTAAGTTCCAGTATATAGCCTGCATGGAAGCAAAATAAATGTAAATGTTTTTCCTTTTTGTTATGTTATAATTAAATTGAGTTATGGATGCCATTCAAATTGAATTATTAAATGAAATCGTAAAATTATTAAGCACTCAAGAACTTCAGGGTTTCCTTCAATCCTATAATTCATAATCATGAGCAAAAAACCTTCTCTGCTTTACCCTACGAGCCGAGGTTTCTCTCTTGCATGGCGTTTATAGCAGGGTATCGGCGTTCTTCGCTACAATTTTGTCTGTTTTCCACAGCACAGAGTCTTTCCGCTTCTCGGCATTCTTCGCTACAATTTTGTCTGTTTTCCACAGCACAGAGTCTCTCCGCTTCTCGGCATTCTTCGCTACAATTTTGTCTGTTTTCCACAGCACGGAGTCTTTCCCCTTCTCGGCGTTCTTCGTTAACATTTTGTCTGTTTTCTCGAGCCCGGACTCTTTCTGCTTGTCGGGGTTCTTCGCTATAATTTCGTCTCCTTTCTCTTTCCCTAAGGTCGCCTTCTTTGGCGATCTTCTTCGCTCATTCTTCCCCAGTTAATTCTTGCTCTCTTTCGCTCTCTTTCGCTCTCTTTCTTGTTGCTCTTCACCTGAACCCTGTGTTCTGCAAATTACATTTTCTCTGCTATTGTTTGTTGATAATAGCAATAGAAATTGTTTCGTTTATCCTTTAGCAAAACTTTAACAGTGTAGAGTAATAATATTGTCTCAAAAAGACAATGAACTAAAAATTTCTTTTCAGTCGTCAACACAACTTCCCGCCAAAAATACACGGGCTACCAGAACTCGATGAGTTAACACATGAGCCCACAATTTGGCATGTGATGCTGGTCAGTGGTTATCCCGTTTTGACAGCTGTCAATTGACCATATTGTGAATGTCCAATATAAAAGATGTGGATTTGCTAAGACACGCCTGAGATACCCCTCCCTTCCTTTTCATAGTCTCCCCTACCCTACCCGTACAATCTGTAGACGCGTACGTACGTACGCTCGGTCAGTAACGTGACAACCAAAAGAAAAGAGGTTGACCATATTCCATGAGTATGGGGCTCTGTCTAATAATAATAATAATAATAATAACAATAATAATAATAATAAAAAGGTTTTCATTGCGCATTTCAAATTCTCAATGCGCTTACAATTGCATATGATTAAAAGGAAAAAAACTAACTAAAAGATGCAATTATTAAAATCTACGACTTAAAAACTATCACAAAAAAGAACTGTTTTAAGGTTCTTTTTAAAAATCGCTATGCTCTCAGACTGTTTGATATAAAAAGGTAGGTCATTCCACAGTTTCGTGGCGTACAGTGGTTAGAAAATAACTGGTGCTGTACAGCCTCAATTTCTTGCTGCTTAAATTGGGGAATTTGAAGAAAGCTGTACTCATCAGTTGAAGGTGTACTACGCACAGGAAGAGAAGTATAACGTTTCTTGCCACCCGTTTATTGACTAATAAAAGGATAAATGAAGTACTAACACAAAGACACCAATATAATACGAAAAAATCCTGATTTAATGATAAAAATAACTCGAGAAATAAAAAAACTATATTTTTCCAGGTTTCAGCTGTACACGCAAACGTATGTGCGTATATGGACGCTACGCTCTTGCTCATGTCTGTTTCTTTGTTGTAAACAACATCATCCTCATTTGGTGGACAAAAATCAGTAAAAGAATCACTGTCATCATATCAGGTTTCAACAGAGATAGCATCATGAGGTTGCACCATTTTCAGGCAAACAGTTGGAAGTCTGTTGGTTGACATGCGCATTGTTGTAATGTGGATGACTACTTATAAGTCAATGCAGTGCATCAGCCACTTTTTTTCTAACTGAAAGATCTTTAAAGCTATTCTCTTTACCTTTCATCCCAAAATTATAATAATATAAACATCTTTCTCTAATCTAGGTAAAGAACATGCTAGTTCTTCTACATGCTGAGGCAAATTAATACAAAGTCCTGAATAACCTCTTTGACAAACCAGCTTTTATATTTATTATACATTGAACTCATTATCTCTTTTCATATTGGCCGAGAAAGTACAGTGCATTTTTTAAATCAGCGCCTGTGACGTCATAGCTGCAGATTATACAATAATCATGTCTAGGACACTCAAGGTCACGGGTAATAATGTCAGGTATGACCGCAATGCATGATTTCTAAGGGTAATCATGTCAAGTTCGTGCGTCCAAGTTCGTCGTGACCATTCTTTTTCGTTCTATGTATAATAAAACGATTATTAGATTCGATTTTTGTGATATCCAGAATAATCAAGGTCGAGGTAAGGGTTATCAGACGAAGCCGAAGGCCATCCAATAATTTATTTAAAACTTGCATTATAGGAATTGCATGTACAATGAGCATTTCTTCCACTTTTGTAAGTCCCTGAAGTTGAAATTGGACTGCAGAAGGCATCATGTTATATTCTTTAGAAAACTTCTTCGGGTGGTTCTTGTCATGGACACATCTTAAATACTTGTACTAAGAAGATGTACTATTTTTTCAAAGGTAATACCTCCATACATAATGTGCACTGGCTGATGAAACACTCATTCCATTTATGAAACAAGTCAATATTCCTGAAAACATGTTTTTGTTCCATTAGTGGAGCCAAAAAAATTGTCATTGTTCATATCACTCTGTTCAGAGTTTTGGTTTATGTGACACATTTTCTATTATTTTAAGAAGTCGAACATTCCTAATATCAGATTCTAATACTTTTTTTATGATATGTTAATCTGTTTTTATTTTGACTATTGTTAACTGGCACCGTTGAAACATAATGTAACTCAATATATCCAATAAACATCGGGCTTGGCCTTCCTTCAGGAAGAACAGGAGTGATTATTGTACCATGTAATTTAATTTATTGACATCAGATTCAGTGATGTGAATAATACGGCAATGATGAGTATGAACAACTGCCTGAATGATTATATTGTCACACCATGTCACCGGTGTTGACATTTGTCGAATTTAATTTTCCCAACTTTTGTCATCAGAAGCACTCTCAATATAAAATTCTGGATGATGAAGGAGGGTCTGAATAGGAGTTAATATTTGATGTTATTTTCCAATAATTTTAAGTGTTTGCTCATACATATGTGTATATTTTACAAATCATTGTTATGAATTGCCAAGCTTTTTTATTAATTCCTTTGATACTTTGAGTAGACGAGCACATGGGAGGATGAGACTTGGTTTCATTCCTCCGCGCAAAAAAAGCAAACGTCACCACCCTGGGGCCCAGATTCTTAGACAAATTCCCGAAGGTGGAGAAGGCAATAGAAGTCAAATGCCCCAGATATGCCAGGGGTCCTCACCCTCGGGCTTAACATTGATAGATGTATAACTTACCGAGCCTCAGGAGCACTGTTTCCTCTCCGTGCGAAAACATCACATGTCTTCGTATTCGTAACGATACTCCATACCAGTTTTCCGACTAAGACTTGCTGTTGCGTTCACTGATGGCTACAAATCTGATAACTTGTTATTGACTTTTACTTCCACATTTAGGGCCACTAACTCGTATTCGTTCAGCACGACGCTAATAGATTCGCTAAAAAAGAAGAAACGACTATTCAAAACATTACTCTACACTAGACGACTGCAATAAGTTCCAAACGAACATGACTTACAAGTTACTTTGCCCTAATTCCTTGAAACCTGAACTGAACTGAACTTCACATGACTTCGATCGTGAGAAAACGAGTCCGCGTTACATAAGTACAATAAACGTCATCAACGTTAAGTATGACTCTTGAAATGCGACTACACGTGCCCCAGCAAAAATTAAGAGAGGGGTCGTTTTGGTGTCCCTACTGGAATAGAAAAAAATCATGCATTTCCTTTCAGATGCATACCAACTTCCAAAAGACACTGGAGATAGAACGTAAATTAGACTGGCGAGCGCAGTTAATTTTCTCGTTTGTTTTCCAGCAGTTATCTGTTATTTCTATCCCTAGCAGATCAACCATCATTTTATGATCAGGAGCTTGTAAGGCAATCTCTACCGGTGTCTGCCCCGCCGGCACACAGCTATGGACTCCAGCCTACCTTTTCTACTCCGCCGCCAAACGTCGCGGTGGTATACTACCCTGGTGTTGAGCCGCTACCAGTGGTGATTCAGCCAGGTCAACAAATCCAGCAAAATACCTCAGTGAATCAGGTGGTTGCACCAGTAAGTCACGTGAAATGGTCTATGAGCAAGTCATTAATAAGTTCTTATCAACTGGCCATTTTACAGTTTTGTCCTTAGGAACCTAGCCTTTGAACCTTGCTTGGTTACAAACCTTCCTACTTTTCATGTGCAAATCATTTTCATCTCCAAATAAAGAACAGCAAGGGTTGTAACAAAACAAGGTCACCTCCAGCCTCACTTCTATTCAAAGGCCGGGTTACTAAGCACCCAACTGTAAAATGGTCTATTGCGAGAGCATAACGTTTGGCACCATTTGGTACAATAAGGACAAGTTTGATTGATGTAACGAATGATGGCTCCTAACAATCGATTTAGGGAAACCCTCTACACAGTTATCCTCTTCAATCTCGTTGAATAGTGGCCTTTGAAATATTTATCTCACTCGGTAAATTTTCTGCCCCTATTCACGTCCATCTCAGAGAACAATTTTAATTCCTCTCCAGTTATGAAAAAAAAAGTACAGTTTCAACGTTTCTTGTCCATGAAACATCTCACTGATTTTGACACTACAAGTTATACAGTCGTACGCAACGTTTTTACTTTGGAAGCAATTTAAGTGTCATAAATATTCTATAAATCTTGTATTCTCTGTGATTCAAATAATTTGCACTAAGAATTGTATATGAACAGCGTTGAGATCGAGATAGCTTGATATTGGCCAAGTTTTTTTCTAGCCTTATTATTGATCGCGCCGTAGTAGAGATCAATAAGGAAGGGTTAAAAATACGAGGAAAATTATCCAGCCATCTCGATTTAACTAGCTTATCCAATAAACGATTTAGCCAATCAGAGCTCAGGATTCGCCTTATCCTGCACGTTCGCGGAGCAAACCACGTATCAGTAAGGCATCTGATTTTCTGTTTTTCAGGCAACCACAGTTTTCGTAGGTCCAGCTCGCCCTAAGAACTACATTGGTTTGTCCATCTTCAGCTGCTTGTGTTGTTGTTTGCCTATTGGAGTTGCAGCCATCATCTTCTCTTTAAAGGTACTATCCAGCTAAATCCACCAATCACATAACTAATTTCATGAACCTTAGCAACTGACAACCACTTACGCTACCGCAAAACTGAGGTTTTTCTAAAATGGACGAATCTTTAACACTTTAATTTAAAAACTTCGTCATTGTCCGGTAGAGACAATGTTTTCATCCAAAGCCCAGCTTTGAATTATCTCAGAAAACGGGTTTGCTTAAAAATTGTATACTCATTATTAATTGATAACGGAGAATTTGATAACTTTTTTATTATGATTTTTTTATTGTAACAGGTGGATAGTTCGTATGATGCCGGGGATTTTGATGGCGCATTGAGAAACTCCATGATTGCCAGGCGTTTAGGCATATTCTCCATCACATTTGGCGTTGAGTTGTTTCTCTTACTTTTTACTCCACGTTTGCGCACACTGATAGCCTAGAATTTCATAGTTTCTTCTTTACTATAGTAACAACCTCCCAGTGGGGCGCAGAGAGACTCTAGGAACGAGGTTGTTACAGTAAATGACTACAGTATAAAGCAATGTGTTTTTTGCTTACACTAGGAAGCTTGTAAGCTTTGACAAAGTTTAGTTTTAGCGTTCTCCTTTTAAAGGTATGGTAGTTTATGCTTTAGGTCGTCGTTCCGTTTGGTTAATATTTGCGGTTTTAGTTGCTGAGAAAGTATTTTTCTGAAGCTATTCGCTTCATGCATATGGTACCATTTAATATGTGTGTTAAGTTTGCCAGTTTTCTACCGGTTAAACCATTTATTTTTCTTATTATTTCACTTGCACAGTTCGTTTGCAATTCATGGACGAGTTTCGATGTCGGTAACAATCAATAGAAAACGGACAGAGCTCAGGACTTAATTTGCGGATATAATTTATAATAACCGGTTGCTGACCCGTTTTATATTAAAAACACGTTACTGAAGATATGGTACAGTATAGACCGAATGCATAAATGGCGGCCAAAAAATGATTCTTTTGCTTATGTGCTAATTAGACTCACTAGCATCGTTTGCATGGACATAATTCAAAAGAAATGTTGCTTGAGAGCGAGGTTAGTGACTTTAATTAGCATATAAACAAAAGAATACATTTTTGGCCACTATTTATGCATTTGGTCTATAAACCGCTCAAACAATACGATGTTGTGATCGGTCTCTTCTGTAAGGGCTAAGAGTGTTTTAAGACGGTGGTCACTGTCTTTCATTAAAAGAGACAGAAAGCCGAACTTTAAAATAATTGCTAATAATTAATTAATGAATTGTGATAATTTATTGCATAATCAATTTTTTATAACTGCTTTGCTTTTTCAATTGGTCAAAAAAATAAACTTTATTTGCATTTGTTACCACGGCGATGACTGTTATTCTAATTTTACTCAATGTTACAAATGTTTCTTTAAGAAAGATGGTTGGTATCTTCATCTGAGGTATCGATTAATATTTATCGATTATTAACTGAGGTATCGATTTGGGGGTCGAAAAAAGGAAAATTCAAACAGGGTGTGACCTAGTCTCTCCATACTGGAACCAAGCGCTTCTCAGACAAACCACCACGAATCGTATAATGAACAAATCTTTATTGCCCCAATATTCGATCTGACAGGAAAACGTTTACTAAACAAAACTTGAACTTAGGAAATATGGCGGTAAACTAGTCTTTACATGTAATTTAAACAAGCTTGATACTTCAAAGTTGATATCAGTCCAGGACCCTTTTCTACAAGAAATTTTAGAAATATGGTCAGAGGTTAACTTTGACGATAAAATCGAAACCGAGCAGCAATTTCTTGAACAACACATATGGTATAATTCGCTAATTAGGATCGAAAACAGACCGGTCTTCTACAAACATCTTTTCTTGCATGGAATCACTAAAGTAGCTCAGTTAATGACGGACTCACGCAGTTTTCTCCCCCTTGCTGATTTTATCAGCACTTACAATATAAGATTACAACCCATTAAGTATTACGGCCTTATTTCTGCCCTTCGGCACCATTATAACACTAACTTTCCTGGTAAAGAACCTAGTAGCACAGACACTCACGATACCTTCTCCGAGACTTTTATTAAAAACGATAAGGCGAACAGAGTTGTATACCAGAAGTTCCTCTCTTTCAAAAGTACCGTTCCTTTTAAAAGCCAAGAGAAATGGAATGACAGCATTAAATCTGATGGAGGGTTTTCTGCTGACTGGACCAGCGCCTATTGTTTGGCAGCTAGGTGCACAAAAAGCACAAAACTCGTAAACTTTCAATTCAGATTCCTTCATCGTATTTTACCAACGAACCTTTTCTTAACAAAAATTGATATAAAGCAGGACCCGAACTGCTCCTTTTGTACCAACCATCCCGAAAACCTGATCCACCTCTTCTGGAGCTGTACAATAGTAGCCACCTTTTGGGAAAATTCAGTTGCCTGAAAAACTTAAGCAGGTCAATCTGATAACGTTAGACTATTCAAAACACACCGCAATATATCTGGGTCTGAGACCGGACACCTCTAAGTTTTCACTTCAACTAAATTTCTGCTTTCTTCTAGCAAGATATTATATATGGAGCTGCAGGGTCAATAAGAAGATACCGATTTTGGCAACTTTTCTTGTGCCCTTAAAATCGCAGTTTAACATAGAATCCAACAGCTTCGATCCAGTTTCTAAGAAATGGAATCCTTTACTTCCACTTCTTAATATCATGGTACCATAAAAGCCATCTATCTACTTTCTGCAAGCGAACCAAGGCCAAAGTGCAATTGAGAGTTAGACATACCACCAACATTTTTAATTTTTAAAAAATTACTTATGTCGGAAATCTTTTTGCACTGCTTATTTCTTAATTATATCTATGATTAATTATTAATACTTATTACTTTGTTGTAGTAAGTGTAGTGATTCATGTAACTTATCTTAGAGTTTGTATTTGTATTCTTTATTTGGCAGAACTGTTTACTTTGTTGTAGTAAGTGTTATTGATTAAATAAAAAAAAAAAGAAAAAAAAAACTTTAAACAAACAATAAAAACTACAAAACTCAAAGATCTTGGTTACAGCAATGACCAAATTACTTACTTCTGTGATGGATCATAAGCTGAACGGTATTTTTCTTCAGGTCAGCTCGAAACTGCTCAGCTGTTTTCACTTTCGGAAACTCTAAAACTCTGATCACGTTGTCAGGATATTACATATTTGCTGCGAAACCACATAATTAATCAAGTGTCAATCAAAGTTCATTAGGAGCTCTGAGTTCATTTATTAACGAAACCGTCTCCTCTCCCCCGAAAAAGGTCTGTTGGTTCATCAGCTATGATCGATGAGCTAGCGATGGATAATCCATTTCAAAGAAAGAAACTTCATTTTTTGCACATTTTTACTGCCTTTAAGTCATTAATTCCAGCTAAACAGGAACGCGAATGAATGATGTTGCTGTTTGTTGCGGTCCCGATTTCGCGTTGGACATGCAGGTTCGAACCAAGACCGCCTGTTTAAGCACTTTTCTCACCCTCAGTAAGGAATTCTGGGGTGGGTCAGTTGTGTCTTCTTTATCGCAGCCAATATTATGATTACAAACGGCAAAAATTAAAGGAGAAAATTAAGACTTAATTTTTTAATCAAACTGAATATTTACAATACTATTATGATACAACGCAAACTCGACGATAAACAATGAAGCTTTCATTCGTTTCGAACTCCGAGGGTTACAAAGGACTCCAGTTACTCCTGTAAAAGCCCCTTAAACACACCGTAAACATTCTCGATCGTAACTCCTCTCTCGTTCACTGACCCTGGATATCTAAAGGTTAGTGCTTAATGCAGTGCTGTTACTATGGAGCGTTGTCTAAAGAACGTAGTATAATGAAAGGCAAATTCCGCGCGTTATAATGGTGTGACAACCAATAAAAATGGCCGGAGTTCCTTGGACGCGGGATGGTGAAACGAACATTGCACCTACCGCTCGTTATCGTCCCTGTTGGGCCGGTTACACCTCACTTACTATCTAGAGGGCCTTAGCTAACGGCGTTGTGACCTGCCCTTTTTCCTCCTTAGTTGTGTACTGGGTAGAGTCCATTGCACTCCGGGCTCTACTTGATATCAAATGTCTTTCTGCCATTTTAAACACCGGTCATTGCACCACTAGACTTCGGTAGAGGGTGCCTCAAACAAACAGCTAATCCGGTGAAGGGCTAGTCCGGTCTTACATTGTTTGTTTGTTTGTCACTTATATCTTATAAAATGAGGCTGAATCAAGGCCTTATAAAATTGTTCAGCAGTGGATTGAGAGATGAGGGGTCTAACACGCCTCAGGGCACCTATTGCCTAAAATACGTTTCTACATACTTTGCCAATGTGATTAGACCATGAAAGTCGATCGTAAATAATCATACCCAAAGACTTGGCATGCTAAACAACGTGATTGGTTGGCTGTCTAGTTTGATATTTAGTTCGCCATAGCTCTATATAAAAAGCTCCTGACGAGATCCAATAACCATAACTCGGCCGGTTTTCGTTATGTTGAGACTAAGGGTAAGTTCAGAATTAATGGCTTGTTCGAGTTCGGCGAAAGTGCAACCAGAGATGGTAATGTTAGTGCCATCCGCACACATTTTAGCGTAGGCTGTGCTAAGACAATTAGGAAGATCATTTATATATATTAAAAAAAGTAAAGGGCTGTTGGGAATTACTCAATTGCTGCCAACACAACTGATGAATCTCGGTATCCCAATAAATCTCTCGCTCGCTAGACGCATAAAACCACACTTGATATTGTTTTCTTCAGATTTTTGTATTCCTTCTAAGACATCGATCACAAGGCTTCACTCTACTCACAAACACGCGTTACTCTTTGATTACAATAAAAGCTTTCACGGACTGTAATAAGCCTACTCCCATTGGTTGTACGCGATTTTCTATTTCCGATCCCTGTCACTTAAAGTTAATTGACTGACGATCAATTACACAGAAATGAAATCGCTTCCGGTCTGCGGTTACAATTAAATCATCAAGATAAAACAGAAACAAATTACGTAAATGGCGCTAATTCCAACACCCTCCCCCCATTTGCCTCGAAAGAGCAAATGTCTGTTCTTGAAATTAGGTACGCCTAAAACAACACTAATGTTAATATCTATAGTGTTCACAGTTCTTCCTGTGCGAGGTCCTGTATGCGACGTTTCGCAGCGACTGCAGCATCTCTCCTTGGACGAAACATCGGTGCCCTCGGGTTAAGGGGTGCTGTGGGTGTATCGTTCACACTATTGCAGGTTAGCTCAAGGGGGTAAAGATGCTGTACTGCCCTTTCCATGTGAGACTTTCCAGCTCGTAGCTTGGCTCCCCTGACAACACCATCGCGGCCTGTTATTAAGTCCTCAACGATCCCCAGCTTCCACTGATTGCGGTTCTTCTCTTCTGACTTAATAATCACCACATCTCCCTTCGCAGGATAATTGGGTTTGCCTTTGTACTTGAGACGGTGTCTCTCCCTGAGTCCACGCAGGTATTCGGTCGTCCAGCGCAACCACAAGGCATCCTTACACCTCCGCAAATACTTGGCCCGCTTTCGGAGGTCGTACTCTTGAATGTTGTGCGGCTCCAACTCTGGCAGTGCATTCGGTTGAAGATACAAAAGAGAACTTGGGGTGAGGATGGGCATCTCGACGTCATCTTCGACATAACTCAAAGGTCTGTTGTTGAGAGAAACCTCTACATCTAGTAAAACTTCCTGGAGTTCGGCCCAAGATAGGAAACCGTTTCCGATAGATTTGTTAAGGGCAGCCTTAACCAGTCCGACCATTCTCTCAAACTGGCCTCCCCACCAGGGAGCGCGACTTAGGTTAAACTGCCAATGGATCCCTTGACGAGCCATAAGGTCGTGAAACTTCTCATCATGCATGACTTGCTTGACCCAACTGCTTGCTCCCAGGAAGGTTCTCCCGTTATCTGAATATATTCTTTCTGGTCGTCCGCGCCGTGCGATAAAACGCTTCAAACTTCCGAGGAATTCGGTGGTTTCAAGGTTGGGCAGTAAATCCAGAAACAAAGCACGTGTCAAGCTACAGGCATAAAGCAGCACATACGCCTTTCCTTCGGCCTTCGCCTTCTTGCGGTACTTCAGTGGGCCTGCATAGTCCACCCCGACAACTTGGAATGGCATTTGTCCCTCGGTTCGGTCCCTTGGCAGGTTCCCTGGCGGTGGGCAGGAAAACGCTTGCGCTCGAAACCGCTGACACCCGTGGCAAGACATGACGATCTTCTTGGCCAGCCTTCTTAGCCTCGGAACCCAATAATGCTCACGGACTTTCGTCATCGTACTACCAACTCCCCCATGGAGGGCTCCAAGGTGAGCGTGCGCGACTAACTTCTCTGTATAACGATGTCTGTCAGGTAGGTACACTGGGTAGTGTCCCTGAATTCTTCCTCGGCACTCTAATATTCCCTCTGCATTTGGCTGTAAATTCAACTGTAATCGGTCTTCATGATAGCGCTCATCTGCTGTCGCTTGCGCCTGAACCCGTTTTTCCCAAAAGAGCTTCACTCGATTCATCTTCTCGGTGGTCAGCGGCCCTGTCCATCTGTTTGTCTTAGCTGAGCGGACGTTATGAAGGAATCGCGAAATCCATGCGCTCACTTTGATAGTCTTCCAGTAGCTGAATTTCTCCAAAAGATCGTCTAGCTCATCTGTCACAGCTACTACTGCTGCAAAGATCTCTCGCGCTGCCTTAGCTTCTGCCATTGATTCTTCGGACGGACTTGTTACGATATCTAACGGCCACTGCTCTTTGTTAGACAACCAATTAGGCCCGTTCCACCACAGTGTTTGATGAGCGACATCTCCACCACGACTTCCAAGATCAGCTGGGTTTTCAGACGTCCCCACATGACGCCATAACACATCACGATGCGCTTGTATTTTGTTCACTCGGTTGCTTACAAATTGTTTGTATTCGCCGGGTCCCTTTATCCAATGAAGCGCTACGGTGCTGTCCAGCCAGCAGTATTTCTCGGTCACGGGGAATCCTTCCAATGCATCACATACGTTCGTCACGAGATTTACTGCCATGTGTCCGGACACTAATTCTTGTCGGGGTATCGTTAGCCCTTGCTTAGCTAATCTAGCCTTTGCCGCAACTAGTCCTTGATTGGTGCTTGACTCTTGGACGACCACAGCATAGACTGCAGCTGCCACACCTTTTCCACTGGCATCACCAAATGCATGGAGTTGGATGGACTGGATCTCCTCTCGCTGGGTTGCTAAGGACCGTGGAACAGTAGACACCTCTGGTAGCTTCTGCTCCCATCTCAACCAGTTTTGCGTTAGCTTGTTCGGTAACTGTGCGTCCCAGGCTACTTTGGCTTCACATGCGTCACGGTAGAGAAGTTTACCTCCCAGGGTAACGGGAGATACCAGCCCCAGTGGATCATATATCCTGGCTATCTTCCCCAGAATTCCTCGCTTGGTTGCTTCTGCTTTTTCTGAGGAAAATGTCACTCCAATGGTGTCACTGTCCTTATCCCATGGGAGTCCTAGGAGAAAGGTCCCTCCTTTCCTTTGAATGCCCAACTGTTCCTTGGCATATGTTTCTTCGTCTCCCACTACCGGTCTTGGACCTGGAGAGTCTAATAGTGGATCATTCGAGTGCCACTTGTGCAGCTCAAAGGTTCCCTGGGCGAATGTCTCTATTGCAGTGGACTTCAATTCCTGCGCCTTGTCAGTGGTTGACCCTCCGCCTATTAGGTCGTTCACGTACAAACTTCTTCTGAGTTCTTCCACAATGTCTGGGTAGGTTGATCTACAGCTTTCAAGGAGGTGCTGGATGACTCCCCCAAGGAGGAATGGGGATGACGTAAGGCCAAAAAGAGCTCTTGTGAATCTTAGCGTCTCCACTGTCTCGGTGGTCAGATCCTTAAGCCAATGGAACCTAAGTACGTCTCGGTCCTCTTCACGAATACGGACTTGGAGAAATGCTTGCTTAATGTCCCCTGCGATGGCCACTGGGTGGAACCGACAACGAACCAAGACAGCCCAAAGTTGGTTTTGGAGCGGTGGTCCAGGGTTAAGGCATTCATTTAGTGAGGGCGCTCCCTTGTTGGCCCTTGCTGACGCGTCATAGACCACACGAAGTTTCGTGCTTTCTGATGCTTCACGGACGACTGCCTTGTGGGGTATGTAGAACTCACGGCCGTTTGCCGGTCCGGTAGTCCGTTCCACTATTCCTTCTTCTATTTGTTCCTTGATGACCTTGTCGTAGCGCTCAATAATTCCTTGGTTCTTCAGTTTCCTCACCAGGGTGCTTAATCGGCGAAGACTCCCGGCTTTATTGTTCTCCAGCGGTGGGTGGTTCCCTCTCCATGGGAGTCCAGTTTCATACCATCCGGTTGAATCGCGACGCAACTGTTCTTTAAATTCGGCATAGACTTCTTGTTGATCGCCCACTGACGAATCTGCTAATCCTAACACGTCTAGCCTGCACAACCGTTCGTAATCTGCACTCGAGGTCTGTGCGAAAAACATCGTGGACAAATCCACTTCTTTTCCTGGCGACATGATGGTCCAACCAAGCTTGGTTTTCTCCCCAATTGGTTCACCAAGGGCTCCCACACGAGGTGCTGTCACACGAGGTGCTGTTTCCGTCTTGATTTTCGCGTAGTCGCTGGCTCCCAGAATGAGGTGCACTGGTAGCGTATCCTTGGTATCTGTGTCCTCCATCTGAATTCCTTTCAAGTGACCATATTTAGCCAGGCACTGCTGGTAGCGCGGATTATTCAGAGCGAGTAACTGGCGCTTGTCAATCTTAGTTACTTCGGTCACGAGGCTGAAGTCTCCCTTCATTGAACTGACTTGCACTTTGAATATCTCCACGTTTTTAGTTACCGTTCCCAACATCATCTCGATTTGGGGGACTTCACGCTGGTGAGGCTGAATTCGCAGGCGATCAAGAAGTGCTGCTGAAGCATACGAACTTCCGGCGCCAGTGTCCAGTAACGCTCGACATTTAACACCTTGGACTGCAACAACCACTACTGGATGAATCACGGCTGAGTTTCCGACCGAGGCTGCCGTCAACAGCTGCTCACTTAGCCTGTCACAGATGGATGTATGGTGCTTCCTCTGGCAACACTGACACACCAAACGACTCCTGCAATCAGCCGCTCTGTGTTTGCTTCCAGTGCAGTTGAAACAAAGCCGCTTGTTGCTTAGCAACCGTTTTCGCTCTTCAAGTGTGCTCACCGTTTTGCAATCTGCTGATCTATGATCGGGCTTATCACAATAAACGCATCCACGCATTTTCTCCTCTTTCTGCTGAGTTTGGTACGATCGATCGCGTTGATAAGGAGGTTTTTCTTTGTCCCGTGGCCTTTCATGTCTCTCGTATTTGGGGATAGGGTTTCTCTCCGTCCATTTCCGTAACGCATCCACAAACTTGGGAAAGTCCCACTCTTGCCAACTGTCATCTGTCCGAACCAAATCTCCTCTGATCCCTTCCAGTTTGTCGATTGACATCCTGACATACCCGTTTACTTCTCGTAGCTTTCCTAAAGACTCCAGGGATTGGACGTTGAACACCAATTTCTCGTAAAAATCGTGTATTCTCGCGGGGCGTGATCCAGCTATCGTTGGCAAGGCCATTATGTTTTGAACGTAGGCGTTCACAATTTCACTTTTCTTCCCATACTTGCTTTTTAGGATGGTTTTCGCTCGCTCGTATCCCTCTGTCGAGAACGGCAAGCCATCGATGAGCGTTCTCACGTTCGGTTCCACGAGCTCCTTGAGGTAAGAAAACTTTGTCACGCCGGCAACCTCAGAGCGGTCAATCTCGGCTTCAAATTGATTCCAAAACCGGGGCCAATCCGTTAACGTTCCACCGAACTTAGTGATTACAAGCTTTGGCAATTTTGCTGTTTTCACCGGACTAGATGACCCTGACACGTTACTCCTTTTCCCTTCTTCTATCCTTCTTTCGTAATTTAGCTTAAGCTCCAGCTGCGCCTTTTCGAATTGTAACTGTTTTTCGCGAGCTTGATCTACGAGCTCCTCTTCGCATTTCTTCGCTTCCAAGGTTGTACGGAGATTCATTTCGTTCAGTCGTTTGGTTAAATCACTGATCTCCTCGTCAACCGCGGCTTGCTGTTCTTCTATTTCTGAGCTCCAAGCGGCGATGTCCTTGGGTGTCTCGCCGTTCACAAACTTGGCTTGCTCAATCTGTAATTTCTAATCTTCTACTGTTTTCATGATCGTCCGAAGTGCATCGCGATGCCGTTCGATACCTTCTGCGTTACTTTTCTCGACAATCGGTTTGGTTTTTGTTCTCCTGAAGTTCAAAAACTGTAGCTGCGCGTTCAAATCTGCAATTAACTTCTCCATTCTTGAGAATTACGCTGTTTTCTCACGATCACTGTCCCGTCGGAGGTGCCACTTTGTGTTGGGAATTACTCAATTGCTGCCAACACAACTGATGAATCTCGGTATCCCAATAAATCTCTCGCTCGCTAGACGCATAAAACCACACTTGATATTGTTTTCTTCAGATTTTTGTATTCCTTCTAAGACATCGATCACAAGGCTTCACTCTACTCACAAACACGCGTTACTCTTTGATTACAATAAAAGCTTTCACGGACTGTAATAAGCCTACCCCCATTGGTTGTACGCGATTTTCTATTTCCGATCCCTGTCACTTAAAGTTAATTGACTGACGATCAATTACACAGAAATGAAATCGCTTCCGGTCTGCGGTTACAATTAAATCATCAAGATAAAACAGAAACAAATTACGTAAATGGCGCTAATTCCAACAGGGCCAAGTATACCGCCCTGTGGCACGCCGCAGGTTAGTTCATTTGCACTAAATAACTCTCCGTTGACACAACATTTTTGAGACCTATTGCTAAGGTAGGAAGCAAAGAATCGTAGTAAAGAATTTGGATCAACCCGTAATTCGCAAGTTTCCGCAAAGTGATTTCATGATCGATAGTATCAAAGGCCTTTTTAAGATCAATTAATACCACACCGTTTAAAAGACCATTGTCAATATTGACTGACCAGTTATTCGTTGTCTTAAGTAACGCTGTCAACGTGCTATGAAGTGATCGAAACCCAGATTGATAACTATTCAAGACGGGTTATTCACGTGAAGGTAATCATAAAGTTGTTGGCAGATAATTCTTTCCAAAATTAATCATATAGACGTGAGTGTTTTGCTGGAAATTACACCACTCGTAAAATACGAAACTACATCCGGGACCGTAGTGGCGTATTTTTCATATCCTCACTAGCGAAGGATATAGATGAAGTCATTTCCCGCCTTGCACGAATTAGTTTGTGGACAAAGCTGCAAAACGAACGTCTTAATGCGTTTTTGTCTATATAATAAAAAAAGAAAATTACACGTTAGCTCGAAGATATGATATTTATGTTCTCTCGGTAAGAACAATATCTCATTTGCACATGGATTTATTTGTCGATCAAACCATGCTGTGTGACCATTCTATACAGAAAGGTTTTAACTTTCAGTCATCTGTGGATTAAATTAATTAAACCATGCCGTGCCTCAGCATTCTTTGGTTAATGAACCAACTGAACTCAAGGACTCGATTCCTTTATCAATTCGTAGCTGGCTCCAGTACGTACGTCAATTTACGTTTTCCAGTAATTTTACTTTCTTAACATGCGTTCCTTTTGGAATCATGCGCGTCATTTCGAGTGAATAAATCTGTTGTTTCACGAAAGAGTCGTTGTCTTTCTCTCAAGCCGCTCCTGGGTTACCAGTCAAGGTAAGGCAATAACATTTCGACGTAAGTATGAAGGATACTATTTCATATTTCAAATAAATGTATGCTACTTAGTTGAAGTACTATCATTTCGCCTCCGGCTTGAGCAAATTTTTTCCCTACGCAAGACCTTGCTGAAAATAGCGTGTGGCAAAACGCGTGATGAAGCTAAGCTGCTTCAAGTAAAGTCATTTTTTCTTTACATCAGTAGAAATGGTGCGACATCCACGTTTTGCCATTGCAGCGGACCATTCAAACATGAATGCCCTACTGAAGCCTCATAAGAAAATGGGTAATTTTGGTGCACCAGTCTGACGAAAATCGTCTTTTCGGAAAGTAAAAAATGTGATTTACTTAATTTTGATAGAGAGGAATCTCATATTTCAAGAGTTAATCTTAGCCAAGTTTGAAGTGAAATAAACCAGTTTAATCTGTAGACTCAGTTTGACTTAGAAACTCGGGCTTTTTCCGGTATCGGCAATGGAAACAACTCTTGTGCGTGCTCGGAGTTAATTCATTGTCAGTCGTCGAAACAATGATTTCGTGATAAACGCGTGATTAAGCTAAGCTGCCTCTTGTAAAATTATTTTCCTTTACACTTACTGAGACTGAAAGTAGAGTGATAATGAACATGGCGAACAATTCCGTACATCATGGCCGCCGCGCATGCGAATCGCGATACTTCTTGGACTTAGTTTAAATTCCGCAGCGCACGAAAACTGCAGAGGAGACACTGAAGTATAAGCTTACCTTGTAAGAAATTTTGCTCCCACTTCTTTGGAATATTATTTTCCTGAGTTCCACAAATAATAATTGGAAGATGTGTCTATGTTCTTTTCCCCATACAGTATTATTCGTGGCTTATTCAAGAGCAGCCGGTTCCCAATGCTTTTAAAAAAATCAGCCACTTATCGACCCATCCGCCATACTTCTCCTTAAAATCAGTGCCGACATGCTACGACAGAACATTTTTGAGCAGTCCCCAGTTGTTCCTGTTAATGTCCCTAAATCGGAATCAACTGTTGGAACACCAAGGTCGATTTTCATGCCAAAAATGAGGCAATAAAACTTCTTTTCGAGGTTCCAGGAATCGTCCAAAAACCAATATTTGCGTTCGTTTGAACTCAAAGCAATTGAGTTCACTTTCGAGCGGCAGTTAAGGATCTCTTGGCAAAATCGCTCCATTCGCTGAATTCGTCGGCCATTTTAGAAATCTGTTTACAGCTTGGTACCCTCCCCTTTTGTTTAAAGCTTATACCTAGTCTTCTCCCACTAAGTCCTTTCTTTAAAAATTTCGGCGCGAAAATAGTAAAGCCACTTCTAAAGCCATGTCTGAAGAGTCAGGAAGTTGTGAACGTGAATATGCAAAGCGAGTTTTGGTCACTGAACCAGAACTGCGCTATGCATCGAAAGTTCTAGAAAAAAACCCAATGTTTGCCTTAAAAATACCCTATTCCTTACTAAGGAAATGGCATAAAAACCCCCGCAAGCTTTCCTTGGACAGCAGGTAGATTATACATTTCTGTTGGAAGGAGCAATCCAGGGTCAGGTCTTTTGCTTTACCACTGACAAAGCTAAGAGGCATGAAATTAATCAAAATTTGTCAAAAATTGCTGGCTCAATAGTAAACCTTTACAAGGCAACAAAAGGCAGGGCCAAGAAACAATTAGACTTGAGGGAAAGAAAGTTCCATATTTTTCAGGAGCAAGTAAAATCTCCACAGGAACTGCAAAGAGAAGTGAGAAAATTGGAAGAAGAAGTTTTGGAATGGAAAAATAATTGCAAGGACCTTGAAAAGGAGAAGGAAGTTTTCTTCAAGGAAATGGGTCAGATTATCCAAGAGAAGGAAAGAGTTATTAGCCACTTGCAAAACACAAGCAGTGAACTTGAAGATTATGTTACTTATTTAGAGAAATTATCTTGTGTTCAGACCGAGTACAAAGGGAAAACACTTTCTGCCAGCCAAAACAAGTCAAGAACACTGAAAAATTTTCTGTCAAGGGCTGAAATAGGACTTTGGTTTAGCAAATCCTTTGGGCTCAATGTTGAAACAATATTAGTCTAAGAATGTGACACAGGTCTAAAGCACACCTTGAATATGAAATCAAATTGTTCACCTAATTTGTCACCATCTCAAGATCAAGAGCAGGAGATAGATTCAAAGTACAATACCCTCTCTAAAGAGGATAAACAGCAAATAGAGGAAATTGTTTTCCTTCTTGACAAGTTTGTTGTTGGTGATCCTTTCGTTCATGAACTGAGCATGCTTGTTGATGGACTTCCCAGGTCCTACCTAATCCAGCAGTGTAGAACTGAACTAAATAAACTATGCCACATAGACCGCCTCCCGGGAAAGCAGCCTGGTGCTAAAGTCCATGACATCAGGGAATTGATAAAGGATCATTTATTTTATATATTATCATTTATCATTTATTTCGAAAACAAAATTACATCACTTATCTTTACGTAAACAAGAGTTTCAACGCACATTCCCAGCAACGGATCTCATAGAAATTATTCTTTCCACTTCATACAACGGCCCCCTTGCAGCAACTTTCCTCCTTTTTCTTTGCGGTTCAAGAAACTCAGCTGTAATAACCCGCGGCATGCCTTTCCCTACAAAGGTCCGCCATGTTTCTTCTTGAGAAAAATACGAGCCCGCAAGGATAATCGCTGACAGATTATGCGCCCGCACGGAAACTCGCTGACAATAAGCGAGTAAGCAATAACAACCGCTGACTGTACGGAATTGTTCGCCATGACTTGTCTTGAGGAGGATTGAAATCTGTCTTTTAAACCGTTACATTTTTAAACGGCTTTCGAATCTGTTATTGCTGCCTTGTATACGTGTTCTGTATGTCTCTGCCTTTTTAACACGTAACGTACAAACAATCAGGTTAAAAATCAGGTTTTGGTAAAATACTTCAGGCTAGTAATTTTATGAAGGAAATTTTGGCTGTTGTCACTGTTTGTTGTCGCTGTCAATGTGCTTTAGAAGAAAACGCACAAGTTAAGACAATTTTCACTGATTTTGATTTAACGTACAAGTCAAAATCTTTTTCATTGTCAGTATTTTAGTCGCTGTTTTAGAACTTGAGAACAAAACCTACAAGGAAATAAAAGATGATGCAATATTACTATATGCAATGAATTCCTGTTCGAGTTTGTTCTGGATTGCCGAGGAGCCGTAAAAAATAGCTGCTCTTTAATTACAGCAAGCAAACACGAAGAAACTAGCGAATAATTTGGTTCCTTGAGGCAATTCAATCTATCGGCCACATTTTTCTATAGAACGGGACATCAAGTGTCTAAAGCCCGAGTGGAAACACGATTCGCAGGCGAGCATCATTCGACTAGTGTAATACTTCAGTTAACATTTTGTAGCGTCCTTCTAAGGTCTTTAGAAGACCATGGAAAAACGGGTCGATTTGTCTCTTAACATTATTGGCGAAAGACAGAGGACAAACATGCGTGGTTTGGGTTCTGTTTACATTTAGTAGTTTACTGACATGAGCTCTGTCAGGCCAATTCCGATGATAGCTTTACCACGCTCACCGCAGTAGCTGCAGCGCATGAGCTCTACCACACTAATTGCCGTCCAGATGATGGAAAATAAACTCTGCAGATTACCAGCTTTCAAGTGAAAATGTGGCTATTTGCGTTCTTGAGCAAAACAAACAAGCCTTAGGCAGAAATAGCCGTGCATCGTTCTACAGCTACACCATTTCGTGCACGGTCGATATTATATTCAGCAAACAATTATTCTCTGCTGATCTGTTTATCACTATTTGCACTTTCTTAAATACGTTTACAGATCACCTATAAAGGAAGAGTCAGCTACCTTTTTTAAAGATGGATTCAAAACAGAACCCAGGTATTGTTAATTTTAAAGCCATGTGGAGAAATTATGGACACGCACGCGCAATAAATAGGGGATTAAGATTGTGTAATCAAACAAACATGGCCCTCTCAAGAAGAGACTTTGTATGGACCAAAAAAAAAAAAAAAACATTCTTACCTCTCTCCGTTTCAATAATTGCACAATGTTGCATCTTTTCCGCGTCCACTATTCAGCTAACTCAAAATTGCCATAAAAAATAAGACACGGTAAAATATAATGATCACGGTTTTGTTCCAGAAAGAAAACCACCAAAAGTCCACGAATCGCCCACATGTTGTCTCTAATTTCACAAAGAGGAGGCTTACTAAAATCCGGTTCCCAGCGATAGTAGAAGAGGTATCCAAAATGTTGCATCTCTTTTCCCCTTTCCAAACGATGTTCGTTGAGTAACAACCAACAGAAATACTTTAAAACAAATATCTGCTGCGGTTTTGAGACTTATTTTCGCTTAAATTTGCGTTGCTAACTTCCCTCGAAAGCGTGACAGGAAGCGAATTTTCTATGAAGAAACGCATCACTCGAGCGTTTTTCCAGTGTTGCTTTTTGTCATCTTGAAAACGAAAACAATAAACTTTGTAACCGCTTCTCCTGGTTTCCAGGCTTCAAAGTTGCTTTCGATTTTCTTGACCGAGCAAATCTGAGACAAATAACATTATAAATACAAAATATCGGCGGGAAAAATTGCATTCTCGTTCATCGACCGTGAATGATATATATTGTCTTATAAACCTCTGTAAGGATGTCAGACATTTCTCCCTCTCTGGAGGATGTTGATCTCCTGTTGAATGGAGGAGTCCCTTTGAATAAGCTTAATTACATCCGAAATCAGGCTATCTCAGCCGACCACGTTTTGTTTACTCTGGCGATCCGAAACAGACTCTTAATAAAATAAACCAGCGAACAACTAACACGCAAGTATTGCTTCTATTAATTTCTTTATTTCAGAAGCAGTGGAAGCTACAACACACACACGCGCACGTTTGCAAAACAAATAAGCTTATAACTTAAGCTTCATGACTCAAACTTACAACTCGTCCTTCCCGGCAAGATATAATACGTTCTACAGTAAAACGTCGTCCTCCCTCGATTGTTTTCCGCCTCCGCTTCCTTACCTGGATGAAATCGGCGGTGGAAAGGTAGTCAAGCGCTCGAAAGAATCTTTCTGAATGTTGACTTCTCTTACTTCTCGCCGCCATGTTGAATTTTAGCTTTCGCGATGACGTAAGGGTGCTTATCCAATGGAGAGCGAGAATTTCACTGGTTTGATTGGCAGGTCGCGTGAGCTCCTAAAATCAAACTCCTCCCCCTCATGTCCACAATTTCTCCACATGCTTTACTGCTATCGATATTATCTCGCTCAGGGATAATATATCTAAAGTAATTAGCAAAGACTTGCCGAGGTTTGGTAGAGACCAAAACCGTAACTTATTATTGCCTTTAAATCTTCTTTAGCCTTTTGAAGAAATATGCCTGTTTGTTGTAAAATTTGTTTTCTCTGAATCATATTCAAAGCCAATGCAGTAATCCGGCAAACCTAGGGTGTGAAGCAATGCAGTAAATCCATTTACCATCCTTTTTTCTTCCATATTTTAAAAGGTGCTTAATTAGATATTAGTATAATAGAAATAATAATAATAATAATAATAATAATAATAATAATAATAAAAAGGTTCTTATTGCGCGTTTGGAATTCTCAATACGCTTCCAATTGCATATGATTAAAAGGAAAAAAACCTAACTAAAAGATGCAATTATTAAAATCTACGACTAGGTTTAAAACTATCACAAAAAAGAAATGTTTCAAGGTTCTTTTTAAAAATCGCTATGCTCTCAGACTGTTTGATATAAAAAGGTGGGTCATTCCAAAGTTTCGCGACGTAAAAAGAAAAGGATCTTTGACCATATGTGCAAGTTTTCATGTCCGGAACTTGTAAGTTGATGATCGAAGAGAACGGTGGCCAAGGTGTGTGTTGAGTACAATGGTTAGAAAATAACTGGTGCTGTACAGCCTCAATTTCTTGCTGCTTAGATTAGGGAATTGGAAGAAAGCTGTACTCATCAGTTGAAGGTGTACTACGCACAGGAAGAGAAGTATAACGTTTCTTGCCACCCGTTTATTGACTTATAAAAGGATACATGAAATACTAACACAAAGACACCAATATAATACCAAAAATTTATAAGCGATCCTGATTTAATGATAAAAATGCTCTCTAGAAATAAAAAAAAAACTTTATTTTTCCAGATTTCAGCTGTACGCACAGACGTATGTGCGTATATGGACGCTACGCTCTTGCTCCTGTCTGTTACTTTGTTGTAAACAACATCATCCTCATTTGGTGGGCAAAATTCAGTAAAAGAATCACTGTCATCATATCAGGTTTCAACAGAGATAGGATCATGAGGTGCACCATTTTCAGGCAAACAGTTGGAAGTCTGTTGGTTGACATGCGCATTGTTGTAATGTGGATTATTACTCGGGCTACCTGTGGTAGCACGAGTCTAGGTTTCGGTTTCCTATAAGTCTATCGACAACGTCGAGAATGAGCAAGCCTGCGCTGCTCGCGGTCTGCGGTGTCCCTGATAGCATGAAAGCAAGGCGCCTTATTTCAAAATCATCCATGGATCTTTTCTTATTCAAACTCAAGTTTTCTTTCTACGTGGTCGTGTGGAAAGAGATTAGCGGGAACAGGGCCAATATGGGTAAATCGGAAGAAAAGTATATCCCGTGATTGAGGAGTAATATTATAGTTTTTCCCACATATCGCTTCTTCGCCTTCGATAACTTGGAATCAGATGAATGGCATCAAGTTTCACGACTGTTTTTTACCGTGGGAACCAAAAAAGCTGATTGGTCAACATTAATTCGATTAGTAAACAAACCCAACTATCACAGAAATTTCTGTAAAACCTTGGAAAACTTTCTGATAAAATCGCTGAGCTTAAACACGACGTCGACAACAATTACGGTGCGATATACAGTCTGGTAGGTTTTTTGCGGTCGTGGAACCAACCATATAGTATACAATATATACAAAACTTAGGCGTAAACCCACATTCACGTTTGTTCGAAGCCGTATTATCAAGTGTAGCCCGAGTGAACGCTCCCGAGAGCGTCTAGTTACTTATAAGTCAATGCAGTGCATCAGCCACCTCCTCCTTTTTCTTTCTAACTGAAAGATCTTTAAAGCTATAAAGCTTTCATCCCAAAAACAATAATATAAACATCTTTTGGTAATCTTGGTAAAGAACATGCTAGTTCTTCTACATGCTGAGGCAAATTAATACAAAGGCCTGAATAACCTCTTTGACAAACCAGCTTTTATATTTATCATACATTGAACTCACTATCTCTTTTCCTATTGGCCGAGAGAGTACAGTGCATATTCGAAATCAGCGCCTGTGACGTCATAACTGCAGATTATACAATAATCATGTCTAGGACACTCAAGGTCACGGGTAATCATGTCATGTATGACCGCGGTGCATGATTTCTAATTGTAATCATGTCAAGTTAGCGCGTCCAAGTTCGTCGTGATCATTTTTTTTTTCGTTCAATGTATAATAAAACAATTATTATGCATATTGGATTCGATTTTTGTGATATCCAGAATAACCAAGGTAGAGGTTATAAGCCTCAGGCTTCGGCTTTGACTGATAACGCCTACCTCGACCTTGATTATTCTGGATCGATATCACAAAAACTTCATCCCATAATTGCATTACAGGAATTGCATGTACAATGAGCATTTCTTCCACTTTTGTAAGTCCCTGAAGTTGAAATTGGACTGCAGAAGGCATCATGTTATATTCTTTAGAAAACGTCCTTGGGTGGTTTTTGTCACGCCGACACATCTTAAGAACTCTTCAATACACAGAAGATTTACTATTTTTTCAAATTGCTATTGAAGGCCATGCCTCCATTAATACTGTGCACTGGTTGATGAAACACTCAATACATTTATAAAACAAATCAATATTCCTGAAAACATGTTTTTGTTCCATTAGTGGAGTCAAAAACTTTTCATTGTTGCCGTGTTCAGAGTTTTGGTTTATGTTGTTGCCATCAGTTTTTGTTGTCCTTTTCTTCGACACGTTTTCTATTATTTTAAGAAGTCGAACGTCTCTCTCCTAAAATCAGTTTCTGGCATGCCTAATATTTCTTAATTCTCTTAGCAAGCCTCTTTTCGTTTTGGTCATCAGATTCCAATACCTTTTTTATGATATGTTAATCTGTTTTTATCTTGACTATTGTTAACCCGCCACCGTTGATCATGAAACAGAGTGTAGCTCAATATATCCAATAAATATTGGGTTTGGCCTTCCCTCAGGAAGAACAAAAGTGATTATTGTACCATGTAATTTATTGACATCAGATTCAGTGATATTAATAATACGGCAATTAAAAGTATTAGCCACTGCCTGAATGATTGACACCATGTCACTGGTGTTGACATTTGAATTTCATTTTCCCAACTCTTGTCGTCAGAAGCACTCTCAATATAAAACTCATGATGATGAAGGAGAGTCTTAATATTAACAGGAGTTAATGTTTGATGTTATTTTCCCATAATTTTTGTGTTTGCTCATAAATATGTGTATATTTTACAAATCATTGATATGAATTGCCAAGCTTTTTTATTAATTCCTCTGATGCTTTGTGTAGACGAGCACATGGGACGATGCGACTTGGTTCCATTCCTCCGCGCAAAAAAAGCAAACGTCACCACCCTGGGGCCCAGATTCTTAGTCAAATTCGCGAGGGTGGAGAAGGCAATAGAAGTCAAATGCCCCACATATGCCAGGGGTCCCCCCCCCCCCTTTGGGCTTAACATTGATAGATGCATAACTTACCGAGCCTCAGGAACACTGTTTCTTCTCCGTGCGAAAACGTCACATGTCTTCGTATTCGTAACGATACTCCCTACCAGTTTTCCGACAAAAATCAAGCGGGGGGTCATTTTGGTGTCCTTACCTGAATGTAAAAAAATCATGCATTTCCTTCCAGATGCATACCAACTTCCAAAAGACACAGGAGATAGAACGCAAATTAGACTTGCGAGCGCAGTTAATTTTCTCGTTTGTTGTCCAGCAGTTATCTGTTATTTCTATCCCTAGCAGATCAACCATCATTTTATGATCAAGAGCAATCTCTACCGGTGTCTGCCCCGCCGGCACCGAGCTATGGACTCCAGCCTACCTTTTCTACTCCGCCGCCAAACACCGCGGTGGTACACTACCCTGGTGCTGAGCCGCTACCAGTGGTGATTCAGCCAGGTCAACAAATCCAGCAAAATACCTCAGTGAATCAGGTGGTTGTACCAGTAAGTCAAGTGAAATGGTCTATGAGCAAGTCATTAAGTAACGCTCCGACTAAGGACGATAGCAGAAACAATAGGCCTGCGGCAACAGAAACCGTTGCTGCCTGGCGCAGGAAAACTGATAATTCAATTAATTTGAGCTCCTTCATTGGATAAATCGCCATTAGCGCGAAATTCAAACATTTATTCGTAGAGTTAGAGAACCAAAAGCTCGATTCAAAGACTAAAAACATACGTTATGTCTTTATTACATAAAAACCTTTACGTAGGTGGAGTATAAAAAAAATCGTATGTGGGGCACACCGATTTCTGAGCTTCACCTTGACAAACGATGGTAATTAAACCTTGCTTTCATCAAAACATGACATATTTGTAAATTATTGACTTCTATAATTACTCAACAACTTGAAACAGAAACGATAATGTACACTAAAAATGAGGCCAAGTACAATGTCCACTCACTCAGAAAAAGCCTCGCCTACGATGTCCGCCGCGTCCCAAAAGTAATCCCCTCCAATTTCCTGTGAATATATCTCGATGTCCCCATTTCTAAGTCGCGGAAAGGTTTTGTTGGGAAAAAGAATCTCCCTTGATTCTAGGCTGATCCCATCAAAGCAAATATCCGTAATTGACTCATACGAGCACAGACATGCGATAGCCAGAACTCCGAATTGCGAGTTGTACGAAATGTTTACACTTTCCAGGCTTTGCAAGGAGTCTTTTGCGCGGAAGATGGCGTCCTCGGAGATATTCTCGCATCTTTCGATCGGCAGAACCCTGAGATGTTTTGCAGCCGTCGTAAGTAAAAAAAAATGCTCTGATGAGATTGTTGTTCCACTCAAATTTAGGCTGCGAATACGAACAAACATCTGCAGAGGTAGTTTCTGGTAAAAGTTTTCTGTGTCGGCAATGTCTAGCGGTTCACGTGCCTTTGACATGATTAGCTTTCTACAGCTTCCTCTAAACACCAATATCCACCACGAGTAGCACATGCCTGCGACAGCAACAACATTTTCGGGTTCCAGAAACTGAAAAACCAACTGCCAGAAGAAACTGTCCACAAAGTTCATTGCTACAACCTTAAGTGATTTTTTCTATCCAAATAAAGATGTTCGCCAAGCGAATATGCACAACACGATAGAAACACAGCAGTAAAAACAACAACATTCGACTTTTTTTGTCACGTTCTTATTTCTTTACCTCAAGCCTACTGCACTTCGCTTCCATTTCCAACCTTGACCGACAATATATACAAATCTTTCTCTGGTGGTCTTTCCATCTTTGGTCTGGAACAAACATTGAATATTCCTCAGGAGTGCAGAGTCGCAGCTTCTTTGAATCGACCTCGCCATGCTTCCACTCGTCGTGGCGTGAACAACAACACGAAGCCGAAAACGGCATGGAGAAACACTCGAATATTGCACAGAAAAGAACTATATACAACTATATACAACTGAGATGTGATATTTAGAGATATTTGTACGTTTTAGACTGAATAAATGCGAAAAAAAACCGTCAATCTGCGCTCATGAAATGGCTTTCACTCTTTGTGAAATATGACACTTCCGTGATCTGAACCTTCGTGGGCAGAAATCGTCGTGTTCCCCACATACGAATTTTGTACGAAATTGCAAGACAATAGGTCGGGGCCTATTTTTTCTATTTTCGGCATTTCCGACGGCAAAATCGAGCTAAATCGGGGAAAAATCGCTTTTTTAAAGGTTTTCGCCAATCAGAATGCTGCATTTTAATTAGTTAAGCCAATTATCTGTGGTTGGGTAAAAGGATTCCATGCGTTCCGTTGCCGTTGCTGCTATCGTTCTCAGCCGGAGCGTTACTTAATAAGTTCTTATCAATTGTGAGAGCATAACGTTTGGCACCATTTCGTACAACAAGAATAGGTGTGATTCATGTAACGAACGATGGCACGGTAAAGACCGCTCCTGACAATCGATTTAGGGAAACCGTCTCTACACAATTATTCTCTTTAATCTCGTTGAATAGTGGTCTTTGAAGTATTTATCTCACTCGGTAAATTTTCTGCCCCTATTCACGTCCATCTCAGAGAACAATTTTTAATTCTTCTCAACTTGTGAAAAAGAAACTACAGTTTCAAGGTTTCTTGTCCAAAGAAACAACAAACATCTCACGGATTTTGACTCTACAAGTTATACAGTCATACACAACCGTTTTTACTTTGGAAGCAATTTAAGTGTCATAAATATTCTATAAATCTTGTATTCTCTACGATTCAAATAATTTGCACTAAGAATTGTACGAACAGCGTTGAGGTCAAGATAGCTTGATATTGGCCAAGTTTTTTTCTAGCGTTATTATTGATCGCGCCGTAGTAGTAATTTTATATATAAGGAAGGGTTAAAAATACGAGGAAAATTATCCAGCCATCTGGACTTAACTAGCTTATCCGATAAACGATTTAGCCAATCAGAGCTCAGGATTCGCCTTATCCTGCACGTTCGCGGAGCAAACCATGTATCAGTAAGGCATCTGATTTTCTGTTTTTCAGGCAACCACAGTTTTCGTAGGTCCAGCTCGCCCTAACAACTACTTTGGTTTGTCCATCTTCAGCTGCTTGTGTTGTTGTTGGCCTATTGGAGCTGTAGCCATCGTCTTCTCCTCAAAGGTACTATCCAGCTAAATCCACCAATCACATAACTAATTTCATGAACCTTAGCAACTGACAACCACTTACGCTACCGCAAAATTGAGGTTTTTCTAAAATGGACGAATCTTTAACACTTTAATTTTAAAATTTCGTCATTGTCCGGTAGAGACAGTGTTTTCATCCAAAAACCAGCTTTGAATTATCTCAGAAAACGGTTTTGCTTGGGAATTGTATACTCATGATAAATTGGTAACGGGGAATTTGATTATTTTTTTTTATTATACTTTTTTTATTGTAACAGGTGGATAGCTCGTATGCCGACGGGGATTTTGATGGCGCATTGAGAAACTCCATGATTGCCAGGCGTTTAAGCCTACTCGCCATCATATTTGGCGTTGGGTTGCTTATCTTATATTTTGCTATACGTTTGCGCACACTGAAAGCCTAGATATTTCTTCTCAGTTTACTATAGTTGCAACCTCCCTGTAGGGTGTAGAGAAACTCTGGGAACGAGGTTGTTACAGTAAACGATTACAGTAAAAAGAAATGTGTTAACAGTATTTCGTAGCTAGAAACTGATTCTTCAGTTTTTGTAGACGATGATTTAATACACATTAACACTGTGCCAAAAACTTGCCTTCGCTGCTTATGCTAATTTCGTTTCTTCATTTACACTAGGAAGCTTGTAAGCTTTAACAAAGTTAGTTTTAGCGTTTTCCTTTTAAAGTTATGGTAGTTTATGCTCTAGGTCGTCGTTCCGTTTGGTTAATGTTCGCGGTTGTAGTAGCTGGGAAAGTATTTTGCTGAAACTATTCGCTTCACGGTACCATTTAATATGTGTATTAAATTTGCCAGTTTGCTACTGGTTAAACCATTTATTTTTTTTATTATGTCACTTGAACAGTTCGTTTGTAATGGACGAGTTTCGATGTCGGTAACAATCAATAGAAAACGGACAGAGCTCAGGATTTAATTTGCGGATATAATTTATAATAACCCGTTGCTGACCCGTTTTATATTAAAAACACGTTACTGAAGATATGGTACAGTATAACCGCTCAGTCAATACGATATTATAATCGGTCTCTTCTGTAAGGGCTAAGAGTGTTTTTAGACGGTGGTCACTGTCTTTCATTAACAGAAACAGAAAGTCGAACTTTAAAATAATTGCTAATAATTAATTAATGAATTGCGATAATTTATTGTTATAATCAAATTTTTATAATTGCTTTGCTTTTTCAATTGGTGAAAAAAATAAACTTTATTTGCATGTGTTACCACCGTGATGACTGTTATAATTCTAATTTTACTCAATGTTACATAGTAATGTTTCTTTAAGAAAGATGGTTGGTATCTTGATCTGAGGTATCGATTAATATTTATGGATTATTAACTGAGATATCGATTTGGGGGTCGAAACAAGGAAAATTCAAACAGGGTGTGACCTAGTCTCTCGGGAGTGGAACCAAGCGCTTCTCAGACAAACCACCACGAATCGTATAATGAACAAATCTTTATTCCCCCAATATTCGATCTGACAGGCAAACGTTTACTCAGTTCCAACGTAACTTTAAACAAACTATAAAAACTACAAAACTCAAAGATCTTGGTTACAGCAATGACCAAATTACTTACTTCTGTGATGGATCATACGCTGAACGGTATTTTTCTTCAGGTCAGCTCGAAACTGGTCAGCTGTTTTCACTTTGGGAAACTCTAAAGCTTTGATCACGTTGTCAGGATATTACGTAGTTGCTGAGAAACCACATAATTAATCAAGTGTCAATCAAAGTTCATTAGGAAAAAGGTCTGTTGGTTCATCAGCTATGATTGATGAGCTAGCGATGGATAATCCATTTCAAAGAAAGAAACCTCATTTTTTGCACATTTTTACTGCCTTTAAGTCATTAATTCCAGCTAAACAGGAACGCGAGTGAATGATGTTGCTGTTTGTTGCGGTCCCGATTTCGCGTTGGACATGCAGGTTCGAACCAAGACCGCCTGTTTAAGCACTTTTCTCACCCTCAGTAAGGAACGCTGGGGTGGGTCAGTTGTGTCTTCTTTATCGCAGCCAATATTATGATTACAAACGGCAAAAATTAAACGAGAAAATTAAGACTTAATTTTTTAATTAATATTTACAATACTATTATGATACAACGCAAACTCGACGATAAACAATCAAGCTTTCATTCGTTTCGAACTCCGAGGGTTACAAAGGACTCCAGGTGCTCTTGTAAAAGCCCTTTGAACACACCGTAAACATTCTCGATCGTAACTCCTCTCTCGTTCACTGACCCTGGATATCTAAAGGTTAGTGCTTAATGCAGTGCTGTTACTATGGAGCGTTGTCTAAACGCTAGTATAGCGTTTAGACATTATACGTAGTATAATGAAAGGCAAATTCCGCGCGTTATAATGGTGTGACAACCAATAAAAATGGCCGGAGTTCCTTGGACGCGGGATGGTGAAACGAACATTGCACCTACCGCTCGTTATCGTCCCTGTTGGGCCGGTTACACCTCACTAACCATCTAGAGGGCCTTAGCTAACGGCCTTGTGACCTGCCCTTTTTCCTCCTTAGGTGTGTACTGGGTAGAGTCCATTGCACTCCGGGCTCTACTTGATATCAAATGTCTTTCTGCCATTTTAAACACCGGTCATTGCACTACTAGACTCCGGTAGAGGGCACCTCAAACAAACAGCTAATCCGGTGAAGGGCTAGTCCGATCTTACGTTGTTTGTTTGTTTGTCATTTATATCGTTGTGACTTTTTTTTTTTTCATTCATTCACTCATTTATTCATTTATTTATTTACTTATTTATTTATTTATTCATTTATTTATTTATCTATTTATTGTTCGTTATCGTTCTCACGGGTCAGCCTCCGCTGATCGCCCATTCCCGGATTAGCTTGCTAGTGGCAGTTATATTATTTAAAGATTTAAAGGTTAAACACAAAAAACAAATGGGTTCCTTAGGTGGCTACGGGTAACTATTAAGTACAAAAACGTCTTTGATAATAGGGGTCGCGTGACTTCATGAGCAATAGCTTTACGCTGTTGATATTCTTATCAATGACCTTTAACCTCCTTTGCTTAAAAGGAAAAAAAACACCTTGTTACGCCCTTAGGTACTGTATACAGTGGTGTTCTAACTTTTTTATTTGTCGATCATACCATGCAGTGTGACCATTCTAGGGAACGCTTCTGAACAGTACTGTACTGTGGTACTGTTTGTCTTACTATAAGACAAAGAGGTTCTAAATTTTGCACCTGTGGATTAAACCACGCAGTGTGTCCGTACTCTTTGCTTAATGAACCAACTCAACTCAAGGACTCGAATTCCTTTTTTAATTCATAGCTGTCTTAAGTAGCTGCATCAATGTTTTCCAGTGATTTTACTTTTTTAATATGTGTGCCCTTTGGAATCGTCTGTGTGTCATTAAGAGTGGATAAATCAAGTTGTTGTTTCATGAAAGAGTTGTTGTGTTTCTCTCAAGGCGCTCGTGGGTTACGAGTAAAGGTAATGTAATAACATTTCAACGTAAGCATAAACCGAACTATTTCATATTTCAAACGGATGTATGTACTACTTAGTTGCAGTACGATCATTCTGCATCTGGTTAAAGCAAATTCATCCTCAGCACCAGGCCACGCTGTAGAATAGCATTTCCTACTGAGATAAACAAGTGTGATAATGATAATAAACGTGATAATGTATCTCCCCGCCATTTCAAAAGTCATGACAAGAGAGTTGAATTTTGGTTTTTCGTGATTCCCTCTAGAGTTGAAATTGAAGAAGTTTTTTGCTTCAAGTATATTCATGCCGTTAACTTCTGTATCAGCCAGACTTCTAAGGGAATGTCCAGATTTAATCTCTGGGTCACTCGCTCTAATATTCAATCGATGGATGGATACTGGTATTCAGTTTTCGTTCGCTTCATTCTACAGTCGCTGCATTGACTGAAGCGACTGATAACTTGGTCTTTAAATACCGATCGTACATAAAGACGAATTCATTCAACTGACTGTTCCATAGTATCCTGAGTAGCTTTACTGCATTATCACCTTCCGATAATGAAGTGGAATTTGTGGTAAACTTTGCAGAAGACTCGTCTTCCTCAGTTATCCGATTTGCCATCTACGGTTCAGCTTCTTTACTCTCAAACTTTCTTTCGGCCTCTTCGATCTTGTGCAACAATTCTACTGAATTTGAGTTCCACTTTCGTAAGTTGAAACCTCCTTCACTCATTAGACACTTTGACCTTCCGTAGGCTTCGCCGCTGAGATGAGATCGTGAACGTATAGGGACCTTTCGATTGTTTCAACTTGCCCTGTGGCACGCCGCAGGTTAGTTCACTTGCACTGGATAACGCTCCGTTGACGCAACATTTTTGAGACCTATTGCTAGTTAGGAAGCAAAGAATCGTAAAGAATTTGTACCAACCCCGTAATTCGCAACTTTCCGCAAAGTGGTTCCATGATCGATAGTATCGAAGGCCTTTTTAATACCACACCGTTTAAAAGACCATTGTCAATATTTACTGACCAGTTATTCGTTGTCTCAAGTAACGCTGTCAACGTGCTATGAAGTGATCGAAAGCCAGATTGATAAGTATTCAGGAGGTTATTCACATGAAGGTAATCATAAAGTTGTTGGTAGATTATTCCTTTGAAAATTAGTCCTATAGACGTGAGTGTTTTGCTGGGAATTACACCACTCGTAAAAACCACATGAAACTACTACAAGTCAGTCTTTTAGTCGCTGTTTTAAAACTTGAGAACAAAACCTACAAGGAAAGAAAAGATAATGTAATATGCACTGAATTCCTGTTCGAGTTTGGCCTGGTTCGCATTGTCAATTATTGACCAAGGAGCCGTAAAAAATAGCTGCTCTAAAGAAACTAGCGAATAATTTGGTTCCTGGAGGCAATTCAATCCATAGGCCACATTTTTCTATAGAAGGGGACATTATTGTCTAAACCCTGAGTGGAAACGCGATTCGCAGGCGAGTGCCGCCGTTCTAGTGTAATGCTTTGAACATTTTGTAGCGTCCTTCTAAGGTCTTTAGGAGACCATGGAAAAGTCTGGGCGATTTGTCTCTTAGAATAACATTATTGACAAAGATGAAAGGACAAACATGCATGGTTTGGGTTCTCTTTACATTTTGCAGTTTACTGACATGAGCTCTATCAGGCAAATTCCGATGATAGCTTTACCACGCTCACCGCAGTAGCTGCAGCGCATGAGCTCTACAACACTAATATCCGTCCAGGGCCAGGTTGTTCGAAGCAGGGTTAAGGTAAGCCAGGGTTAGTGCGAAATTTAAATGCAGATATGAAAACTTAAAAAGCGCATTCAGTATAATTCTTTTTGAATACAATTTGATGATTATATGCTCTTAATAAAATAGAGAAAGTTTTTTAACAAGAGGAAAAGAAACCAATGTTAAAATTTAACCCTGGGTTAGCGCTAATCGGCCTTCGAACAACCGGCCCTAGATGATAGAAAATAAACTCTGCATGCAGCTAACCAGCTTTCAAGTGAAAATGTGGCGATTTATGTTCTTGAGCAAAACAAACAGGCCTTAGGCAGAAATAGCTGTGTATTGTTCTACAGATACACCATTTCGTGCACGGTCGATATTATATTCAGCTAACAATTATTCTCTGTTGACCTGTTTATCACTATTTGCATTTTCTTAAATACGTTTACAGATCACCTATAAAGGAAGAGTCAGCTACGTATTAAAAGATGGATTCAAAACAGAACCCAGGTATTGTTAATTTTAAAGCTTTACTGCTATCGATATTATCTCGCTCAGGGATAATATATCTAAAGTAGTCAGCAGGGACTTGCTGAGGTTTGGTAGAGACCAAAACCGTAACTTATTATTGCCTTTAGAGCTTCTTTAGCCTTTTGAAGAAATATGCCTGTTTGTTGTAAAATGTGTTTTCTCTGAATCACATTCAAAGCCCATGCATGCAGTAATCCGGCAACCTAGGGTGTGAAGCAATGCAGTAAATTCATTTACCACC